>FTRY01000013.1:1200000-1735262 GCA_900157415.1 Armillaria cepistipes | reverse complement strand
GGCTACCAGAAGGAGCAATTCATATTTTGAAGCTGCCCTTTATCGGTAGCTTCATGGTGTCGACTGAAATGAGAAATGGCGTGCCTGTGGGCTCACTGGTTTGGCAAGATCCATTCTTGCAATACGTGAACGAGGCAGCCCGCAGCAAGGAACCTAAGGCTGTATACATAGCCAAGGATTCACAAGCCATACGCTCAGTGTTTCCACTCATCAATGGTGTCAAGAAGTTAGAGAGCTTGCATGATACTGGCTCTCAAATCGTATCAATGTCTGAACGTATTGCAGACTGACTAGGCCTGATTTATGATCCTGATATAATCATAAACATGCAGTCGGCAAACAAGCAAGTGGAGAAATTGTTGGGCATGGCCAAGAATGTGCCATTCTTATTCGGGACATTACAGTGTATCTACAAGTACACATTATATGTGATCCCGCATACGATGTATTGCTAGGGAGACCGTTCAATGTGTTAACTTTGAGCACTGTATATAATAACACTGAGTGGACAAGTGATAAAAATAAAAGGACCCGAACTTGTTACGAAGTGCAATGGTGCAACGTTCCCACGTGGACAGCGCCGCGAGAGGTCGAACAGGGTTTTCAGTGATCAATGATTTGATCGACGATCAAGGAGAGCTGGCCCTAATTATAGAAGAAAAATATAACAGAGACTTCTTGATTGGTGGCTATGCCCTACCGACAGGATCAAAAACATCTAGAAGAGAAGAATTACAGGCGACCTACACAGTAGCAAGCTCACTGGTGAGAGGCAAAGACAAAAAGGTGCACGGGACATTGTCTTCGTATTTTGGGGTGCTTAAAGATATCAGAGATGTTTGTGAACAACGAAGACATGTAGAGGAGTCTGACAGGATGCTGGAGGATAATCCAAGTAGATGGATTAGAACATATTTCTATGGGGAAATTGACCCATTATATACTCCGCCTCCAGTTGGCTTGGTCAAAGATGTGTTCACAATGAGAAAATACAAACTGGTGGTGCAGAAAGTGAGGCCAGTAACAGGGGGCTGCCCTCTGAATTCAGGATCGAGCAAAATATCAAGGGAGATCCCCTAAAAGATATGCCGACCCTTAGCGAGCGGCCTCCCAACTTCACACCAACCAGGAGGTACATGGAAGAAAGGAAAGAACAGATCAATAAGGTGCATAAGGAAGAATTCCTATGGCCCGAGGAGAGAAAGCTCATGCATCATTTTATGATGGAGCAGAATGCAGGTTTTGCCTGGGACAATACAGAAAGGGGTGCATTCAAGGAGGAATACTTTCTGCCTGTAACTATCCCAATAATAGAGCACACGCCCTGGGTACAGAAGAATATACCAATTCCACTGGGAATATTTGATGAGGTCTGTAAGATCATACACACAAAGATACAGGCTGGCGTGTACGAGCCTTCGAACTCCTTGTACCGCTCACGCTGGTTCTGCATTGTCAAGAAAGACAGCAAGAGCCTCCAACTCATACATAGCCTGGAACCCTTGAACACTGTAACAATAAAGCACTCGGGGGCACTGCCGGCAACTGACAAGCTTGCTGAACACTTCACTGGTAGGTCCTGCAGAGCTACATTAGATCTATATGTAGGATACAATGAGAGGACATTGGATGAGGAGTCAAGAGACATGATGATGTTCCAAACACTGTTCGGAGCGCTATGGCTAGTGACACTGCCAATGGGATGGACCAATTCAGTACCCATCTTTCATGATGATGTAACCTACATTCTGCAAGAGGAGGTTCCACACATAACTATACCTTACATCGATGATGTGCCAGTACACGGACCAAAAACCCGCTATGAGACAAAAGACGGGGGTTACGAGACCATCCCTGTGAATGATGGCATATGAAGATTCATATGAGAGCACTTCCAGAACGTGAATAGAGTCATGCAGTGCATGAAATATGTGGGAGGCACATTCTCAGGACACAAGGCGGTGCTGTGCATGTCTGAAATTATGGTGGTCGGTCATAGATGCACTTACGATGGGAGGAAGCCAGAAACCGATAGGGTAGGCATCATCATGAGGTGGGGGCCTTGCCAAGACTTAGGCAATGTCTGCTCATTCCTAGGCACTGTCAGCATGCATTGCATATTTATAAGAGACTATGCAAAGAAAGCGGAACCATTGACCAAGCTCACACGGCTTAAGGAACCCTTCACCTTCAAGAAAGACCAAGAGGAAGCAATGCAGAAGCTGAAAGACGCACTGCAAGACTGCCCCTTGTTAATGCCACTGGATTATGAGATAGACTCGCCCGTAATATTGGGCATAGATACCTCATATAGAGCTATAGGATTTTATATCTGCCAGCTCAATCCAAATAGCCCTAAGAGGAGGAGATATGCAAGGTTTGGGTCGATTGTGCTAAACAAACGAGAAGCTCACTTCTCGCAGCCTAAGAGAGAGCTGTATGGATTGTTCTGTGTGCTGCATGCCTGCAGACACTGGCTATTCGGTGTTAGGAAATTAGTGGTGGAAACGGATGCAAAATATATTGCAGGAATGTCAAGGAACCCAGACGAGGTTCCCAATGCCGCAATAAATAGATGGATAGAATTGATCCTAATGTTTCATTTCATGTTAGTACACATTCCTGGTGAGTGGCATGCACCAGACGGTCTCTCGAGGCAAGACTTCCAACCTGGGGACGAAGAATATTTGAATCCAGAAGAAGGGTATAAACCTATTGACAAGGAATTAGAAATAGTCAATGAGACAAAAGAAGAAGTCTTAGATATCACAGACTTCAAGGAAAGAATAGATACATGGCACGGCTATGTGACCATAGCCCAAGCGGTACATGATTTCCATGAAGAAAAGGTTATAAAAAGTGTGTTAGACACAGCCGACATCCTCACAGTTAGATATAACAAGGGAGTGTTCCTGCCAGAAGAAGCGGAATTCACAGAGTCAGCAGACTACCTTGAGGAACGGAGGAGTGGGTACACAAAGATGTTGGATAGGCAGCTCACTAAAGTCATACAATGGCATGTGAATCCTACTGAACGTCTAGAGGGCTTTACTGACAACCAGTATAGAAACTTCATTCGCTATGCGAAGAATTTCATGGTGGATAAAGGAAAATTGTACCAACAGAATATGGAATCAGAATACAAGCTAGTAATCTATCCGAAGCGCTGCATGTATATTATGAAAACTGCGCATGACCAGCTAGGCCACCGCAGTATGTATGCGATGAAGGTGCTAATTAAGGAGAGATTCTGATGGCCAGAAATGGAGAGAGACATTGCGTGGTATGTCAGTACTCGCCATATATGCCAAGAACACCAGAAGACAGTGATAAAAGCGCTGCCAATGGTATCATTCACACCCTCGGTCTTTCAGGTGTTGCATGCAGACACCATGCACATGCCTAAAGCCTCGAATGGGCACAAATACATTGTACACGGCCGGTGTGCACTCACTAGTTGGATGGAAGGAAGAATGCTGGCGAGTGAGACAGCTCAAGCGATCAGAGAATGGTTGTTCGAAGACATCATATGTAGATGGGGATGCTTATCCCTCATCATAATGGATAATGGGAAGCCCTTCAAGGCAGCTCTCAAATACCTAGAGAAAAAGTACGGGATTAGAGGCATTTTAATATCGCCTTATAATTCTCAAGCTAATGGAAGGATAGAGCGACCACATTGGGATGTCCGGCAGGTGCTCTATAAGGCGTGTGGTGGGGTAGAAAACCAGTGGCATCACTACTTCATCCTCATAATGTGGGCTGACCAAATTACCATAAGAAAAAGGATGGGATGTTCCCCATTCTTTGCCACAACAGGAGCGCATCTGGTCCTACCATTAGATGTACTAGAAGCTACCTGGCTAGTGGAGTACCCTGGAAGAATTGTTGAAGATTGGGAGCTCCATGGGCTAAGGGCAATAGCACTACAGAAACATGCGGATAAGGTTGAGGAGATGTGCCAGAATATGGATGCGATGAAGAGAGAAAGGACATTGCAGTATGCTAAGATGAATGCAAACAAGATCAAGGAGTTCAAGTTTAAATGCGGCAACCTGGTCTTACTACGAAATAGTCAGATTGAGAGCTCATTAAACACGAAAATGAAACCACAATACTTGGGCCCCTTGGTCATCATACATCGCACCAAGGCCAGCAATTACATTTTAGCCGAGATAGATGGAGCCATAATTTGTTCTAAGATAGTGGCTTTTAGGGTAGTACCATATTTAGCCCAAAAATCCATAGATTTGGAAGGCAGGGTACTGGAACTCATGGATATGTCACATGCGGAGTTACAGAAACTCATGGACTCACCAGAGCTTAAAGATAAAGTACCAGATAACTTCATGGATGACTATCCAGAGACCGAGAACCTTAAAGTGTCAAAAGACATTAACTTAGACAATTAAACTTAGAGAGCTCACATCAGAGAAAAAGCAAGACTCCTGACAGGCAGTGTATTATGACATGTAAAGACAGTATGAGGCCATTAGTAGCTAATGGCAAGAAGAGAAAATTAGCTAAAAAGTACGAGCTAACCACTACTGGATGATGAGATAGGCTCTGGATACTCCCGGAATGCTACTTCTAAAGTAAACTAGCAAAGAGTAACAGTAAGGGAGCAGATAATCAACATCAGTAGCAGATAACTGGAAAGAAATGTAGCAGGACGAGGAAACCAAGTGACCATTACCATTACCAACAAGAGAACCAGAGATATCAATGATGAAGGGCCGGAGACTAGAAACACGAAGGCTCCAGGACAATCAGGGTCAAAATAGGAGCCTCGCGTCCAGGATCTGCAGAAGTGGCACCATCAGGTGAGCCAGCTTCAGTACCAGAAGCAGATAGAGCCCCTTGGATTCCAGAGAGTTTGCTGAGAAGGAACATCCACTGTCTCTCCGCAGCAAAAATGGTGTGATAGAGCATGACAAGGTCACCCAGGATGGCACTCTCGAGCTTGGCCAGGAATTCAGGCGACTTGATGCAAAGACCGTCCAAGGACACCCCTTGTGGAGATGAGGGAAGAGCCTCGCTAAGGGCAGCATTTCTGCATTCCCTGGAAACTAAAGAGGGGAATGAGAAAAAGGATAAATCCAAAAGAGAAATAGAGAAACTCACTGGTGCTGACCAGACCAAGAACTGAGGACACCCGTCTATCAGATCCACCGCAAGAACGAGTAGTATAGAGCTCATGGGCTGAAGAATACAGGAAGATGTGACGAGACCGCTTCGAGTCGCAGTCAGAATCCTTCTGGTAGTGCCTGGAAGAGGAAGCCTGGGGAGCTTGTAGTCAGCATATTGAGTTGGTGAGCTCGCTAAAAGAAAGAACTTATGGAGCCAGAAGTGGGGCAATCCAAGAGAGAATGATCGTTTCCGTTGCAATGGAAACAAGCAGAAGGTTCATCCTAAAGAACAGAGCTTTTAGTGTGGGGGATATCTTGAAAGAACTCAAGATATCTCACCTTGGAAGACTCTTTGCGCTTCTCGCCAATGACAGCCTCGCCAGACCTGCCTTTGGAAGGCTTTGTAGCCTTGGAAGGAGTCGGCTTGGAATTGTTGTCGTCAATGGACATCTTGAAGATACTGTCAGTTAGCGCACGGAACAGAGACATTTGGGGAATCTACAAAAGAAAGCATACTTTGATGGATTCGGACTTGGAATCAGAATGGTCAGCTACCTTGTCAGGCTCACCATCGGCAGAATCGGAACCAGAATCTACAATGGCAGGAGACCTCTTGAGAGCGCGGGCTTTGCCTTTGCTGTGAGTAAATGGAGTCTAGAATAAACCAAATAAGTATGAAGAAGAAAGATAAAGGAGAGAGAAGTACATCGTGGCGAGGGCCAGTAGGAGCAGAAGCAGGACAACCAGACTCGATGACGTGCTGTTCAGACTGGACCCAGTCAGTAATGGTCTTCAAGACCTTGTGAATAGGCTGCTTTGAGGTGTTGGTATGAAACTTCTTCTCGACGGTGCTGCGAGCCTTGAAAATGAACTCCTTGAACTCCTTGTCCTTGATGAGTTCGTCCTTGTGAGCCTCGAGATACTTCTGCAAAAACGAAGTTAATACCACTACAAAAGGTAGTGAGCTCACTAAAAAGTCGCACCATATACTCATGGAGCTGAGCCATATTATCAGACGCAGTAACACTGAGGTTCTGGCAAAGCTGCGTGATAACAGCCTTGATGGCAATAAAGGGCATAACAGGAGTAGCAGGGGAAGGCACGTTGGAAAGGGTTGTAGCAGAAAGTAAGCTAGAATGCGAGTACAATTGAGAGATATGGTGGTGGAGGGAATATACCAGCAAGCTCGCTCAGCTTTTATACCAGAAGTGCAGCAGCTACAGCTAAATAGGTATATTGAACCAAGACCATTCATAACTCAGAAGAAAATAAATTTCTGACAAGTATGCACCCTGAATTTGGAAAATAACAATGGATGCGACTAAGTCAGAAATTGATTTGAAATTTAAGATAAATTTAGTGATGGGTGGTGTTGATGACTGGGGACAGTCAATTCTTTTTAGTGTGGGGGATATAGTAGGTATATGCAAGTATACCTTCATATCTTTTAACATTTAAAGTGGAAAATTGGGAAACAAATTTTCGATGATACGAATACCACACAGAGGAGATTGATCAGGCCAGATCAGGATTGCTTAACGATGACAGTGTTTTAGAAAAAAATGACACCTGATGCTGAAAAACTAGAATAAAAATGGAGACAAGTGGTGGACAGACTGGTATGGAACAAAGAAAAAGCCTGCCAGGAACCCATGAACTAAAGACAAGAAAAACTGGCAATGAAGACCAGAAAAGAAGACAAACTGAGAGAGAGCTCATACCAGGAAGGGGATAACGTGTAGCTGATGCGGATCAGGGTCGCAGAGCAGGACAACAAAGCCCTAGACTTGAGAACTGTGGTAGGCTAAGACGCGATCACACGAAGAGAAAGCAAGAAAGACAGATGATATTTAGAAGGGGCCCCGGGATGCAACAAGTCCAAAATATGAGATATAAAAACAGACAAGAGGAGCCCACAGGCTGAAAACAACCAAGAAAGATGTATATACATGTATCTACTCAGAAGCTTCAGCTGTGCCCTCACTGTCACCACCCTGAGTACCTGAAGGACCAGCTGCCGGCTCATCCTCACCCCCATCAGCCTCACCCTCGTCCCACATCAAAGCATCGTTGTCGGAAGGCATGTACTCAGGATCTTCAGGGAGGTCGAGAGACAGGCCAAGAGAGTGCTGCAGACCGTTGTCGACGATGAAGCTGCAAACTTCACGATAGATGCGAGACAGGTCGTTGATGAGCTTGTTGCCACCCTCAGCGCTGGTGAACTGATCCAGGCTCTCGGTAATGTTGTGAACAACATGGTTGCGAGCATGAAGATGACCACGGTAAAGGTAGCCGATGTGCTCCAGCTCATGGTCGATACTGCAGAGCTGCATGATGTTATGACAAAGAGCTAGAGAAAACTCAGTAAGCAAATGCTAGAAAAGAAAATATAGGAAGAACATACCAGGAATGTTGTACTGCACGAAAGTAGTGAGACATGAGGTAATATCGTGCATCTCACGAGCGGTGTAACGAGCAGAACATCCTCTGTGATGACCCTCCCAGCATCGATCACAGTCAGCACCTGGGTACCAGTTGTTCCAAGTGCAGCCGAGTTGACAGTGAGCACATGGGAAGCAAGTCTTCTCATAATGGTAGAAAAAGGAGTTAGACCAGAGAAGATAAAAGAGATAGCGAGCTCACATCAGGAGCACACACGTAGTAAGCGTAACAAGAAGAACGAGCACCAAAAGTGCCGTTCTTGTTACCATAACAAACAGGACTAGGAGAAAATCAGTTGGGAAAAGAGAGGAGGAATAAAGAACTTACTCGAAGAACTCATCAGGCGCAGTGATTAAGTCCTCGAAACAGTAGTCCTCTAGCTCGGCACAACTGTTATGCCTATTGATGGGGATGCCCTCTTGATCAGGATCTTGCGCATGGGTGAGCTCGTCAGCTAAGAATTGCTGCTTTGGGCAACCAGAAAACATCCAGTTGGAACCTTGAGGAGCGCTGGAGGCAGCAGACTTAGTAGTCTTGTGGGAAGCCTTTTTAGAAACCTTCTTGGGAGAAAAACAAGGCTTCTTGATGGAGGGACCAGTGATCCCAGAACTGCTGGTGGTGCTAGGAATTGCAGCTGCTTTTGAAGCAGCGACACTAGAACAAGTCGGCCTGGAAGAACCAGGCTCAGAAGGAGCAACTGCCTCAGGAGTGCACTTCCTCTTCCAAGCCTTCTGTTACGTGCATGCCGCAGACCTCCGCTTCACACTGACTTCAAGCATAGGATTCATCTTAACAAACCACACTATCAGACCTCCGCGGCCTCCGGCTGCTTACCATTTACTTACTCTATTTAACATTTCATTTCTGTTTCATTTTACTATTTCACATATTAAATCTAGAACCCAGATCCGGTAGCGAACAGACCTCCATCGGACTCCGACTCAGATTACCTACTTATATATATACTGTAGAACTACTTGTAGATACTCAGTTCGAATATCAACTTGGTTTAGCCAAATCTCTCTCTGACTCCAAGTCTAATCTATCACTCTCCAAGTCCGCGGCCTCCGCTCCGTTGGACCATCCTTACTCTCTATCCAAACCTTTGCTCTCCGCGGACTCCGTTCCGCAATCCAATCTTAGGGCTTCAGCTCAAGGGTGACATTGCTAATAGCTTCGCCAAAGCCCCCACACTCCGCGGACCTCCACTCGTGCGAGTTACCTTCATCTATTTGGCACGTCCCTAACACCTTCCTCTTCTGAAGAGGTGGCTCCTCTCAAGCCGAGGAAGTAGCAATGATGGTGGGAGAAGAAGGGGTACGAGTGAGCACAGGGTTGGGGGCAGCAACTTTACCCTTGCCTTTGTTCTTCGTCATCTTCTCCTTCGGCGGAACTTCAATGCCATCAGCAGAAGTGGAGGCCTCCACGGGTTTGGGAACAGAGGGAGAAGCCTCAGGCAAAGGCGAATGCATGACCAGAGGATGAGGAGGAAGTGGAACACCACTCACAGGGTGATAGACCCTGGGAGGCGACGGCAGCGCATCCACATCCATGAAGTCAGTAGGAGAAGGGAGCTCCTCAATGAAAGCAGACAACTGATCCTCCTCTGGAAGAGGAGGTGGCAGAGTTGCAGGTGCAGGAGGCTCCTTGTCTACAGGCGACAAAGGTCGAACACCAGCGAAGTCACCTTGTCCTGAAACAGGAGGCAAGGGCGGTGCTTGGTGGCATTGCAAAAGAGGATTTGGTTGCCTGCACGTAGAATGCGAGGAAGACC
Source organism: Armillaria cepistipes (assembly GCA_900157415.1). Classification (NCBI taxonomy): domain Eukaryota; kingdom Fungi; phylum Basidiomycota; class Agaricomycetes; order Agaricales; family Physalacriaceae; genus Armillaria; species Armillaria cepistipes. The sequence goes on along the minus strand of FTRY01000013.1, from coordinate 1,725,917 downwards.
CGGGTGTGTCGAACTAGAAAGACATGACATTAGAAGAGAAGAAAAGAGGAAAAGCTAGAGGAAACTCACAACATCCAAAGGGTGCGCAGTAGTACCCGATGGTAAGGGCTGAGAAAGAAGAGAGTCAGCTAAAAAGAGATGACTGAGAAGGGAGACTTACATCAAGGGGTGTAACCCTAGATTGAGGAGCTGAGAAAGAACAGAGACCAGGAGTTAGCAAGCTCGCTAACTCTGGCAGAGAAGGATCACTAACTTGTAATATCATCTGCTGGCATGGTAGTACCAGCAGAGCTAAATAAGAAACAAGTTAGACAAAAGCAGAAAGGAAAACAACACGATGACTTACCCCGAAGTACGAAGCCCTACACCAGAACTAGGTGTGAGCAGAGCTTGGCACAAGTCCTGGATGGAACTGGCCATGTCTTGAAGGCCATGACTGAGGGAGGCACTCTGAGCAGCCGTAGTGGCGTGTTGGGAAGGTGTAGCAGAAGCTGTACTTGTTGGACGGCGGTATAATCCCAGAGGCTTGACGGGGGAGAATGGATTCCATAACAGAGGGGCCTGACAATTGGCAAGCGGGCTCGGTGGCAAAACAGGAGAAGACAAGATGTGGCCCAAAGCATGGACACGAGGATAATTGCGAGGAATAGGGGAAATTCCAGGTGAGTTAACAACTGGAGGCACCAAGGAAACTGGAGTCCTTTGAGAGCATGTGCTTCGAGGAGGAAGCGGCGGAGCGGGAGTAGTCAAGGAAGAGGCCTGAGGATGAGCAGGAGTAGAGGAAGACTCCTTCCCAGGGCTTTCAAAGACAATGACCTCCTCGTCCTCCACAGCACCAGGGAGCAGAGTAGGAAACCGGTCGAATATGTAGCCAGGGAAATCCTCATTGTTAGCAACTAGACCTGGCCAAAGTGTAGCACCCTCAGGGATGGCGCACTGCAGGAGATAAGACTCCATGGGAATTGCAGGGTTGTCCATGTTGAAACCATCCTCCCCAGGGAAGGACACATTGGGGGACAGACAGGTCACCACCTGTGCAGACAGAGGGAAGAGGTCAGAAAAGAACAAAGAAGGAAAAATTAGGGAGCTCACATGAGAAGGGCGTGCCTCAGGTGCCATACAAGTGATAGTGCAATGCCAGTCACCGATCCTCAACTGGCGGGGCAAAGCATCGTGGACACGTGTCACCCAGTTATGGATAGACGTGCTGATGTGAGAGTCAATCAGGGTCTCGTGCTCGAGAGCAGCAACATGGGGTGCCTGTGCAAGAGCTGTGCATTAGCCAGCTGTGAAAAAGAAAAGACAGAGAAATACACACTAAGTGTTTATAAACCTGCCTCAACAGGTCGGTGACTTCTTCGTTGGAGTACTCATTCTTGTTGTGCCAATAGGGCACGAGGAGGTCCATGACAGCGTGGTAGGGATGGTAGTAGGCAACAGGGTCTTTTTCTTCTTCTTTTGGATCCATTTTGGTATGCTATTTACCATTATCCTACATGCAAGCATATGGTGGGATTATGGTACTTGGGTATGTCTCATCTTTTTCTCGTTCCTTGTGCCTTTGCATGTTAACAAACGAGCTTCTCTGAGCTCAATGCAAACTATGTTGTGACCGCCTTCCCATTTGCCTCGGCTATGGGGTGATAAGGTGGTGGTTCTTTCGCCTTCTCTCCTTTGCTGTGCACCCGGTGGTTCCGTCTGCTTGAACGCTTTATTCTCCAGTGTCTTCTTCGGCAATATCAACATCAGGGAAGGTTCTGAATGTTGGCTCAAAGTGGCGTGTGCTGTTGAGGTATTGAATCAGGTGAGGGATGTTCTCTCGTTGTGCTAAGATGTGTCTGACGGTCACTGCTGTTCCTCGGGCACCTATAGATCTCTGCATCGTCTCTCATTTGTTCTGGTATGCTGGGCAACGTATGAGATAGTGGTGGACTGACTCATTTGGGTATGAACATTTTGGGCATGCAGGGGATTCGACTCATTGGATGTTGAAGAGGTGACAGTTAAGCCCAATGTGTCCGGTTCGTAGCTGCACCATTATACTGGTGATTTTGCGTGGCATGGAAGTGGCCAGCTTCCTATACCGGCGTGCAGCTCGCTGAGCAGTTGCTGAATCAACATGTCGGAACCTGGAGTAATGGGGTGACATTCTCCAGGCCCAGTCAGCATGATGTTTCTGCTTTGCATAGAACTCTCAGAGTAATGATGATTTGTTGTAGGGGATTGGTTTTTGTAGTGGCGCAGGAAGTTTCCGCAGCTCACTATCATTGCCTCGGGCTGCCATCTTCGCTTCTTCATCTGCCGCTTTGTTCCCTGCAATACCTTGATGTCCAGGTACCCATCAAATTTTAATGGAGATGTCAGGATGCTGCCTCAGTACCATGTTAGAAGTGGCACGACAGGATAGGTGGGGCAGGCAGGAGTGCCACGCTGTTTCAAAATTTGCGTCGAGCACACGTGATCCCGTGCTGACTTCGCTTCTTACACCCATCATCGTCACTTCGTCTGAGAGTCGTCTCCGTCGCCTAGCTGCCCACGCCCAGCCGGCGTCCTTTCTTTCACCCACCCACCCACAAGTCCAGAAAGAAACGACAAGATAAGAACATGTACACTGTAGACCACAGGTCTAGAAGACACAAAAGGGTTCAAACCCCTACTGATACAATAATGATTCCCTTGATCATTGGTTTTTACGCTCAGCAGGAAAGGTCTATCGCCCAAAATCCAGAAAGAAATGACAAGATAAGAACATGTACACTATAGACTATGGGTCTAGAAGATGCGCGAGGGTTCAAACCCCTGCAGATACACATAGTAATGGTTGCCCCGGTCACCAGCCTTTTTTATGCCTAGCGGAAAAGTCTACCATGGCAGGACAGTCATGCGCACCAAGATGAATGACAGCTATATCAAGAATACATAGCCAAGATTTCTAGCTGAGACGAGAATGTGGGTTCTCTCAGATTCCTCGTCTCATCCCGGGATCTCCCCCCATGGGGTCTTCTCCCTCACCCATACTACAGCTAGATGTCTCAATCTATGTATTGCCATTATATTCTAATACATGATTTGTTACATGCCTCTCTCATGGGATCTAGTTCCCTTGACGCAAGACTTCGAAACAATGTGTTTGTGGAATAGATTGAAGATGTGGTGTGATGTCGTGGGTTGTGAGAGGGTTGTTGCCTGGATAGCAGATGTGTTGTCGATGCTAAACGTTGCAGTTCAGACATTTCTCATGCCTTGAAGTGGTTCTGTGCATAGCATTAGCGCCAGACCTTCACCATCATATACTTCATGCTTCCTTGCTGATCCTACCCTCAGCTGTAGCGTCTTCACTCTTCTTCCCCCCCGAAATATCACTGCCGCTGCACCTATGCCACCATCAATGCCAGATCCATCTCCATATGCCTTCACATCACTATTGTCCCTTCTCTCCATTGCTATCGCCTCCTCCATTGATTCTGCTATCTCGATCTTGATTTTAGACTTCCATTGTGATGGGAATCACACTGCCTTGATTGTTTCTGTCTTGTCCGGTTGGATGTTGAAGTCCCTTGTCAGCTTGTGCAGTGGTGATCGATGTCTTTTGACATATCTGTTTGCTGCTCGACGTATGGGTCTGTATAGTGGGTGTCCTGGAGGTAGGCATGCCATGCGTGCAAGTGCTCGGTGTCAATACACTTCTACCTGTCCTTGCATGGGGAGTAGTTTAGTGTGTATGTCTAGGACATCTGCTGCCATTGTTTGCATGCCCCCCGTTATGAGAATGGCTGCTTTCCTCTGGATGGAGGACAGACAGTTCACCGTGCGAATACTGCTTTTCCTGTCTTTCCTCTTCTTCTTCATTCTTCTCTGTGGTTTGAGAAATATGTCAGCAGCATATAGAATCCATGGTATTGCAATGGAGATATAGGTTAGCCGCATGCTTTCCCTGGTGACTCCTAAGCTCATGCCTGCAAGTTGTCGGAATTGAGTTATCCAGTCATCAGCCTTCTTTATAGCAGCTGCACCTTGCTTCTTCCACCACAGTCCTGCATCTATGTAGACTCTGAGGAACTTTGCGACTGGTTTTGGTGATATGAGGTGTTGTCCGATCCGGATTGGTGATCCCATGTCTGGTACTCGGTGCCTGGTGCCATTTCCTAGTTGGGGGGTTGTTTCTCGTGTTTTTGGTGTAAAATCGACAAGTTGGAACTTTGCGATTCCATATTCGCAGTTGTGTTCCCTTGCCCATTCAAGAATGCCACCTTCCCACTCCATTACGTCCTTGATCTTTTGATGTGTCTCAATGAATGTCTTACCACGTACCAGGATGGCCTTATCATCAATGAATAGGTACCCTTCTTCATCCTTCCTGAGTTGTTTTACTGCACTTGAGTTGTAGATAACATAGAGAATCTGTGAGAGGGGGTTGCCCTGATCTAGGCCATTGGCTATATTGAAGATGATGGACTTGAAATCATCGAATGTGAGAGTGGTTTTATGTCCTCCGAGTCTCCTTTGTAGCCATTCTGTGTATGGGGCAGGTATCCCCAGTGTCAGCATTTCATGTACGAGCATGTCGACATCTACACTTGGGGATGCCCCTTTCACATCGAGAAATAGGACTGTTACCACTTGTCCTTTGCGCCATGCATCTTTGATGGTCGAGACTAGGAGATGAATAGAGTCGGTTGTGCAGCACCCTGGGCGTCCCCCAAAGTGTCTGTCTGGGAGCAGTCCCATGAGTTCGCACCAAGCGACGAGGTCCTGGTTGAGAGTAGCATGCAGGCCTCTTCCCCATCCATTGGACAGGATGATGGGTTGATGGGCATTGGGGTCCTCATAGTCTGGCTTCCCTGGCTTCCATAGGATGATCGTGTTTGTTGTGCTGAATATTTCGGGGTATTCCTTGAGAGTAAATGTTGCCCGATATACAGGTCCTATATGTGGGGCAAGGAGGTCAGCACATTGAGAGAGTATGCAGTTTGGTACTGTTCCCGGCTTTGTGGCCTTGAGGGGTTTCATTCTTTTGAATGCACGCTCTATCTGTCCATCTGTAATCAGACAAAACTCCCATGCTGGTGGTGGGTAGCAAGTATCATCCGGTACTGCCGATATAGGTGGTTTGGGAGGAAAGAAGACAGACTGAAATACGTTACCTTTCTCTCCATTTTCTTGTATTCTGCGAGCTGGTTGTCCTTGAGCCTTGACAACGAGGTCTGGAACCCTTGCTCGCCCTCCATCCGATGTTGGCTGCGATATGAAGCTGCATATTTCCCATACGCTTCTGCTTCCTGCGTTTTCTAGCCAATCCATCCAGCAGGTAGTCTTCGCCTTTTCTATGGCCTCGGCATATATGTTGCGCAATTGTTTCCGCTCCTCATGTATCAGGTGGTTGGGGAATGTCCTAAACTCATATGCCTTTCTCTGCACCCTGCACAGACACTTATGTAGAACTGTCAGTTCTGGTGTCCACCAGCGTTTAGCGTATGGGCTGGGCTTGGTCCATGGGACATATTTGTCAATGACTTCTTGTACGATGTTGTTAAGATTGCCTAGCGCCCTGTACATCTGCTCTTTGTCCTTGATTTCAGATAGTGGAGAGAGTGTATCGAGTCTTTCTTTGAGAGTGTCATAGAACTTCTGCCATTCAACTTTGCGGAAGTTTCTGCGGGGCTCGAAGTCACTGCATGGGGGGGATATGTCAATAGTGGATATGATAGGGAAGTGGTTGATTCATGGTGGTTGTGCTGCATGATCTACAGTACATCTGATGAATGCTGGCAGTAGTTCATTGGAGCAGAAGATGTTGTCTACTTGGGTATAGTTGCCTGTGGAGAAGGAGTGAAGTGTTGGGATGAAAGCAGGGAGTGGCATCTTCAGGTGGTGGCGGCCGACGAGCTGTAGCAAGCAGCTAGCCCTTCATAATGCTGCATCTGTGAATAAATGTGAATTGCGTGGCTCATCCCACAATGGATGGTGAGCATTCCAGTCTCCCCCACATATGAATCGGTAAGGTAGCCCTTGTTCATCTTGTCTCTGTGCTGTGAACCTTGTTAATATGGTATCAATGAGCTCCCATGTTTCTGTAGAGTTGCCATTGCTGTATATGTTTACAACAATAAGTGACTCCATTGGGGTCCGCACAATGATAGCTACAGCATCTTGGGTTGCCAGAGGAATACTAGACCATGCGTTAGTAGAGATGGACTGGTTGATCAGGGTTAGAGCTCTCGTATGAGAGGGATCCTCCTCATGGTTGGATGGGTATACTGTTATCCATCCCTGCATTGCCCTTGACTTGCCTTGTTTGCTGATGTAGGGCTCCTGTATCATGATGATGTTGTCATCTATTTTGATTTGGTGTAGAAGTCCTGAGTGAGCGAGCAGTGATTTGTTGATGTTGAGTTGGTATAGTTTGAGTCTTGTCGTGTTACCTGTAGTGTTAGTATCGGGTTCAGTACTCATAGGTCAATGGGCAGTGTTGGGGATGCTTGTTCAACTCTCATTTTGCCATTACTCTCCTCAGCGGATGGTATGTCATCCTCTGCTACTGGTGTTCTGTCTGCTGATGTCACGCTGGTTGACCGTTGGCTCCTTGCCAGGAATTGATTGAGCAACGGTTGGTGATACTTGCTGGGTCTTACTAGTGGCATTAGGTTGGGATTCAGTTTTCTGGTCTTGGTTTGCTTGGTGCTGCCCCCGTCCCTTCAGCCCCGAGTTGGGTGAGATGAAACCATAAGACTGCCCAAGGACATTGCTGTGGCACCACCTTGGGAGTTTATTCATTCTGCACTGTCTTTGTCTCCCTTGCGTGGGCGTGCATTCTCATCTCGTTTTTGTACATCATTGGTAGTCCATGTAGTAGGGTCCTCAGTAACAAAATATTTATATTTTGACTTGGGGTGTTGACTGCGTAAAACATCTGTAGCTCTAAGGAAGGAGGGACAAGAGTTACGGTCAACAGCTCCATGGCCCGTAGTTTTACAGTTCACACAGTGGAGCTTTTTGCGATCTGTGACAGTACAGTCTCTCATTGCATGACCACCTGCACACCGTCCGCATTTTGTAGCGTTCAGGCACGTCTTTGCGTCGTGGTCCCGGGGTAGTATTGAGCATTTTACACACCTGGATGCATTTGGCAGCTCCTTCTTTGCCTGAAGCTCTTTACCCTCAATGATAATGCCTCCTCATATCACTTTGTTTGCTTGTTCCCGTGAGTCGAAGCCCACCACTAGGTGTGCCTCTCGTTGTCCTTGTTGGTGGTGTTCAACTGGCTTGAGGAATCGTATGCTGCGTATTGTCCCGGTAGTGAGTTTGCTGCTGGTCTCGATGTTGCACCAAGTATCCTCATTCTCAATGTCAATCGTGGTAGGCGCAAATGGGACGATCACGTTGTTCAGCTGCAGGCTGACACTAGTCCCCTCACCCATGGCTTGTGCCATGTTTTCCAAGGCTACAGGCTCTCATAGCCAGGTGGCGGCCTCGTCAGAGTTGAGGGTGTAGATTATGCCTCCATTGGCGAGTTTACATGCTCCAACGACAGAGATGCCGTCTGGCACTATATGGAGCATGTTGCCAGTAGTTGTCGTAGCTATGGATAGGGCATCATTGACCTCTTTCACTAGCTCTTTTTTGCTACGTCTGGCCATTGCAGCTGTCACATCTTCTGTCATAGGCTTGACGATGACGCGACGGTTTGCTAGTTTTGCCTTTGCAATGATGTCGGAATGGCATGGGTCACCAGCAAATGGGTTGGCTTTGGTGGTAACATTGGCATAGGAGAGCGTGGTGGATTGGGATTGGGTTGGGGTGAGGACTGGTGCGGGGTAGGGCTTGGCGCTGTGGAGGTCTTCTACTATGGACTGAAGTGATACAACATTTTGCTTGAGTTCTTGGAGCTGTTCGTTGGCCGCATTGTCGCTGGTGTCCTGGTTTTCCACTGTTGTTTTGAGTGTGTTTGCTGTCACCTGTAAGGATTTGAAGTTGTCATTCATCAGGCTGGCAAGCACCAATGCGTCCTGAGATGCCTTGTACTCCTCGAGGTCCATCCACGCTTCCAAGATGTCGACTGCATTGGCCACGGTATGGTGTTGCTTTGTTGTTAAGTTCTTTGCTGGTTTCATCTCGTTCTTCCACATGTGCCATAGCACAAGCATGACATCAAATATGGCACTCACAGCAGTACCTTCTATGTCCACTGCTTTGCCATAGTCTTTCACTATGCTCTCCGCTGCTGCTTCTAGCTTCTTCATGTGCCTCTGCTTTGCTTCCATCATTTTTGATGTTGTCGCTTTGAAGCTCATGTTGCCGAGCTCGTCTGGTGGTTCCGGGGTTCTGGACATTGTTTTGTATGTTGTCTTGCTGGTAGATAAGAGAATACAAGCAGTATATACACATATCTATCCTCGTAGTGCCCTCCTGATTCCCTTCGAGCGGTGCTAGTGGACCGTGGGAAAAATCTAGGTGGTGGCGGTAACGGATCAAGAGGCATCCCCAGGCAACAGGGTTGAACTGCACAAAGTACTCATACTTTGGCATCTCGTTCTCCTCGGGTACAGGCATCAACGTCTTGATAGGCGGCACGAGTGGTGATGACATGCTGAAAGACGCATGGAAGAAAGAGAGTCGGTCGATACAAGGACGTGTGTAAAACAAACGTTGAAGTAGAGGTGACTGTGACGAGACAAGCAGAGATGAAGGGAGACAGCAAGCTCACTAGAATGTGGGCAGAAAGAAAGAGAGGTGGTGAAATTTTCATTAAGTCTCCAACATATAAATGTTATGGGACTTCTGGAAAGAACCACACTACGAGAAAAGAAGCGTGCATGAGAACTTCCGATAACATTGATGTATCAGGAACATATCGTCACGGAACTTCTGGGGAATTAAGAAGAGAAGCATTACCCACCCGCGAAGTGACCGAGGATGGTCAGCACTTTAGTGAGGGGGATATGTCATGCCTGCAATGTGTCTAAGGGTGTAATTTTGCAAAATCTACATACCTTATGCATTAGCAAAGCAGAAGCACAGAGAGTGGACTAACAGTGCAAATGGCACGTGAAGAAGCAAGGTCACCAAGGTTGAGAGCTCTGTGATAGAAACAGAAGCAACAGGATTAAACATAAGGACTTCATTGTTGCACTGTACCTTATGGGCATGCAGGACAATAAGGCCAAAGAGCGAGCTCACTCGTGCAAACATCCGTCTGCAATAGAGAATTCAACGTTCAGTGGGATGCGCTTGTACACAGGCTGGGACTAATTTAGATAACTACGCGTCTGGAATCTATGATGCGTAGTCCCTGGAGATCCGGAGAAAAGATATCATGTGCAGGGGTAATCAAAAGAACCCCCAGGCATGGCCTAGAAACAGACTTCAGCCAATGGGAATAGCGAGCGGGCTCGAAATCCAAAGCATTCCTTGGTTACCGAGTCTAGAATATGACGCTGTCACCTTTGGAGCAGAACCGAAAACTGAATACAAAGTGTGATCAGTGATTGAGGATTAAGCAGCTATTGAGTACAAGTCAGCGAGCTACTCTGCTGCTAGGGTGAGCAATGTCAACATCGCTTAGCTCTTTGAGGATACTAAAAGGAGGACCAAGCGGCACTCTGCCAAGAGTGTTGCGCCTGTTCAGACAAAGGATTTAACTTACTAAAAGGCTGTTTGTAATAATCAATCTCCTGTAGTATAAGTAGGTAGAATTTCACATAGTAAAGACAAGATACCTACCCCCCATGTACAGTAATAAAGTTTCAGTTTGGATCTGGACTTGTTGCGACGTGTAAGAGTTAGTAGCTTCAAGCCTCATCTAGAACGCAAGTTTAGCGAGCTCACAGAGAAATAGAACAAGAGAAACATTTTGGATAAAAACTTCGGTTTACTTGAGATAAGAAAGAGATTCAGTGGCAGTGATGCTGCACCCATCTTGAGAGTTTGCTGAGATAAATCTGAGAGAAAAGCTCTGTTCCTTTTCTGGTTCAGTGTAAAAAGAGAACTTGTGTTGTGTCAGCCTCTGTGTAGGTCTTGAGTAGTTGCAAGGGAATCAGCCAGATTGAGCTGTTCTAGCAGTTGCACAAAGTGTGACAGGTGTGCACAGTTGGACCTCGCAGCACCATTGTTAGGGTGAGCACACTGTGTGTGAGGACTTGTAGGGACAGTTTTTGAGAGTATTTTGTGACTTGATTGGGAGTGCTGAGGGCCTCTATTCATGACGAGTTTAGGAGTCAGGTTTAGCAACTAAGCAGCAGATGGCGGCACACGCAGATTAGATCTAGTGGCAGGTAGTACTTAGCGAGCTCACTGACTGAACTTGGTCAATTTGCAGATCTGCGTATCTGTGTGTTCCAGCTATTGAAATATAATTTGCCTCGAGGGTTGCATGGTTCACCGTGCTCTCTTGTAAAAGCTCCAAGGAAATCGAGAATTTGAGAACAGCGTGAGAGAAATACGTTGTTACGTGCATTGTTCTAGCGAGCTCACTGAGATAAATTGAGATATTGTTGGCGCACAATTGGAATTAAAATCCCTTGCTCCCCTCCGCACTTAAGAAGATTGTGTGTGTGTGTTTTGTGGGATTGAGTGTGTGTTTTACTGTGTTCATGCTAGACCATGCTCAGTTTTACAGGTGCCCATCACCAGCCTCATCACCGTTTACCCAGACAATTGTACAGTTTAGATATATCATATTGACTTACATATCCTATTAATGATTCATTCGTAGAGTTGTTGAAGTGAACATTCTAAGCAATGGTTACCCCTCAATTATCGTCAGTAGACCTTGTTGTTGGGTTTCCCAACATGGTCTCCAGCCAATTGGAATGTTCACCCACTTTATTTTCATTGCATTTGAACAAGCAATCAAAAGGGGATGAGTACATGAAAGGATCAGTTCCCTTCTTCGATAGACCTTCCAAGACAATGCAGACACCCTGAACCAAGTCCTGCCCCAGTATGTCCATAGAAGATCACAATGCATTGGATAGCAATGCAGACCATACTGCTCAGGAAATATATGTATGCGGCACGTAGACTGAAGACACATCTGGCAATAGAAATGGACCAGTTGCCGAACATGTACCTTGAGAGAGACTGGAGATAGAAATTGCAAGGAGTCGAAAATGACGTGGGTGACTTAGAAAACCCATTCGTGAGAAGATGGTCCTGAAGACTGGTCCCGTTCGTGAGATTGGCCTGTGAGGCATACATCCCTTGGCAGCATGGAATTCTCTTTGATGACCGGTGCATGTCCTCCCTAAAAGTCTGTCAGCACACAACGAGTCCCCAAAGACACTGCTCACCAGCTCATCCATTTTTAAAACATGCACACCCCATCCAGTCATAAACCATCCCTGCCTCCTGTCTTGTTCCACCCTCCTTCTCATTGAGCATGACCCCATCCACCGACCCATCCCTGTCCATGTCCCTGTATCATTCAGATCCCTTCCCAATGCCACCTTTGGTCTTGTCTCATTGCTGTTGTCTCTCATCCATCATTGTCATCAACATCTGTGGCTGCAGCTGAGAGGGCTGAGTAATCGCTGGTCAGTCCCAGTCGAGGTAGGAAATGATTGCTGTCATCGTGAAATGGAGGGGATGGCACTCAGGAAGTGACACTGAGTCGGTGTGGGTTTGGGTTCTCGACATTGACATTGATGCATGTGTGCTACTTGGTCTCAGAATGGAAATGATGTTTTATAAAACTACACACACCTTCAATGTCCCCAAGTCGGTGTCAGATGCTGTGAAGAATCTTGAGCATGTGACTATAACAAGGATGATCTGCACTCTAGAGTGCAAAACAAGTGAGAAAATTTAAGGAAAAGAACTGAACACTATTTCCTTACCATGCTGAAAATATTCAGAGCGGTTGTGCTGTATGTGAGCTTGCTGGCTCTAGGGAGTGTAGAGTACAAATACTGATATAGATTGTAAGATAGTAATGAGCTAGTACAATGATGACCTAACAGCCTGAAATGGGAAAGGGAGAATTCCTTACGATTGACCGGAATCCCAGTGGTGAGGTGAAACGGTACTGCAACGACAACCCATCAATCTAAGCCTGAGGCACATCACAGAACTGTGAGACACCCACCAAGCTTGCTTAAGCATCAGGATGTAGGTTCCATTTCTTCTGCTTGATCTCCCCATTCTCCATAAGCTCTGTGTGTAGGATACCCAAAGCTTTCAGGTTGCACCAGTATCTTCTGAAAGCATCCGATTTCCACCTTCCCAGTGTCTTAACTACATCTGGATTGATGCCCTTGATAAGATAGAACATCATTCCTCCAATTCTGAAGCAGTGACTGGTGAATCGTCCAAGGCCTCATTTGGTCCATATGTTGTTGCACCATTTCAACATCACATTCTTGGTGATGCATTTTCGTTTGGATCTTCCTTTCTTGAAGGAGGCTAGGGGGGTATCATTTTGGATGTCATTTTGGAAAATGTGATTGTTTAGTGCATCTATAGGGTCTGTGTGGCCATTCTGCTTGCTGAGAAGGACATCTTCTCCTTCAACTTGTTCCATTTTGGTATATGGTAGGTGTAGGATTCTCAATCCGTGAATGGTGTGGGGTTTGACTAGGGTTTTTCCAGTAGGGTGTACCTTGGCATCAAAGAGTGTCTCATCTTGTCTATCTGGTACCAGCTCTCCCAGCCATACTTGGGCATAAAAGGCCATGGTTGCCAGTGCAAAGATTGCAATGTCCTTTGGGTCCTCTAGGTCCAGTTCTTCGTCCAACATGTCCAACATCTCCTTTGTTATCGGTGGCCTTTCGATTTGCTTGCTGTCTGCTGGCGCTTGCTTGTCAAGTCTGATGAGGGTGTACTTCAGTCGGATTCCATTGTTGTAGGGTAGGTTGTTTTGGATGTGAAAGGCTCTGATACTGTTGAGCTTGGAGCGGATCGCATTGCCAGTCATTTGTCCTGTGAATGATGATGTGAAGGTGCATAGGAGTTCTTCCTTGGCTGGCAGGCAATCTTGCTGTGGTATGTTTTGGGCATCACAGAAGGAGTGATATGCTTTGAGGCCACTGCGATGTTTACTTCATGTTGCCTCTGCTCAGGCCTTGGCTATAGTTTCTTCTACCATGGTTCTCTTCTGCTGGTTTGATGCTTCATGTTTTAGTCGACGGTAAGGTACTCTTTCCATCCTCTTTCCTGTCATGACCAGTTATTGGTTAGCTGCTTTGCTTTGCTGGAAGTAAGTTTCAGGTGTACGTTGGATTGTGGTCCTTTCCTTGATCTCCATTGACCCAAGCCTGGCTGCTCTTCTCATTGTATCTATCTCCCTCTGTATCTTTGATCCTTCTTCTATGATCTTGTTTAGCATTTCAATGTTCATTATCTTGGATGATGCGGCAAGTAGTGGTGGTTTAGTTGTAAGGGTTATTATGTCATGTGATTTAATTTGCGTTGATGTATGCTACATTTCACTGTTAATTTATGCTACTTATTCTACTGCATGATTCTAGGGTCATTGAACTGTGCCATGTTCTCTACCTGCTGTTTAAGATGCACTGGCACTTTTGGTGGGTGAGGGAACAACATTTTCCTGGGGCCGAACTTGCCTCTTGATGGTTCATCTGCTACATTTTCTTTCGTAGATATCCAGTTGACCATTAGCCAAAATTTCTCCTCCTGCATGAGCAAGACTATGTGACATAAGATATTGTTCTGTGTGGGTCCTCATGAATATCCAGCTCGAAGGGCTTCCACGATGCCTTGGTTGTCTGATTGAAGAATGATATGGCAATCCTTGTATCCAACTGCTTTCAGGATAAGGAGGGCTAGCTCAATGGCAACCATTTCTGCCCACCCTATCTCTCTTCCTTCTGAGCACCATCCTTGCTTAAGTTCCCAGGCCAGCCATTTTCCATTAATAACCAGTCCTATGCCCCAGGACATTGATGCATCTACCATGAGTGACAGATCTATTGGTTCCTTCGGTGTGATAATATTGATGCCTATGAACTGTTGTTGTAGGGTGTCCTTCCACCATTTGACATCGTCATGAAGTGCTTGTGCGATTGTATGCTTGATGTGCCAGTTTAATGTTTTGAAAGAGCTTCTAAATTTATAGAATGCTGGCATTTGAGCGTGTCCTTGGGGGACTACCAGACAGACATGGTTGAGGGTTCCTATCATTGATTCTGTATCTTCCAGATTCATTTTGGTGCCCTTTGACCATCCTGCAAGCTTCTTTGTGTATTTCTCTTTCTTGGGTTCAGGTAATGATACTTGCTTTTTTGTGACATCCCAAAGGAAACCAATGTAGAGGAAGGTGTAGTCGAATGGTTTGAATTTCAAGGGCACCCAAGGCCAACCTAGCTCTTTCGCCATGGACCAGATGATTTCATCGGTATACATGTATTCGTGCTGTCCCTCTCGTGTCCTGCTTTTTGGATAGCAGAAGAAGATGAAATTGTTGACCCATTTTAGTAGTGCTTCGACTCCTCTAGACAGCAGGATTTTCACCATAGCATCTGCTATCCTTCCCTATACTCCTGGGGATGGCAATGCTCCAAAATTTAGACAAGGGTCTAGGTGGATTTTATCTCCTAAATGTATAGCTGTGAACAGTCTGGCCAATGGGTGGACTGGGACATTTTGGAAGGCTGCCTCAACATCGAACACTGCTACTTGAGTTCCTGGTGGTGCCTTTGCTATCATTAAATAGCACTCTGAGAAGGTGTCCCATGTGCACTGGAATTTCTTGGAGTCAATTACTGCATTTATTGATGTGGTCAATGGGTCTAGAGGTATTTTCAATGTGTTGGTTGCATGTTTGAGCGGAGTAAGTGTGATTGTTTTGTCGCTTCTTGGGTATGATTAACAATAACTCGTAGCTTTCCTGGGTGTGTTTCTGCAATGCTGAGTGGGGCTGTTCTGTAATTTCCTGGTTTCTCACTTATTAGCTCAAGTTTTGTATGGGTTCTTCAGTCTTACCTATGAGTGCTTGCAGTTCTTCTGGTTCATATCCTCTAGACAGTCGGCCAAGTTGGATTTCTTCGCTGTATTTCTCATGCAAAAATGATAAATGTTCAGGTTCACTGCAATGATTTTTGGGGGCAAATGTTTGAGTAAGGTTGAAGTTTTCTAAACCGGTGAGAAAGCCATGTTCTATTCCAGCTGGGATATCCGTGTACTCGTTGAGGATGCCTGCATCCTCAAGCATGCTTTTCCAGACCCAGTGCTGGAAGGGCATCACAATTGGGAATGGGTCTTCAAGCATGCTTCTTCTGTGCATTGTGCTCTGTAGAGCCGCAGAGGGAGCATTTGTGAAGCCAGTTGCATTGGCCAGTGGAGGCGCAATTTCCTGCTCCATTGTATCCAATACAGTAGCCTTTGCCGTTCTTGTCACACCATTTGGTTCTGTGTCAGGCAATGAGTGGTCCTGGTTCTGCTTTGGGATGCTGTGAGAATGTATGTTCGTCTGATCCACATGCCATGCATCGAAAGTCCATTTCCATGGCTCTTTCTTTGCCTTTTGCTGATGACATGGGGACACTCAATTTTTGCTGTTGTTGTTGGGAAGGTTGGGATGGTTTCGCTTGGTTCTTTGGAGGTGCTGACATTGCTGCTGATAATGCTTCCTCTCTCTTCTCCAACCTCTTCAACTCTGCCATGTTGTTCATGTTGATATGGTAGTTCCACTCTGACTCATTGATCAGCATAAGGTCATGCAGGTTTGTCTTCCACACATCATATTGGAGGATTGGGTCCCATTCCTTGAGCACTGGCCAGAATTGCTCCAGGTGGGGATAGTTCAGCCAGTAGTTATACCATCTGATATACTGTGACACCATGTATTTTGTCACTGGGCCTTCCTTTCCATCCCCCATGTTTAGCTCTTCAGGAATGACATCTCTGGCCCTAGTTGCGCTGTCTTTCCATTCCTCGAGGGTCTGGGTTGACTCTTCTGGGGCTTTGATGCACTTTTCCCTGACCTTCAAGGTTCCATCCTCTAGGATTAGATTTCCTTCCTTCCTGTCATATGTTCTGTTGTGCTCTGCGAGACAGTATGCTTTGCTGAAGCATGTGAGAGGAATGAACTTTTTCATCCCTGTGCACATGTTTACTAGTACCTCTTCTGGGACAGATACTCGCGTGGGGTTGAATCATTTTTTGGTGCGTATTCCAGTGTTCACATTGGTGACATGCTTTTGTAAGGTTGTGAAGGCCGTGGATGAAGCCATGAGCTCATTCTCCACACCACTTTTGATTCTCTTGAAACCCAGTGATGTGCTCGGTAATGGGCAGCATGCAAATGAAACAAGTGTTTAGATCGTCAATCTAGATACTAAATCACACACACACACACAATCACCAATATTAAGTTTGAGGGTGAGTACGATAGAAGCACTCGTGGTGTACAAAGATTTCGATCATCAATTGGGTTTTTCTTTAAAACAACATTGATTCAAATCTAGAAGTGTTTACATGAGATACACTAATTGCAACAGCAAGGTATATGGACATGGGGGTTTTGTAAGGTATAATTTGAGTGGCTTAGACTCGAAATGACTTCGTCTAGAAGAGCTGGTAAGGCTTTAACTAGGGAAGCTTTAACAATTGAACAATCAAAGACCTAGAGGTCTACAAAGAGTGTAATTGCTCTGGAGTACATGGACTCGATTACAACACAAGCACACGCACTTGCGACAAAGAACCGAAGTTCTACAAAGAGTACACAGACTCTACAAAGAACACACAGGTCCTGGCTTCAAGTATGAGACTTGCAAAGAGTACACAGACTCTAGAGTACACTGACTTGTTAACTGTTTGAACTTAAAGCATTCTAGGGCTTATTTCACTTCAACTAGGCAACATCTTTGGTCTGTGGTCAACTTAGCACATCTAGATCACTTTAGCTGGTGAGGGAGCATGAGGCCTTTGTATGCAGAGCAGTTCAATTAACTAGCAAGGCACAAACACGGGGATGACTCTTCTTCCTACTTAGTTCTTCTAGATTACTTATAGCTGCCCTTTTGGGGTTGACTTGGTAAACTTAATTCACTTCAGTCGAGGATATGTGATTAAACTAGTGATTGATTAGGTAGCTATAAGGCTACTAGCACAAACACAGGGGAATGCTTTCCTGCCATTATGCATCTAGTCACTGCTAATTTATACGATTTCTAGCCTAGGTATAGGAGCTTGTATCTAAAAGTAATTATGGTATGAGCTTTGGGTATCAATACAAACAATAAGTAATTAATTTACAAGTATTGCACCATTCCGAGGTTTCTATTTAGTTGGGCAGAATGACTAGTAGTCATTCTATTGCTGAGGAGTGCCCTACTGGTCCATAGGAACCCCTCGCTTCTCCTTCATGCCTTGCCATGTGGTTTCCTATTCAATACTATGGCTTGTGCAGTATTTCAAGGATGTAACCACCAATCGTGATCAATCGTCGGACCGAGATTGTATTGCTTTGATCAGTATGCAATCTTAATTAGCTATCTTGGCGCCAAGCATTGGTTATTCAGTTATTCCTAGGTTTAGTTGTGTTCTAGACTAAGTTCATTTCACAGTGTGTATTGTTGTGGACTTAGCAATTCTTTTCTAGGTTCATTCAAGTTATCGAGATGATGAGTAATCTAGTCCTTCTGTGTTCTGCTTTATGTTTGTAACTTGTCTCAATGTGTCCCTTGGTTCCAACTGTAAATAGTCTTGTTTTGGGCAGGGAATAGCATTCAGTGTTGAAGGCTTATAGAGTTGACTTGTCTAGATGTCGCTTCTAAGTCCGTTCTGACACTGTATTGCTCACTATCTTATGTAGTATACTAGCTATCAGTGTAAAGCCTTCACAATAGCTCTCTGTACCACTTGTAGACTGTGCTATTTGATAGAAATTTGCAAAATCTACAGGTAGCCTGATACCAAGCATATCACCGGTGGGGTATTCTTGAGTGTGGATGGTGCGACTGGGGGCTGGGGAAGTGATCTTTCTTGATGGGGTCCCGGAATGTTGGACCTTGCCTCCTCCTTGTGTTGGGGGTTATGTTTAAGCCCTGATTGGAATGTTAGCCCTTTCCTTGTTGCTGGGTTGCAACATACCAGATGTATGGCATGTTTTAGGGATGCAGAATTCTGCCATCTTCTTCCAGATGTTGTTAGCATCTGTCTTCTGGTCCTGTTCAGACTGTTGTTGTGCTGCCTCCACCTGTATCTCTTCTAAGGTGGCTGCAGCTTCCTGTGCTTTCAGGTATTCGTTTCATAGGTCTACCACTGATGATAGGCCGCATTCTGCCAGAAAATTCCTCACTGTAGGGTGAAGTCAGTTTGTGTTCTGGTAGGGTTGGTATGAATGCCTCTGTATGGGCTGCTCTGACCCTGTTTGTTAGACAGGGTCTCTTCTGTGTATGGGAGCTGAGCCTCTGTATGAGGACTTGGATTGGTTGTTTGGTACCACCCGCATATGGGAGACCTGGCAAACATGTTACAGTCCTTCGTATAGGACCAGTTTGACACCACTCCACATACAGAGTTGGGACGCAAGAGAATGACTTATGGTCTGCTGTCTCCCCTAGGAGGTTATCTACCACATGCGTAACTTTGTTTAGCACAACATTGTTATTGTCCTGGTAGGTGTCCTGCTGTTTGCTGGTCACCCACTGCTTATGGTGAATCTTGTCAGCCGCCTGTTTGATCTTGTCACATTGTTCTTTGACTTGATCTCAGAGTTCTGTTGCCTTCGCTTGTTCCTTCACCTGGTGGATGATGGCCTCTGCTTGTCTTTGTAGTTCCATGCTGTACACATCCTGCTGGAGTTTGGCCTTGCCTTTGATGGTGTCTCCTTGGCCTCTCAGCACCACTTTCGTGACTCCAGTGGTTGTGGGGACTACAGTCTTGGGTTTGACGTTCCTCCTGCTGGGGCCTGCTACTGGAATTGAAGGCTCTTCCCAAATGCCTGAGATGTTAGGTGCATTGAGGAGTCTCTGCTTGATGTGGTCTGGGATCTGGAATCTCTCCTCTAGGGCACTCATTGGAACTTCTACCTGTGCATCTGTACCCATCTTTGGCTGCTTGCCCGTCTTCTTTCTGTCCAGCTGCCACTGTCTGAAGGCTGTATACATCTTGACTGGTGCCTTCTCTGTGCGCTTCTGCAGCACTACTGTGAATTCCTCTAACATCCCAGTATGTCTTCTCTTTTCCAGATCTGGAAAAGAAAGATGGCTTGGATGACATTCACATTTGCTAGCTGGTCCTGGTAGGGGATCTGGCGACAGGAAATCTTCTGGTAGGTTGTTGGGCAGTGGTGATGATGCTTCCTTGAACTCGTCTACATTGATGATTGCAAAGTGCCTCTTGGGTTCAGCTGGTACTGGTGACTTGTAGTTGTGAATAAGGTGGTCTGCTTCTTCACCAGAGTCTGCATAGTCACTCCCATCCTTTCTCTGTTTCCTCTGTCCTTCGCCTTCTACCTTCTCCACCAGCACGGTTAGACTGGTGAGATTTGTGACTGTGTGTACTGCCATGTTTGACTGTAAATCTGTAACTTCTTCTGCCAGGTTTCCTATGTGTTTGCTCCTCCTGAGCTCTGCTGGGGCTCTCTCTTTAGGTGCATTTTTTGGAGGCATATCTTGCTAGGTGGGTTCAAAACTGGTCGGAAGTTTGATCTAGCACATAACAGAGAAGAAAGCCTTGCTTTATAGCAAAGGTGGGAGACAGCAAACAACTGTTAATTACAAAGTGTCAGCAGATACCAGACTCCGCCGCTGCGATCGTGCAGTCGCTCCAGTACCGATGTCAGTGGTCACAGGAGAGGCAGAGTCCGATAATGGACACTGTCAGTGGCTCAGGAAAGCATGCACACAGCAGCCTATCCTGTATGAGGGCATTGCATCAGTAGCTGACTTGGAAGTGAGCGCTTGAGCATTGAGTGGACATGATGGCATCCAAGTCCTGACTTGAAAAGTATGTCTCGCTGGTGCCTGTATGGGATTACGCAGCATGGCATAGGAGCAAATAATTGTACAGTCAATAAATGTCATTTATTTCGCCAAAAACAGGACACGGTGTTGTAGAATAGACAGCACTCTTGCAGGGCACGACTCAGTGGTGGTAAGAGATTGGGCTGGGGCCTTGGGATCCAAATATGACCACATAGATTTTTCAAAACTGGATTCCACATAATTATGAAAACTGCTGTAACATATCAAATCCTCTCGTTTCCTGGGGACTCATGTCAGTCAAAATCCAGGCTTGGAATCCCAAATATTGCACTTGTATTGTGGTGATCAGATTTAATCCACATGCTGCCAGGTCGACTCACCACAAAGTACTCTGTTGTATTCAGATGTGTTTTCTACACATTATTGGTATTACAGGATAGCCATTGGGGGAAACCTACCTATCATTCAGTAATCATAAATCCTTAATGACTATATCAGTTTCTCAGTGAGAAAACTATGAATAGCAGTTGAAGATAAGTACTTACAGTTGAGTTCATCAAAACCTCATGCTAGCAAACCCATATTGGAAAAGTGCTCTCAAAAACCACATTGAGGTGTACACTGCTAGCAAACCAGGATGGGTTCAAAACTTCGGCATCTCAGGATGACCGACATATCATTTTGAATTCCTGCGGCCTGTTTTAGGGAAGCCTGAGGCGAGGAGAAAGATGAGAATAGCCAAGATACGAAAATACGAAACTACCACACCTGGAAGCCAACTGACAAACATCGAGCTGCAGGTAGTGCAGAGGTGCAAGGACAGGTGTTCAATTCTTGATCCTGAGCTGCACAAATGTCCTTGTATTTGAAACCAGGTGAAAATTGAATAACACTGGATTCAATAGTTTCTCAAATCAAGCAGGTGGCGGGGTCAGGAAGGTTCTGAAATTCGGAATGAATATAGTGACATGACAGGACATACTGATGGGAAGATGTACGAGGTGGTGGAGGGGATAGTTGACTTGCCAATGAGTTGCTGAACGATGCTGATAGTAACTGTGAGTCTGGGCAGCAAAGTAAAAGTGCACTTCAGTATGGATACTTTCCAGAGAAATATCACTATACCTAAAATGACCACCCACAATCAGATTCTGCATGATTTACTGGAAAACAGAGCTAAAGTTCACTTAATGCTTGTCCAGAAATTAAAATAACATCATAAAATGACCTGCAGTCCCCAAATATGGATGAAAATCAGGGACTGGCAATGCCACAGAGGCCGTTGGGAGATGGGATTTGAGCAGAGCATGTCTAGCTGATAGTGAGGAAGTAAGTGAAATGGAAAATGTCACCTGTCAAAATAACAGACAGTGAGTGTTTGAACAATGGAAGATGCTGTAAAACTAACCTGGAAACAAGATAGCAAATGTTTGATTATACTGGTCTCAGCAGAATTCAGCTTGGAAGATATGACATTGGGGTAGCTTGAGTGGTGACAGATGAAATGCAGATGATTTGAAATATGTCATTGAGATTGAGGTCCATCAAAAGTTGGAAGATTCAGAGATGGACAGGTTGTTATGCGAAACAAGTGGAGAACATTTTGGTGGTGAGAGAGTAAGTGCTGGCGACTTGTTCAGATTCATTTCACAGGTCGCATCCATCACATGCTATCATGACTTGACTCTTTTGCTCATACATCCACCTATCCTCGCATCCCTCGCTGTACATTCTTCTGATGATTCGGTCTTCAGCCTCAAGACTTCAAGAATGACTGCCAATGTTCAAGGATTTGGCAGCAAGGGAATTTTGACGGAAGATGTCATCAGAACTGTGGAATGTCAGTTCTGAGTTCTCTCAGGTAATTACAGTCTGTCAATCTGTATTTTTGCCCTTCTAACATTGTGCTGTTCAGTTTCATGTCAAGGCCCGGATTCAAAGCTACTGAATTATGGACATGAATATGAACACTGATTGCTTGAATGCCTTTACTGCATTTGATGCAGACTTCAAGGTTATGCCGATTGGCAGCCACTCAAATTTGAGAAGAGTTAGGATGTTGTTAGGAACATGCCAAATAGACAAAGGTAACTCACACGAGCGGAGGTCTGCGGAGTGCATGGGCTTTGGCGAAGCTATTAGCAACGTCACCCTTGAGCCGAAGCCCTGAGATTGGATTGCAGAGCAGAGTCTGCAGAGAGTGAGGGTTGGATAGAGCAAAGATAGTCCAACGGAGCGGAGGCTGCAGACTTGAGAGCAATAAAGATTTAGACTTAGAGTCAGGGAGAGTTTTGGCTAAACCAAGTTGATATTCGAACTGAGTATCTACAAGTAATTCTACAATATTTATATGAGTAGATAAATCCGAGTCGGAGTCTGATGGACTCCAGCAGAGGTCTGTTCACTACCAGATTCGGGTTCTAGATTTAATATGTGAAATAGTAAAATGAAATGATAAATGAAATATCAAATGAAGCAGAGTAATGGTAAGCGGCTGGAGGCCACAGAGTCTGATAGTGAAGGATGGAGTTAGAATTGAAGTTGGGCTTGGTGTGAAGTGGAGGCCGGTGGCATGCGTGTAACAGTATTGCCCCCTTAGCGTTCTTGCCCTCAAGAGCGCTGATCCCGATGGCCGATTGGTATGGTATGCTTGGCGGAATTTTTGAGCATGAGAATTTCATCACTTAACTTCATACCACCACCATCTCTTCTTCTTTTTGGGATTTCTTCCTCCTCACTGTCAACTATGTCGCAAACCATCAAATACTGCCTCTCCATAACACCCGAGCCTTACGAGTTGGCCCTGACCCCAGATGATATTTCAATTGAGGAGATCAAAGCTCGGGCCACTGCAGAGGAGCATTATGCGGTGAAGAGACTCTGTGCATGCAAGCTAGAAATGCAACAGCGTTGAAGACACTGATCACACCCACACCCAACACTACACACACAAACCCTCAAGCTTGTGGGGGATTCTGATGCAATAGAAGCAGATAGAAACAAAACAACCACACTCTCAGAATATAGGATACACACGTATAGAAATAGCGCGTGCTATGTATCTTGATTTCTCTAAGTCCAAAGGCTTTTAATACAAGAGGAGCAACAGTTGTCGCTGGGCCTCAAGGCAAGGTGTAGTACAATACACGCAACGTCAAGAGACGTTCACAAAACCCTCACAAAGTCTAGAACAACACATGGAATGACCTCAAACGACTTATAACACACGATGCACGACTCAAAGCTTCGCACTCCAAGCAGAAACCCTTCACAAAACCTTCCACTAAAGCCACAGGATTCAAACCTATGCGCTCGAGCTTCCAAACCGATCGTAGATCCACAGGGTTCTAACCTATGCGATCCAGAGACACAGAAACCTTATAAAACCCTGTCCACAAGCCAAAGGGTTTGAACCTCTGCCACCTGTAGTGCCTCGCATCACAAGAAACCCTCAAAGCACAAGAGCGCGTCCCCAATGACACTAAAACTCCTCTTCTCACTTTAGAGCTCAAGTCACCCAACCAATTACAGTCACACAAGTGCCACGTTAGCTTTCTATGCCTCGCGCACGTCTCAATTCACTCAATATGATATCAATGCTAGGTATATTCTCTCGCTCGAAGTTACAAACTAGTCCTGAAGCTACGGCGTCGAGCTGGGGGCTTGCACGTGACTACAACGGGGGTCCGAAACTTGTACACTACAATTACACTGCACTATTTATCTATTCTACGTCCTACAAATTAGCAGTACCATTTTTAGTATCATTTAGGTTGCCAAGCTCCTTCGCCTGCATCCCGTGCATGTCGCAATTATCATGCCATGGCTTGGCGCTGACTCAGGAGTCCGGCTCGGGGCCAGATCCTGTCTCTGAGCATTGTGACGTCGGTTAACATCGCTATTACACGTGTACTGACATCGGTTGCTATCTCCTTGGAGTTGCCGCCTCGTGTGCGACTCTTATTTCGCTTCATAATATTCTCTGAGGGAATTCTATTGTAGTGACGGCAACGGGCTCCTTGTCTAGGCTTCGCACGCATCGGCCGAAGTCAGATACTTTGGATTTACTCGTGTTCCGACATCACCAAGTCTAGATCTCTAAGCGCTGGATCTCCTAGCCCTTGCGTGTCATAGATCAATGTTGCGTGAAGTCTTAATTATCTCACAAGTGTGTCCTGCTCTATTCTTAGCGCATGCGTGCTATGCCCTGTCAGAGCACTTAGTGTCAAGCGCTGGGACTTCATACCTAGTGCAGCCTTTCTAGTACCGTTCTTAGGTTAAGTCATGCGCTCCACCCAGCTTTACTCTGGTAATCTCATTACAGGCATTATAACCCTCACGCTCTGTTGTGTTTCCTGGTGCCTTAGTATCTGGACGTTGTAGCCCATACTTATTTGTACAAATCGCAAAATTACACGCGTAAACACTTTCAGAGTGTGTCAGCGGAGGCTGTGGCCAAGCATGCAGCTTGGAAAGAGGCGAAGGCGGTGGCAGAGCGGGATGAAAAATTGAGGTTGGCTCAAGAGGCACAGGCTGCAAAGGTTGAGGCTTTGAAACAGAAAGCTGAGGAGAAAAGGAAGGCAGAGGAAAGGCAACAGGAGGAGGAGCAGCTCCATTTGTTGAAGGAGCAAGAGGATGCCATGGAGAGGAAAAGGTTGGCTGATTTGAAGGCCAAGGAGGATGTGGATGCTGTGGAGAGATTAAAAGAGCAGATGGAGGTTGCGGAGCAGAGGAAAAAGGATGATTTGAGGAAGAAAGAGAAGAAGGATGTGGCAAGGAAATTGAGGAAGGAACAGAAGAAAAAGGAGAAGGTGGAAAAAGCAGCAGAGTCCGTTAGACTCCCAGATGTGATGGAGTTGTTGAGGGAGGAGAAGGGGACCAATGGAGACAGTGAAGGAGAGTTATCGGAGGCTTCGAAGGTACAAGCCCATCAATATTTGAAGGAAAAACACAAAGGAAAGCGGAGGGCGATGGAGCATGGGGTGTCTCCTATGGAGGGAAGGAAGAGGAAATGGGGGGTTAAGTCTGCAAGTGTAGTGGAGAGCGGGGAGGAGGGGTTGGCGAGTACCAGTAAGAGGGTTAAGTTGGAGGTTGTGGGGCCCGCAGAGGGTGAGGATGAATTTGTTGGCAATAGTGAGTCTTTCCTCCGCCGGCCTGTCAGATGCTGACTAGTTTCAGAATGTTGCATGCGGTGTCGACTGGATGGCACAAAATGCTTTGCAAAGCCGGCCTCTGAGAAGTCCAATCAAGGACGGACTTGTTTGCACTGCAAGATCAAAAAGTCTGCCTGTTCCTTCAACAAGGGAACCACCTCTTCGCTCGTTGTTGGCTCCGATGAAATTTCAGAGGTACTCCACAACTTGGTGGCCACCGTGACCATACTGGCTGGAAAGGTTGACAGCCTAACAGATGAAGTTGCATCCCTTCAGAGCCATGTTGGTGGCCTCTGCGATGATTATTGCACCAAGGACCTTGAGTCCCCTTCAGACTTTCTGTCAGACTCCGAGCTGGAGGGGTGGAAAGCATCGTGTGCAGAGTTGCATGATTTGGAGGGAGTGAATAGCGAGGTGCTCCGGCAGGTGATGGGGTTCCAGTTGGACTGCGATGTTGCACAGCTGAGAAAAGGAGGTCTGTTGGAACCCGAGAAGGTGGATCCTCAGGACCCATATGAAATCGCCAACCATCAATTCTGGTATGGCACCAGCGGTCTGGAAATGATTGAGATCATGAAGGTGCGGCGTGCTCTGTTCCAGGCCACAAGGAACGAGTTTTACAAACTGGGAGGCCACTGGTCCGAGTGGCAATTTTGGAAGGACCACTTGCACAAGCACTGTGAGGACTTCATGGTAGAGGACTCAGATCCCAAAGAAAAGGTTCTTGATGGCAAGGTTTGAAAAGTGCGGAAGCCGTACAGGGATGACTTGGGCATTCCTGCCCTTGATGGCTTATTTGTCTTGGAAACAGATCCTGTGGTAGTGGATACCAGTGGAGAGGATGAGGGTGAAGAGAGTGGCAATAGTCAGGGGTCGGAATCTGTGGAGGATGAAGGAAAAGCACTGGCGGGGGAAGGAGATGTGGAGATGGTGGATGCAGCAAGTGCAGTGGATGACTCCAATGCCTAACTTCCTCTGGACACCTTGTTTCTTGGACTTTTATATATGCATACATGGGAGTTTTTTTTGAATGTTTTGAATGTATCTGGGCCCATGGGGCCATTTTCTTATTGACTTGGAAATTGAAAGTGTAAGTAAGAGTATGAATTTGCAATAGGGAGTAAGAAATGAATATGAAATACAGAGGGTGGATTCTGCTGGAGTCTGGTCCCGATTAGGAAATGAATTTGCAATAGTTTTTGTGGATTCTATTTGAAATAGGAGAGGTTGGGGCCGGTGGAGGCCGATAATGTTACAGATGAGGAAGGGGTTAGATGGTGGATTTTCAGATGGTGACTTTGGATAATGGTCCTGGTTTGTCTGGGTAGTGGCAGTGGAAATCTTCAATGAAATCGAAGGCAGAGAACTCAGTGGCTGGTAACCAAGCAAATTCTTTGTCGGTACCTTCATAGCCTAACCATTGAATCCTGTAGAGAAGAGGACACCGGAACCGGCAGTCAATCTTGGAGTCTAGGATTTGAGCTATTTCATATTGCTCTTCACCGTCGACTTCGACTGGGGGCGACAGAGGTTGAGTGCAGTTAGGGATGGTGTTTTCTTCTACAGGTTCAAGTTGCGATACATGAAAGACAGGGTGAATGGCATGGAGGTCCGATGGGAGTTTGAGAGTGAAGGAATGGGAGCCTGGTTGAGATATGATTTCGAATGGACCAAGGAATTTCTCTGCAATTTTTGTGGTAGGACGAGTAGTCTTGATGTGCTTGGAGCTAAGGAAGACTTTGTCACCTACTTTGAATGGAGGAGCCAGATTCCGGTGCTTGTCTGCTTGGATCTTGTAGCGAGACTGCGCCTGAGTGATTTCATCGTGTAGGAATTGGTGTAGTTCATCTAGATTGACTACAAAGTCGCAGGCCTGAGTGGAGGCGATATCATGTTCGGGATGAACAGTGATATTAGGATGATAACCTTTGTTGACAAAGAATGGGGAGATTCCGGTGGAAGCGTTCGGAGCATTGTTGTATGCAAATTCAGCAATGGGTAGTAGTAAATCCCAGTTGTCCTGTTGATAAGAACAATAGACGCAGATATACTGTTCCAAGGTTTGGTTTGCACATTCCATTTGTCTGTTGGCCTCCAGATGATATCCAGAAGTGAAGTGGAGTTCCATGTCAAGAGCTTTAGCAAGGGCGCACATGAATTTGGAGACAAACTCAGAGCCACGGTCAGAGGTGATGTGGTTAGGTACACCATGCTTGGAGAAAACATGAATGATGAATAACCGGGCGAGTTCTTTGGAATTAATGGTGTCATGAGTAGGGATAAAGATGGCTTGCTTGCTTGCGTGGTCAATTACAACAAGAATAGCGGTGAATCTGTTGGAGTCTGGTAACTGTTCAATGAAATCCATTGAAATGGAATCCCATGGCTGTTCCAGAACCGGCAAGGGTTTAAGCAAACCGTAAGGACAATGTCTAGGTGTCTTGTTGCGACTGCAAACCATACAAGATTTGACATAGTGGCGAACATATTCACATATCTGTGGCCAGGTATAGTTCCATCAGACAAATTCCAAGGTCCGATTTTGACCAAAATGACCTGCCAAGATGTGGTCGTGATTGTTTTGTAAGACACGGAGATGGAGATCTTTGGAGTCCGGAACATAGATGCGATTATCAAGACGGAGGATGTCTGATTCATCTACAGACCACCGAGAGGGAGAAGTGAGAGTAGAGGCTTTGGCCTGATGGAAACTGTCGGAGGCCGCGGAGTCGGATAATTGTGCTTGCTTGATGTCTAAATGGAGCTTATCAATGTCCATTATAGCACTAGCATGGAGGGTAGGGCCTTCAAGAAAGGTAGCACGGAGGGAAGCGGAGAGTTGTTCTTGAGTGAATACAGGATGGAAATTGTGAGGATTGACAGCTGCATATTGACTATCCCCCTCTTTTGGATAGACATCCCATTGTCTAGTGAGTGTGTCCAGTTTACCTCCAAGTTTCCCCGGTCAGAAGTGGATTACTAGATTGAATTGGGAGAGATATTCGGACCACTGGACTTGCCGTCGGGTAAGGATCTTGGTAGTGGAAAAATATTCAAGATTCTTGTGGTCTGTAACAACGTCAATTGGATCTGCGGAGCCTTCAAGGTAGTGGTGCCAGTATTTAAAGGCTTCAAAGATAGCTAGAAGCTCTTTATCATGGGTGTCGTAGTTGAGTTTGGCATTGTGTAGGCTCCGGGATAAGAATGTGATGGGGTGTATTTCGCCATCTTCAAGGTAGATAGAGAGGATAGCAGCAATAGCATAGTTGGAGGCGTCGGTCTCCACAACCAATTGATGGTCGGGGACCCAGTGGGTAAGGATAGGAGCATGAGTGAAGGCCTGCTTTAGTTTATTGAAAGCAGCCATGCACTTGTCATCAAATTTCCATGGAGTTCCTTTGCATGTGAGGTGGGTTAGAGGAATAACAATGTCACTGTATTCGTGGATAAATTGGCGGTAGAAATTGGCAAAGCCAAGGAAGGATTGAATATCCTTAACTTTCTGTGGAACCGGCCAATCTAAAATGGCTTTGACCTTGTCTTCTGACATACGGAGCCCTTCCAGTGATAGGATGTAGCCTAGATATTCCACGGAGTCCCAGTGAAACTCACATTTAAATCCTTTGCAGTAGAGCCCATTTCCTCTTAGTCTGCATAGAACCTCGCATATGTGTGCCCGGTGCTCCATGGGATTGTTGGAATAGATGAGGATGTCGTCGAGGTATACGATGACAAGACTGGTGATGGGCACCCATGAAACTGAGCATGGCCTAGCATGAACACACACTAAACACACACACTCAACCCCACAAAACACACACACACAATCTCCTTAAGTGTGGAGGGGAGCAAGGGATTTTAATTCCAATTGCACGCTGACAATATCTCAATTTAGCTCAGCGAGCTCACTAGCACGATGCACATAACAACATATTTCTCTCAAGCTGTTCTCAATTTCTCAATTTCTTCGGAGCTTTTTACAAGAGAGCATGGTGAACCATGCAACCCTCAAGGCAAAATATATGTCAATAGCCGGAACACACGGATATGCAGATCCGCAAATTGACCAAGTTCAGTCAGTGAGCTCACTAAGTACGACCTGCCGCTAGACCTAATCTGCGTGCACCGCCATCTTCCTCTTAGTTGCTAAACCTGACTCCTAAACTCGTCACGAATAGAGGCCCTCGGCACTCCCAATCAAGTCACAAAATACTCTCAAAAACCATTGATGAACCTAGACATCTGTGGCAACGGCAACACCCAAAACTCGGAGAGAGCTTAGGCAATTAACGTAGCAACACAGCAATCAAGGCAATGTGTGTGCAAGTGGTTTGGTGCACCTCCGTGTGGTCAATTCCTCAATAACACAAGATACACTGTGACTTTTCAGTCAGCGAAGTAGTACTCTTGGTCAAGGAGTACTAATAGACGTTGGCTGTAAGCCAGGAAGGATCTTGATAAATGAGAGGGGAAGGAATCTGGTATGACGTGAATACCAAGAAACCAGAATAGAGACCACGAAAATGGTCTAGTAAACGTGGGGATGGGCTAAAGAGCACGAAAATGGCTCTATAAATCGTGGCAATAGACTAGAAATCGTAGCAATGCGCTAGAAATCGTGGGGATGGACTGGAAAATGCAGGGAGAGACTAGAAGACATCGAAATAGCCTAGTAAACGTGGCTTGGGGTGTACCTAATATTGTGAGTCGAAACAATAGCAATAAATGTACGGAGACTGCAAGAAACTGGTAGAAATCGTAGCAACTGAGGTGCTGAGTGGGGTGCTGTGGCAATAGATGCACGGCAACTCCGAACAATGATAAAGATGAGGGTGATCCTATGGAGCTGAACTGGGCCTACACAGAGGCAATACTGAACTGGGCAATGAAAACGAGGGCGATGTAGAAGGTGAAAGCGATGAAACAATCCTATGTGGTGAAAGTGAAGCGATGTTGTGGCATTAAAAGACAAAAGCAAGTTATTGATGCAAGATTTCGTGTATTGGTGTAACCAACAATGTTTAAAGAGTAAAGCAAGTGGTGGGGAATAACTTGGAGTAACCGGAGCTGACTGGTAATGCCATAGTCTTGTCAACTGGGTAAGAACTAGCTCTAAAAATGCAGTATCTACCTAGTTTTTATACTACAAGTATGATTTTATAAATAGAATATTCTTCGCAGCCTTAGTAAGGCTGTAAGTCCGTGGCTTTTGTAATAGGTATAGTAAACATATGGTATCTGTGGTTCTAAAGTAACAGCAAGTCTTTGACGTTGCTGTGTATGGATGCGAACCATGTGGTTTTATTGAGCGAGGAGCGGATCATAAGGTGCTGTTTAGCTGCGGATTATTAAGCTGCAGTTGCCATGCTGAGGTGTATGCGTGGGGCAACGATAATTTGAGGTCTTGGTGCTGTAACAGCCTTAGTAAACACGGTCTGTAGTTGCCATAGCTGTAATTATTGTAGCTGGGAGGGTACTCGCGTCAATCACATCATTTCATCAAATGATTGATGGCACATCAACCAGATGCTTCTGAGTGATGTAGCAACCCCGTTATAGGATGATTGTCGATCAAAGGTGCCTTGCTGTGATGGGATATGGTAATTGAGATGTGAGGCGAGCTGGGAAGGATAACGGAGTGTGTGAGAAGTGGATGTCATGGTTTTAGGACTGTATCTGAATGTTTGTGGCCTACACTGCAAAAAGCCATGGTATTATCGAGTGTGTGAGGATTATAATGGCATCGTTTCGAAGATATTGGGTGATGAATGGGTAAATCTGTGAATTCTGAGCATACAGAGCCTGGAGGCTCATCACCGTCCCTACAAGTCCTCACACACAGTGTGCTCACCCTAACAATGGTGCTGCGAGGTCCAACTGTGCACACCTGTCACACTTTGTGCAACTGCTAGAACAGCTCAATCTGGCTGATTCCCTTGCAACTACTCAAGACCTACACAGAGGCTGACACAACACAAGTTCTCTTTTTACACTGAACCAGAAAAGGAACAGAGCTTTTCTCTCAGATTTATCTCAGCAAACTCTCAAGATGGGTGCAGCATCACTGCCACTGAATCTCTTTCTTATCTCAAGTAAACCGAAGTTTTTATTCAAAATGTTTCTCTTGTTCTATTTCTCTGTGAGCTCGCTAAACTTGCGTTCTAGATGAGGCTTGAAGCTACTAACTCTTACACGTCGCAACAAGTCCAGATCCAAACTGAAACTTTATTACTGTACATGGGGGGTAGGTATCTTGTCTTTACTATGTGAAATTCTACCTACTTATACTACAGGAGATTGATTATTACAAACAGCCTTTTAGTAAGTTAAATCCTTTGTCTGAACAGGCGCAACACTCTTGGCAGAGTGCCGCTTGGTCCTCCTTTTAGTATCCTCAAAGAGCTAAGCGATGTTGACGTTGCTCACCCTAGCAGCAGAGTAGCTCGCTGACTTGTACTCAATAGCTGCTTAATCCTCAATCACTGATCACACTTTGTATTCAGTTTTCGGTTCTGCTCCAAAGGTGACAGCGTCATATTCTAGACTCGGTAACCAAGGAATGCTTTGGATTTCGAGCCCGCTCGCTATTCCCATTGGCTGAAGTCTGTTTCTAGGCCATGCCTGGGGGTTCTTTTGATTACCCCTGCACATGATATCTTTTCTCCGGATCTCCAGAGACTACGCATCATAGATTCCAGACGTGTAGTTATCTAAATTAGTCCCAGCCTGTGTACAAGCGCATCCCACTGAACGTTGAATTCTCTATTGCAGACGGATGTTTGCACGAGTGAGCTCGCTCTTTGGCCTTATTGTCCTGCATGCCCATAAGGTACAGTGCAACAATGAGGTCCTTATGTTTAATTCTGTTGCTTCTGTTTCTATCACAGAGCTCTCAACCTTGGTGACCTTGCTTCTTCACGTGCCATTTGCACTGTTAGTCCGCTCTCTGTGCTTCTGCTTTGCTAATGCATAAGGTATGTAGATTTTGCAAAATTACACCCTTAGACACATTGCAGGCATGACATATCCCCCTCACTAAAGTGCTGACCATCCTCGGTCACTTCGCGGGTGGGTAATGCTTCTCTTCTTAATTCCCCAGAAGTTCCGCGACGATATGTTCCTGATACATCAATGTTATCGGAAGTTCTCATGCGTGCTTCTTTTCTCGTAGTGTGGTTCTTTCCAGAAGTCCCATAACATTTATATGTTGGAGACTTAATGAAAATTTCACCACCTCTCTTTCTTTCTGCCCACATTCTAGTGAGCTTGCTGTCTCCCTTCATCTCTGCTTGTCTCGTCACAGTCACCTCTACTTCAACGTTTGTTTTAGACATGTCCTTGTATCGACCGACTCTCTTTCTTCCATGCGTCTTT
Source organism: Armillaria cepistipes (assembly GCA_900157415.1). NCBI lineage: Eukaryota > Fungi > Basidiomycota > Agaricomycetes > Agaricales > Physalacriaceae > Armillaria > Armillaria cepistipes. The sequence goes on along the minus strand of FTRY01000013.1, from coordinate 1,693,501 downwards.
CAGCATGTCATCACCACTCGTGCCGCCTATCAAGATGTTGATGCCTGTACCTGAGGAGAACAAGATGCCAAAGTATGAGTACTTTGTGCAGTTCGACCCTGTTGCCTACTACCATCCCTACCACGCTGTCATGGACCTCCTCGTGCCCTATTGGCGCAACAAGAATGAGTACTCCAATGAAGAAGTCACCAACCTGTTGAGGTAGGTTTATAAACACTTAGTGTGTATTTCTCTGTCTTTTCTTTTTCACAGCTGGCTAATGCACAGCTCTTGCACAGGCACCCCATGTTGCTGCTCTCGAGCACGAGACCCTGATTGACTCTCACATCAGCACGTCTATCCATAACTGGGTGACACATGTCCACGATGCTTTGCCCCGCCAGTTGAGGATCGGTGACTGGCATTGCACTATCACTTGTATGGCACCTGAGGCACGCCCTTCTCATGTGAGCTCCCTAATTTTTCCTTCTTTGTTCTTTTCTGACCTCTTCCCTCTGTCTGCACAGGTGGTGACCTGTCTGTCCCCCAATGTGTCCTTCCCTGGGGAGGATGGTTTCAACATGGACAACCCTGCAATTCCCATGGAGTCTTATCTCCTGCAGTGCGCCATCCCTGAGGGTGCTACACTTTGGCCAGGTCTAGTTGCTAACAATGAGGATTTCCCTGGCTACATATTCGACCGGTTTTCTACTCTGCTCCCTGGTGCTGTGGAGGACGAGGAGGTCATTGTCTTTGAAAGCCCTGGGAAGGAGTCTTCCTCTACTCCTGCTCATCCTCAGGCCTCTTCCTTGACTACTCCCGCTCCGCCGCTTCCTCCTCGAAGCACATGCTCTCAAAGGACTCCAGTTTCCTTGGTGCCTCCAGTTGTTAACTCACCTGGAATTTCCCCTATTCCTCGCAATTATCCTCGTGTCCATGCTTTGGGCCACATCTTGTCTTCTCCTGTTTTGCCACCGAGCCCGCTTGCCAATTGTCAGGCCCCTCTGTTATGGAATCCATTCTCCCCCGTCAAGCCTCTGGGATTATACCGCCGTCCAACAAGTACAGCTTCTGCTACACCTTCCCAACACGCCACTACGGCTGCTCAGAGTGCCTCCCTCAGTCATGGCCTTCAAGACATGGCCAGTTCCATCCAGGACTTGTGCCAAGCTCTGCTCACACCTAGTTCTGGTGTAGGGCTTCGTACTTCGGGGTAAGTCATCGTGTTGTTTTCCTTTCTGCTTTTGTCTAACTTGTTTCTTATTTAGCTCTGCTGGTACTACCATGCCAGCAGATGATATTACAAGTTAGTGATCCTTCTCTGCCAGAGTTAGCGAGCTTGCTAACTCCTGGTCTCTGTTCTTTCTCAGCTCCTCAATCTAGGGTTACACCCCTTGATGTAAGTCTCCCTTCTCAGTCATCTCTTTTTAGCTGACTCTCTTCTTTCTCAGCCCTTACCATCGGGTACTACTGCGCACCCTTTGGATGTTGTGAGTTTCCTCTAGCTTTTCCTCTTTTCTTCTCTTCTAATGTCATGTCTTTCTAGTTCGACACACCCGGGTCTTCCTCGCATTCTACGTGCAGGCAACCAAATCCTCTTTTGCAATGCCACCAAGCACCGCCCTTGCCTCCTGTTTCAGGACAAGGTGACTTCGCTGGTGTTCGACCTTTGTCGCCTGTAGACAAGGAGCCTCCTGCACCTGCAACTCTGCCACCTCCTCTTCCAGAGGAGGATCAGTTGTCTGCTTTCATTGAGGAGCTCCCTTCTCCTACTGACTTCATGGATGTGGATGCGCTGCCGTCGCCTCCCAGGGTCTATCACCCTGTGAGTGGTGTTCCACTTCCTCCTCATCCTCTGGTCATGCATTCGCCTTTGCCTGAGGCTTCTCCCTCTGTTCCCAAACCCGTGGAGGCCTCCACTTCTGCTGATGGCATTGAAGTTCCGCCGAAGGAGAAGATGACGAAGAACAAAGGCAAGGGTAAAGTTGCTGCCCCCAACCCTGTGCTCACTCGTACCCCTTCTTCTCCCACCATCATTGCTACTTCCTCGGCTTGAGAGGAGCCACCTCTTCAGAAGAGGAAGGTGTTAGGGACGTGCCAAATAGATGAAGGTAACTCGCACGAGTGGAGGTCCGCGGAGTGTGGGGGCTTTGGCGAAGCTATTAGCAATGTCACCCTTGAGCTGAAGCCCTAAGATTGGATTGCGGAACGGAGTCCGCGGAGAGCAAAGGTTTGGATAGAGAGTAAGGATGGTCCAACGGAGCGGAGGCCGCGGACTTGGAGAGTGATAGATTAGACTTGGAGTCAGAGAGAGATTTGGCTAAACCAAGTTGATATTCGAACTGAGTATCTACAAGTAGTACTACAGTATATATATAAGTAGGTAATCTGAGTCGGAGTCCGATGGAGGTCTGTTCGCTACCGGATCTGGGTTCTAGATTTAATATGTGAAATAGTAAAATGAAACAGAAATGAAATGTTAAATAGAGTAAGTAAATGGTAAGCAGCCGGAGGCCGCGGAGGTCTGATAGTGTGGTTTGTTAAGATGAATCCTATGCTTGAAGTCAGTGTGAAGCGGAGGTCTGCGGCATGCACGTAACAGAAGGCTTGGAAGAGGAAGTGCACTCCTGAGGCAGTTGCTCCTTCTGAGCCTGGTTCTTCCAGGCCGACTTGTTCTAGTGTCGCTGCTTCAAAAGCAGCTGCAATTCCTAGCACCACCAGCAGTTCTGGGATCACTGGTCCCTCCATCAAGAAGCCTTGTTTTTCTCCCAAGAAGGTTTCTAAAAAGGCTTCCCGCAAGACTACTGTTACGATTTTTCCTTATCTAATTTTCAACGCCTATCTTATCTTCGGCGCTTCGCTTATCTCACCTTATCCAGCGGCTATCCGGATCGGCTACCCGCTCGTATCGTATGACTTACATTTATTCTCTCACACACGTTTACACCGCACGACTTCAGAACCACATATTCAAACTCCGAATGATAGTATATAACGTAGCGTATACTTGTACATAGATTCCCTTAGCTTTGAGCTAAGTTTATACATACCGGATTCTTCCTCTCAGTCTCTATGACTAAGCATTATTACTGCTCACGATAGCAACAACGCAGACTTTGGGTGACTGTACGAACACGATACAGCCCTTACGTCCTGCTAGTTTGTTATCCCTGAGTCCGAGCATAACAATTAGTTCAAAGCTTTTTACCACGTCCTCTATGCTAGCCAAGGGATGTCCCCAACCCAACAAACAAAACCCGATCAACGACATTGTCTCCCTTATCATTTTCCGACTTATACTTTTTCTAATCGTCACCCTCTTGGCCGATATTGTGGATCGTCGTCTTGAAAGACGTAGATGAACAAAGCAGTCCTAACTGCCTTAATTGTCACGACTGCTATCGTCTTCACATTCATCATATTCCTTTGCATCCTCGCAACCCGTCGGGAAGAAGAAATACCCTTCTCCCTTATCACTACACCCCGTCTCACATCCTATGACCCAAACCTTCCGTCACCATTCACGACGGCATTGCATACTGAAACCATATGCGACCAGGACAAAAGAAACAGACCCATGATCTCCGAAAGACAGAACGACCCACCAAAGCAGGCGGAAGAACCAAACGACCTAGAAACCGGAAGCACAAGCACCACAGAAAACAGTGCCATACTCCCGAGCCCTACAACTCCAATTCCCACTACAACTATTGTGGCTACTATGGTGGAGATTAGGACGCCAATCTCGACTAGGAATCTTCCATTCCTATCCACAACGACGGCTCCTATTGAAACCCCGCCGCCGTCTCCGACTGAAGAGGACAAAATCATCTTCGACAACCTCACCATCCTCCTCTTTGAACTGATCATCACAGTTTACAGAGAACACCTCCGCCTCAGACACTACACCCGCTGATGAACCCCAATCTGACTGATCTCCAACTGATCAGCCTAGGCATAGCCATCGCTATTGCCACCACCTTCACCACTGTCTTGATCCTCACGCTTGTGTACGCAGAGGAGATCCGTAGACACCTACAACGACTGGGACTACTCCAAGGAAGGAGAGTCCCCAGAACCAATTTCCAAACCGCCCCATTCCCAGCCCACTATGTCGTCCCCTGCCTTGAGCAGCGACGACCAACCATCCACACGAACGTGGCATCCGTTAGCACAACGACCACCACCCGTTCCCTTCACAGGCGAGTGATCATGATTTGGAGTACCTCCGACGAATACTTCTCGAGTCAGGAGAGTCTCCCACAACATGATACTCCGGGCCCCAGCGAGAATTGCCGCTCCCCAACACCCGAACCTATCGACCCAGGCACCTCGGCGTGGCACATACGGAGTGCCCAGGCAGCAGACCCATGGGGCGATGCTCCAAATGCTGATGCCCGTAATGACCCCGACTACCCTGCAGGGTCTTGGAACCCTGGGGATAGAGAACGTGCCCTCGCACAGATCGAGTGGGATCTCCCAATACCCATCCTCGACGACAATGACCTCCAGCCTGAACAGATCGACACCTCGCCCCCCTACTTCACCAGGGAGGCGCTGGCCATCCCTAGGACTTGGACTAGACACCACCTGCCCGCGTACGACCACCACGACCCTTTCGCCGCTCTTCGGCAAAACACGATACCCTTCCCTACCACGTGAAGAAACCGAATCCCACCGGTCCCATTCGGGCAGTGGCCTGATGAGTCCGACACCAGTGACAGCTCCGACGAGTCCGATCGGGAACGACAACGACAACGAGGAAGCGACCCCGCTGGCACTCCGCTCGCGGAATCTGTTCCTTGCCTCAAGCATAGCTCACCAACGGATCCCTTCAACGCGGAGGGCCCCGACTACGAGTGGAACAGGCTCGAACAGATCGACCGAGACATCCTCGGACTGGAACGGGTCGAGGCATGGGAGTTACAATGGGCAGACGTCAAGGCCAGGACTAGCTGGCAGCACCGGGGGGATCGGGAGTACATGGACTACTTCCTTGCAACAAACAGGGGAGTGCCCTTCCACTTTGGCCAGCCCACCAATGGAGAACTCATGGCAAGGGTCCATGCCAACTGAAACCGGGAACTATATTGCACCCATCCCGGTCAACGACGCCCAGACTTATGGATACGAACAGAGGAGGAGCACCGACTCCTCCACAAGCAACTCGAGTACCTCGCCCTCCGACTCGACGAGCGACTCCATCGAGAGGCCAACCTTTAACGCCTTCTCATATGACTGGGAGTCCGTCTTCCCAAGATACAACCCCGAAGACACGGACTGGGAGGATCCTCGGCCCTTGACAGACTCACCCCTGAATCCCCATCAACCCGGGTACTATACGGGACCGATGACGAGCAGAATGATAGCAGGAGCAGGAACAGGAGGAGCAGGGATGAACGATGTTGAGGACCCGTGGGGAACGGGCACGCCAAATCAGCCGCCGATTCTGCCACCGGCCTCTCCCCAAGACAGGACGGATCAACTGATCCAGCAGGTGGCTCTCCTTCAGGATGAGAACCTGCGCCTGCAGAACGACGTCACGGACTTGCGACAATGCGCCACCCAACGAGGAAGACCCAGCGCACCCGCCTATCACCCAGACCCAGATCATTACTCGATCCCACGACCACCTGGATGGCAACCCCCGGGCAATGGACCAGTCGGAGACTGGGACGCCGACGAACCCCCGCCTTCCTATCAGCAAGGCCAATCATGATGAAGCTGCTGGAGCCTTTCGAAGGAGAGCATGATGACATGGATCGCTTCATCGGCGACTGCAATGCCTACTTCGAGATGTTCTGCCACCAATTCAGAGGAGGAGTGTCGTCACTCATGGTGGTCTGCGCCACCTCCCTCTTCATCAAATGTGCCAAAGCTTGGTGGACCCACAGATGCGAAGACTTCTGGGTCAACAACTACCGAGACCCTGCAGGTCCCCGATTCCGATATCCACACTGGGACAAATTCATCCGCGAATTCAAGGCCATGTTCTGGGACCCCGCCATCGAAAAAGAACATGAGAAGCAGATGAAGAACATGAAGATGGGCAGCGATCCTGCTACCATCTTCTTCCAGAAGTTAGAACAGGAGGCCAAGTTGGCAGGAAGGCGCGACGACACTGATCGCTGCGGAACCATGGTCACCGCCGTACGACAAGGAGTACCATGGTCGTACACCTCGATCATTTCGAACATTGGGGTCGGAATTCCTCAGACGTATGACGATTGGAAGGAGAGAATCCTTGTCATGTACGAGGAACGACAACGGGACCGTGCCTACAACGAGATGCACGGCATCAGTCAGCGCGACCGAGGCAGCAACAAGAAGTCCGGGGGCCAGAAGCAAATTACCGCCACCAGCAGTTCGAAGAACACTGCAGGTGGCGCAACAGGTTCCTCTGGCAGTGACAAGAGTCGCGATGCTCAAGGCCGCTGGCATTCGGTAGCGCAGAAGACATATGGAGGGACAGGGCAGCCCATGGACATAGACACAAGGAACGAGAAGAAGCAGAAGCAGCGCAATGAAGGGCGTTGCTTCAAGTGCGACGAACGGAGGCATCTAAGCAAAGATTGCCCCACCAAGAAGGTAGCGGTATGTGCTGTCGAGGTGGTTCCAACGAAACCACTCGGCAAGGACACTAAGATCGAGGTGGTAAAAGAGTAGGTTGTCGAGCACCCGATTCCGCTGCGACGACCAAGGACTTACATACTGGTAAACTCTTCTCTTCCGTCGGCCGGTCTGACACTTTTGTATCACATACAGACACTTCATCTATCGCGCATTCGAATATACCCCTGCCCCATATTTCGGGGCGGGCTTTTACAACTTCTACCCGACCACCACCAGTATTAGAATCGAACAACCAATACAGTATTCTCACCTAATGCTGCTAGATTTCTGCTTGAAATGTGTCAGTTGACAGTGGTAATTAATGTATCAGGACTGTCAGTGGACACATCAGCCTATATAGGGTATTTTTGCAGTACTGCATGGTCTATTAGTCAGCACAGAAACCCGGACCAAATCATGTGATCATTAGAAAATCCAGCAGCTTTGGGAATTGAACCCAGGACCTTAAAAAAATTTATAATAATGTCACATGACATGGCCAAAGTGCACATGCTAACCACTATACCATACTGGCATTGTATATTTATGTAATCATCTCCCTATATGGCCACCCTCTCTTATATTTATAATATCCCAATTGGGCCCTCCCTTTGGTGCGCTTTGGTGCGCTTTTTTTCCTTATTGGGCTGGTCAAATCAGCCCATCAATTGCACCTAGAATTGGCTGTGCTATGGCATTAATGCCATCAATATCAGGCCATTTTCGGACAAAATCCGCATTTTGGCTCATTTGGGGCTTCCTCAGGCTACTGGGTGGGTCAGGGGATGGTACTAGTATATGAATAAACATAAATAGCATAAAAGCGAACCCTCTGGTGAGGTATGGGGGCCCTGGGGAGGGGATAAAATAGGTAAAATAGTGTAAAATAACGGAAAATCACCGAAAATTCGCGTTTATGGGGTACTACGTGCATCGGATCGCTTCGAAAACTTAACCAATGAATTCCCTGACCTTGAAAACCCCCAAACGGCCCCTCCACAGTATATGTGGCGCATTTTATGGCTAGGCATAATCGGAAAATTTGGCTTTTAATGGTACTGTGTACATTGGATCGCTCCGGGGATGTTACCATTCGATTTCTACACTATTTAAACCCTAGACTACATCTTCATATGTTATATATGACCACCGGAATGTGATGAAAAATGGGGGATTGGGGGGAAAACATGGTTTATTTTGTTTTCTAGGCATCGTGTCTGTCTGGGGACATCACCAATCGATTCCTCGACCTTGAAAACCCCCAACCGACTCTGGGGTTCATTTATGTGGTCTCAGGAACGATGGAAATAATGATGTAACAGTTTAGGAGGAGCACATAGGGAAACTCGCATTTATGAGCTTCGGAAAACTTCGGAGTTGTTGCCAGTGGATTCCTTGACCTTGAAAACCCCCAGAACAGCCCAGGAACACATTTAAAACCTTGAAAATCCATGGTAAAAAAGATGATAGTGAAAATATGTGAAATACCATATATCTCGCATTTTTGAGTGTTGGGGGAGGTAATTCTGTTGGGTCCAGGAATCCGAATCTGATAGTCCCCAGGCCATAGGATGACCAGAACATCGAAATCTGGGGGTACTCATTCTCATTTTCAGAAAGATCTCCTTATATCTCTGCCAATACATTTTGGATCATCCTAATCTTTTGTACACACTATTATACAATATATATTGTGTATTCTGTACCAGAATTACCTCCCCCAACACTCAAAAATGCGAGATATATGGTATTTCACATATTTTCACTATCATCTTTTTTACCATGGATTTTCAAGGTTTTAAATGTGTTCCTGGGCTGTTCTGGGGGTTTTCAAGGTCAAGGAATCCACTGGCAACAACTCCGAAGTTTTCCGAAGCTCATAAATGCGAGTTTCCCTATGTGCTCCTCCTAAACTGTTACATCATTATTTCCATCGTTCCTGAGACCACATAAATGAACCTCAGAGTCGGTTGGGGGTTTTCAAGGTCGAGGAATCGATTGGTGATGTCCCCAGACAGACACGATGCCTAGAAAACAAAATAAACCGTGTTTTCCCCCCAATCCCCCATTTTTCATCGCATTCCGGTGGTCATATATAACATATGAAGATGTATTCTAGGGTTTAAATAGTGTAGAAATTGTTACGATTTATTCATTTTTCCTTATCTTATCTTATCTCAGCACCTCGGCATCTCGGCACCTTGGCAGACCACGCCTAGACCAGACATTCACCACGATCCAGCGTGCCGCATGGCTCCCTGACGGTTTCCATTCATCGAACGAAAGATTGACACACGAACTCTTTATTTAGAACATTCCGAATCGTATATAAGCACAGTAGCTATCAGCCATGTACCCTAGCTTCTAGCTACGTTTAATCATACCGAATCCTTAGCATCTACCTTCAACGCTAGCCGTCTGATCGTACCCCTCTCAGAACCTGCATAAGCCGCTGCATCGGTGACTGTACGAACGCGATACAGCCCTTGTTTGCGCTTGCTTGTTCTCCCCGGGTTCGGGTCTAACAGTTAGCTAGAAGCTTTCTACATCGTTCTACCAAGCGCATGCCGCAGGAAGAACCACCATCTTTCCCAGTAACCGACGAACGAATCATCGAATCCACGCTGAACGAAGGACTGTCCCTTTACGACGCCCTTGCCCAACTGATACTCGCCACGTACGCGGCCAGCATCACCCAACCAACCCGTAAATGATCGATACCTGGACCACCGGAACCATCGTAGCCGTTACCATCTCCGCCGTCCTCCTCTGCATAGCATTGATCGCAGCCACCCTCGTCAACTGCTTCCACCTCTACCAAGGTATACGCGTATACCTCATCCAACGATGGCTCAACCGCCAATGAGCAGCGAACTTTTCGACCTAGCTGTACTATTCACCACCACATTCGTAGGGGCAACGATTGCATTTCTAGCAGCCCTACTCACCTTCACCTTCCATCACGAAATCAGGGAACAACTCGTCCGCGAAGGACTCATCGTTCCCCTCCATGAACCCCGACCAACAAACCCCGCGCTCCAGCGAGCGTTGGAGCACCGAGAACAGCTCCAACACAGAAACCTCGTCCTCCTCCGAGTGCTCGAACAGGCCCAGGAGGCCACCGCAGAACAACGAAACAACACCGAGAACAACCAGAACCGGCGTGTACGGCTTGAGGCACTCCCCATCGCCCTCGCCGCCTGGGGAAACCGAAACAACAACCCCTGGGCCGAACCACCCGATCACCGACCCCGTCGCCTCGAGACCGACGGGACGATTTGGGCTCCCCACCCCCAGTACATCATGGACTGGGATCAACCCCTGGCCGTTAACCAGCAGCCTATCGATGTACCGCCCGAGTACCGCCGCCGCCCCACGGCTGGGGAGAGCACCATGGCCAGCACTCGCCGACGTACTAGAGGACAGAACCGCGTCCCTTTCCCCACCCCCCGTCGAGCTATCGGTTTACCATCCACTTCAAACGACGACCCCGCACAGACATCCGACACCGACACCCTCATCGACCGGGACGTCCCCGAGCAGATTCGAATCCGCCTCGACGTCCCCGAAGACATCCCGGCCAACGAGCCCGACCCCGAGGACCAGAGGTCCTCACGAGACCTCCTCCTCCTCGAGACAAGAGGAGAGGAGGACCCTTTCAACGTCGACGGCCCCGACTACGAGTGGCCCGAACTTAATAACGTTGACAGAGACATCCTGGGGGCCGCCAGGGTTACAGCATGGGAATTCAGAAGACGAGACGTCGAAGACCGAGCGGTCGACGGCGTTCCAGGGCCGCGAGAACCCATGGACCTATACCTCGCCCTCAACAGGGGAGAGCCCCTCGACGCTCCCGACGCCCTACCCCTATCCGAGCGCCTGGAACGTAACGCCAACCGAGAGGTATGGGACCCCGCCGCGGGACGAAGGCTACTTACCCTTCGGCCCCAAACTGCTGAGGAACAGGGCGCTCTGGAACACGCCCTCGCCTGCATCGTATGGCAGGAGACTCCCTGGCGCTCCCGAGCAGCCATGTGAGTTCCCTAGAGGATATGCAGCCAGGTACGACCTACCAGGGCCGTTACCCGACTCACCGCCTTTAAGGAGGCATGGAACGTATAGAGAGAAGGGGACGACACGGCTCCTAGCCGCAGCAGAGGGAGACGACGAGATGGAGGGAGCGGGACCAGTCCCACCAGATGACAGGGCCCCGACCAACGAAGAACGAGTCAGACAGGCTCGTGACCTGTACGAATGAGAGTGACAGAGATCGGAGCGCCTGGAACAGGAGCTCGAGGCTCTAAGACAAGGACAGCGACCGGGTTGCGACCCCTTGCGACGACGAGGACCGCCTACCCATCGGTTCTCTATCCCACGACCCGACAACTACCAAGGACCCCCGGAAACGGGACCGTCGGGCACCTATAACCACGAACACCCCCTCTCCTTCAGCGGCATCAAACCCATACTCATGGAGAAGCCACAGTACTTCGAGGGCGCCCACGACGACATCGAAAGGTTTCTAGGAGACTGCAAAACCTACTTCGAAGCCTACCGATACCACTACCTTGACCATCCGGCGCTCAAGGTAGTACTAGCTTCCTCGCTACTCCGAGGGGAAGCTCAGGACTGGTGGGTCCACCTCCGAGACGAGTACGACTACACCCCCGAAGGAACCGGAGACTACGACGACGACGACGAAGACGCGCCCTTCAACGGCGGAGCACGGTACCGATTCCCCACCTGGGAAGAATTCGCCCGACAGGTCCGAGAGCAGTTCCGCGACCCCGCCATCGAGCTAGTGCACGAAAAGAGAATGGGGGAACTCCGCATGACGGGTCCCGCCTATCTCTTCTTCCGAAGAATGGAGCGCAAGGCCAAGTTGGCCAACCGACTCGCCGACCAAGGACCGCGATCAGTGCTAGTAGAAGCGGTGTGGAAAGGAATTCCCCGCGACTACTCCCGCATCATCGCCGACATCGGGTTCGCCATCCCACGCACCTACCCCGAGTGGAAGACCTGCATCCTCACCATGTATGAGGAACGCACCAAGGATGGCGTCTTCGCCAAAACCCACTTCGAGCCACGCCGCGACGACCGAAAGCCTTTCCAAGGCCAGAAGTCCAATACTGCCACCAGCAGCAAACCCGCTACAGGTGGCGCGACAAGTTCGTCAACAGGCAAAGGGCCAGATCGACCCCGCGATAGTCGGGGGCAGTGGTACACGCCCAAGGGAGCCGACGCCCAGATGCAGATCGACGCGACTCGCAGCAAGCTGATGAGCGAGGGGAGGTGTTTCAGGTGCCAGAAGAGAGGCCACCTGTCGAAGGATTGCCCTGAGAAGACGACGGGGCATCAGGTAAGAGCGATAGAGGCCGCTCCAACGGAGCCGCCCAAGGACTCTCAAACGAAAGACGAGGCGGGAAAAGAATAGGTCGTCGGGTGCACGATTCCGCCGCAACGACCAAGGACTTACTTACTGGTGTGCACGTTTCATCTGCTGGACAGTCTTCTACGCTCGACGAGGGTGGCCTTACGGCCCTGCCCTCGACTTTTATTTTTACAGACACTTTATCTAAAGAGCATTCGGATATACCCCTGCCCCCCGCTATTACGGGGCGGGATCTTTACGCGACTTCGAATATATGGCCAAAGCGCCAATTACCGACTTCTTTATTGCACCCAGTTACAGAATCGACGAACCGATACAGTATTCTCACTGTTGACGACACTAACGACTCCTCTATAGAAAACACCGACTCGGGTTGTCAGAGCCCGTCGACAAAACTGACTAAACATCCAGCCAGTAGCTCATCGCGAGTGAAAGCATCGAACGAAAAGACGACCACCATCTCGTCACCCATCTTAACGACGGAAACGACGTCTGGGCGGCTTCTCCGGGAGTGTGAACCCTCCACGACACACGACCGATCGGATGGGGCAGAGCGAGCGCTCAGCGCAAAGACCTCTGACCAAGCGGCCTTGTCCGTCGACAAAGTACCTCCACGGGGCTCCAGCCGCGCTGGAAGTTCAGAGGGAATAGCCGTTGAAGGCGAAACCTCCCCTGGTACGGAGCGGAACGCGAGGCGGTCAAAGTTTAAATCTCCCCAAGTGGAGGCTTTGACGAACGCAGGAGCGGCACCGCCGCGAAGCACGACCCCCGGAGGAAGAACCGCTGGATGCACAATCGCCGATGCGGCCCCGAGTAACACCGGGGCGCCGAACGAAACGAAGAACCGATCTTCCCGCCTCGAAGGGAAAAACGAAGACCAAACGCGGACGATCAACAACAGATCTGAACCTTTGGAGAAGTCCGCGACTCAGTACCCCCGAACCGCAGGACCCGAGGGATGGACGGTATTGTCCACCCCGAATGCGACTCCTGTCCTAGGCCTAGGCAGGCGGGATGATAGCACTGTAGTCTACCTGTCGTCCATCGATCGATCTTTCGACGTCTTGGGCAGCCAACAGTCGAAGACCGGACGCGCCTGCCCCGACAATCCCTCGGGGCACCACGGAGCCGAAGAAAGGAAGGAAGCTGCTAGCGCCCAGGCAGTGAAAAGGGGGCATCAGGTAGCTATGATCGAAGTACCCGACGAAGAAGACGATACCGCCTACCAGCGGTGGCTTGCTAAAGGATCCCCTATAGTAACCCTGACCCGACCAGTCGCGACGCTTCCCACGCCTCCTGACTCCCCGATCCAAATCGGACGAACATACACCGACGGCCAGACTTACCAGGATTGGCACACCCAAGGCAAGGTGACCTCACCAACGGTAGTTGCGCCCTCTGCGGCCAGCGCGAAGGTTCGAGAGGTCCCCCGCCAAGGATGGATGAAGCCATTATCGGCCCACTGGACCCTACGAAACGTCCAGGAAGCACGCAGCGACAACGCCGCCCGCGCCCAGTTGGTGCTTTGGATGCACTGTGACCAACTAGGAGAACTCAATGACGAGCTCCTGGAGGAACTCCGAATTGGCGGTCAGACCGCCATCGAACGACTCTATGAAATCCGAGAACCCATCCACTATATCCGCGGAGCTTCCGGGGACTTCTCCGTCCCGGTGACCATCGAACCTGTATCCAGCTTACTCAAGCTAACAACGAAAGCCCTGATCGACAGTGGCTGTATGGGAAGCGCCATCAATCAAGAATACGTCACCAAACATGGTCTAGACACGAGAAAAGCGCTAATTCCCATTCCGGTCTATAACGCTGATGGAACCCGCAACCAAGGCGGGGACATCACTGAATTCGTTGAACTCTCCCTGACGATTGGAGATCATCGCGAACGAATCGACCTCGCACTAACCAACCTCGGCAAGAAGGACATCTACCTCAGGCATGATTGGCTCAAGCGCCATAACCCGAGTGTAAATTGGGAACGCGGTACAATCATCTTTGGCCGCTGCCACTGTATGGGAGAACAACTCGTGCTCCCCGATAACGACCCCGACGATCGTTGGGACGAAGAACTCGAAGAAGGGGACACCATCCTCGCGGTATGAATGGACGAAGAACTCATCATTCGCAGCGTCCATCACGCTAACAAACTCGCCACCGCTGCCAACGCGGACAAGCCGAAGAAGACATTTGAATAAATGGTCCCGGAACATTATCGATCGTTCCGCGATCTATTCGCCAAAGAAAGCTTTGACGAATTGCCCGAACGAAGGACTTGGGATCATGCTATCGAACTAACACCCAATGCCAAGTCGACCCTGGACTGTAAGGTATATCCTTTGAACCGGAACGAGCAGGAACAACTCGACAAATTCCTTGACAAAAACTTGGAGACTGGGCGCATCCGCCCTTCCAAGTCCCCATTCGCTTCCCCCTTCTTCTTCGTCAAGAAAAAGGATGGAACACTTCGACCCGTACAAGACTACCGCAAGCTCAATGAGATGACCATCAAGAATCGTTATCCTCTACCACTCATCTCCGAACTCATTGACAAACTACGCGGCGCCAAGTACTTTACGAAACTCGATGTCCGATTCGGATATAACAACGTCCGAATCAAGGAAGGGGATGAAGAGAAAGCCGCCTTCCGTACGAACCGAGGGCTGTTCGAACCAACCGTCATGTTCTTCGGACTCACCAATTCACCCACCACATTCCAGTGGATGATGAACGACATCTTCCGCGATCTCATCGGAGAAGGGAAGGTCACGATCTACCTCGACGACATCCTGATCTTCTCCAAAGATCTAGGCGAACACCGACGAATCGTGAAGCGCGTACTCCAACGCCTTCGCGAGAATAAGCTATTCCTTAAAGCAGAGAAATGCGAATTCGAAGTCCTCGAGACGGAGTACCTTGGGGTAATCATCAGCGAAAACTCGATCCGAATGGATCCAGTCAAAATCGCTGGAATTGCTGAATGGCCAACACCGACCAAGAAGCGGGAACTCCAGTCGTTCCTTGGCTTCACCAACTTCTATCAAAAATTCATCAAGAACTATTCGAAGGTCGTAAAAGCGCTCACACAGCTCACGGGGTTGACCGCTTGGACATGGGGAAGGCCCCAAGAAGACGCCTTCAAGGAATTGAAGCGCCGAATGGCCGAGGACGTCATCCTCGCCATCCCGAATGACGACGACCCCTTTAGAGTAGAAGCCGACACCAGCGAAGGAGCGGTCGGCGCTGTCCTTAGTCAGCAACAGAACGGGGTATGGCGGCCCGTAGCCTTCATGTCCAAATCGCTCAGCGTCACAGAGCGAAACTACGAAATCTATGACAAGGAACTGCTAGCGATTATGCTGGCCCTCTCGGAATGGCGCCATTATCTCATGGGCGCAGCGAAAGATGTAGAAATCTGGACAGATCATCAAAACCTCCAGTATTACCGACTACCACAAAAGCTGAACCAACGCCAAGCACGTTGGGTGACCGAATTAGCCGAATACCACTTCGTGCTACGACACAAGCCCGGCGCCCTCAACAAGAAGGCAGACCTCTTATCGAGACGTGACGACCACGACCAAGGCAAGGAGGACAACCACGACATCGTCGTCCTCCAGCCCGCGCACTTCTGAGCACTCGTCATGCCGACGACCAGCTTCGTGCACCAACAGATCGAAGAAGTAACCCGACAGGAAGAACTATGGGACACTGGCATTGCCACTTCCCTCGCTCACGACCGAGGAGTATCCCGAAAGGAAGGGATGCTCCACTACGACGGGCGCGTATACGTACCGCGCAAAGCCTCCCTCAGAGGCGAGATCATCTCTCGAAGCCACGATCATATCACGGCTGGCCATCCAGGAATCGACAAGACCAAGGAGTTAATACTCCGTGAATTCTGGTGGCCCAAGATGAAGAAGGACGTTGAAGCCTACGTTAAAGGCTGCGAAACTTGCCAACGAACGAAGTCTAGCACGCAGGCCAAGGCGGCCCTGCTACATCCCAACACAGTCCCAGAAGGCCCCTGGACTCATATCTCCGTTGATATGGTCACCGGACTCCCCAACTCCCATGGACACGACGCGATCCTCATGATCGTCGACCGATTCTCTAAAGCGATAATACCGGTCGCTTGCAACGTCGAACTCTCAGCTGAAGGCTGGGCTCGAATTCTCCGAGACCATGTATATGCCAAACACGGAATGCCTCAAGTCGTCATCTCCGACCGGGGCCCACAGTTCGTCTCTCAGTTCATGAAGGAACTTTATCAAATGCTCGACATCACCCCGAACGCGTCTACCGCCTTCCACCCACAGACCGATGGACAAACAGAATGAGTGAATCAAGAGGTCGAGAAGTACCTCCGAATCTTTGTCAACCACCGACAGACAGATTGGAGCGACTGGCTCCCTCTCGCTGAGTTCGCGCACAATAACCGTATCCACAGCGCGACGAAGAAAAGCCCGTTCATGGTATTGTACGGCCGTAACCCACGAATCATTCCTGATTCTCCTCGAACGACACCCTTCACGAATCCCGCCGCCGCCGACTTCGCCAAGACTATGACGGCAATCCACAAAGAAACCGAAAAAGCCCTCAACGAGGCAGCAGGACGAATGAAGGCGCAGTACGACAAGCGAAAGCGCCCCGCTAGAGACCTCCAAATCGGAGAGCACGTGTGGCTCGACTCAACGAATTTGAGTCTTCCTCACCCGAAGAAGAAACTCGACGACAAGCGTGTCGGACCGTTCGAAATCCTGGAGAAAGCCGGAGCCTCAGCTTACAAACTGAAGCTACCGCCTCATTGGAGAATCCATCCCCGCTTCAACGAGAAGCTTTTGACTCCCTATATCCTGCCGGCATTTCCTAATCAGGAACCCCCGCCGCCTCCTCCGCCCGACCTCATCAATGATGAAGAAGAGTTTGAAATCGAAGAGGTTCTTAACTCTCGACCACGAACAAAGAGAGGACGGAAGGGAAAGAGGCCACAAAAGGCAATGGACTACTTCGTAAAGTGGAAAGGATGGACGTGGGAGCATAACTCCTGGGTCCACGACGAGGAAATGGGAAACGCCCAAGAAGCCATAGAAGAGTATGAAGAAAAGACGAACAGACTCGACGCTACCAAAATCGTAACCAGAACTCATCAAAACGCGACGATGATCCTAGATCATGAATACCAGAACGACAAGACTGCTCGTTACCTCGCTCAATGGGACGACGGCTCTCAACGATGGATCCGGGATTCCCGATCATATTGCTTTGAATGGACACAGCTCCTCAAAGAATATTGGGAAAACCAACTCGCCGACAATGCAGATCCCCTGACTTGGGACGACCCGGACGCTTACCTATGAAAATCTACAAGCAGTCGGGACGCCTGCCTTAATGAGGGGGTAATGTTACGATTTATTCATTTTTCCTTATCTTATCTTATCTCGGCACCTCGGCATCTCGGCACCTTGGCAGACCACGCCTAGACCAGACATTCACCACGATCCAGCGTGCTGCATGGCTCCCTGACGGTTTCCATTCATCGAACGATAGATTGACACGCGAACTCTTTATTTAGAACATTCCGAATCGTATATAAGCACAGTAGCTATCAGCCATGTACCCTAGCTTCTAGCTACGTTTAATCATACTGAATCCTTAGCATCTACCTTCAACGCTAGCCGTCTGATCGTACCCCTCTCAGAACCTGCATAAGCCGCTGCATCGGTGACTGTACGAACGCGATACAGCCCTTGTTTGCGCTTGCTTGTTCTCCCCGGGTTCGGGTCTAACAGAAATCGAATGGTAACATCCCTGGAGCGATCCAATGTACACAGTACCATTAAAAGCCAAATTTTCCGATTATGCCTAGCCATAAAATGCGCCACATATACTGTGGAGGGGCCGTTTGGGGGTTTTCAAGGTCAGGGAATTCATTGGTTAAGTTTTCGAAGCGATCCGATGCACGTAGTACCCCATAAACGCGAATTTTCGGTGATTTTCCGTTATTTTACACTATTTTACCTATTTTATCCCCTCCCCAGGGCCCCCATACCTCACCAGAGGGTTCGCTTTTATGCTATTTATGTTTATTCATATACTAGTACCATCCCCTGACCCACCCAGTAGCCTGAGGAAGCCCCAAATGAGCCAAAATGCGGATTTTGTCCGAAAATGGCCTGATATTGATGGCATTAATGCCATAGCACAGCCAATTCTAGGTGCAATTGATGGGCTGATTTGACCAGCCCAATAAGGAAAAAAAGCGCACCAAAGCGCACCAAAGGGAGGGCCCAATTGGGATATTATAAATATAAGAGAGGGTGGCCATATAGGGAGATGATTACATAAATATACAATGCCAGTATGGTATAGTGGTTAGCATGTGCACTTTGGCCATGTCATGTGACATTATTATAAATTTTTTTAAGGTCCTGGGTTCAATTCCCAAAGCTGCTGGATTTTCTAATGATCACATGATTTGGTCCGGGTTTCTGTGCTGACTAATAGACCATGCAGTACTGCAAAAATACCCTATATAGGCTGATGTGTCCACTGACAGTCCTGATACATTAATTACCACTGTCAACTGACACATTTCAAGCAGAAATCTAGCAGCCCAGGCTGGTATTCTTCCGATTGAAGGTACTAATGACTTTTCTGTAGAAACAGACGAACGGGTTGTCAGAGCCCTGCCAAAACTGACTAAACATCCGGCAAGTAGCTCATCGCGAGTGAAAGCATCGAACGAAAAGACGACCACCATATCGTCACCCATCTTAACGACGACGCACCAGTCGAGGCCTCCCCTTGGGGAGTTTCAAGCCGCAGTGACAAATGCCCGATCGGATGGGGCGGAGCGAGCGCCTAGCACAGACTCCGATGAAGCGGCCTTGCTTGTTGGCAAGGTACCTCCATGGGGCTCCAGCCACACTGCAAGTTCAGAAGGAATAGCCAGAGGTGGCAAAACTTCCCCTGGTACGGAGCGGAGCATGAGGACATCGCAGTTTAAATCACCTGGCAAGACGGCGGCTGCAATGAAGACATTCCCTTCCCATGACCAGTCGCGGGGTCCGCACCCCCAGAAGCACAAACTTCTGATGACCGAAGGGAGATTGGGAACCCCGAACAAAACACAGGACCCTAGGGGAGTGCAAGCCTCCTACGAGGGCCGGGGGGTCAGCGACTGGGCTGGTAAGTCTGTTCATTCGGCACAAGTCGAGTCTAGCGTCTCCGCACGTATTAGCGGCCAAGATCAGAATGACGCCTCTTGGGAACGCACTGCAGGTTCCCCACCCGTGACTGGAAAGGATGACAAGAAGACCCGATACTCTGTCGGCACTTGTGCCCGACAAACGACAGAGGAAAGGACTGCCGCAGGACAGGAAGCTGCTAGCACCCAGGCAGTAAAGAGGGGGCATACGGTAACTATGATTGAAGTTCCCGACCCTGATGATGACACCGCTTACCGACAATGGCTAGAAAAGGGAAGTCCCACAGTCAGCCCAAAAAGGAAAGTGGCGGAATTACTGACTCCACCTGAATCCCCGACAAAAACGACTAGCCCACTCCCTAATGAGGGGGTGGGCCCGACTTGTGTTACAAACGCTGAGGTGACCTCACCGACAGTAGCTACACCCTCCGGGGCTAGTGCGAAGGTTCGAGAGGCCCCTCACCGATGGATGCAACCTTTTGAGGTCAACTGGACACTCCACGCCGTTTGCGAAGCGCGGAGCGACAACGCCGCCTGCGCTGCCCTAGCAGTTTGGATTCACAAAGACAAGGGCACCGAGATGATGGACGAACTCCTCGCCGAGCTTTGACTTGGAGGAGAAGATGCTAGGGAGCGGCTTTACGAGCTTCACAACCCGCTGATTATTGTTCACAGTCAGGAGAGTTCAAAGAACAATTTCCTTGTGGACATCACTTTGAACCCCGTCACAGGAATGAAGACCCTAAGCACCAAGGGGCTCTTAGATAGCGGCTGCACGAGCAGTGCCATCAACCGAAGCTTTGTCGAGACGCGCAAGATTAATGTACCAATCCCCGTCTACAACGCCGATGGTACCCACAATGCAGGCAGGGACATCACTGAATACGTCGAAACCCGAATGACGATCAAGGGACATGTAGAATGCATTGACCTCGCTGTCACGAACCTAGGGAAGAAGGACATCTACCTAGGACATGACTGGCTGAAGCACCATAACCCTTCAGTCAACTGGAAGACACAGTTGATCCTATTCGGCCGATGCTTTTTGCGTTGGCAATGCCTTCAGCTTGCCCGACTCTGATCCCGACGACAAATGGGATGAAGAACTTGAAGAGGGCGATACTATTATTGCTGTCTGCATGGAAGAAGAACTCATAATACGAGCCATGCACCACACAAACGACCTAGCCGCCGCGGCTAATGCTGAGAAGCCAAAGAAGAGCTTTGCAGAGATGGTACCAGAGCACTACCACTCCTTCCGCGACCTGTTCTCCAAGGAGAACTTTGACGAACTACCCAAATGAAAGCCTTGGGACCACGCCATCGAGCTCACTCCCAATGCGAAATCAACACTCGACTGCAAGGTATATCCCTTGAATCGAAACAAACAGGAACAGCTCGACGCGTTCCTCGACGAGAACTTGGAATCGGGACATATCCGTCCCTCGAAATCGCCCTTCGCCTCTCCTTTCTTCTTCGTTAAGAAAAAGGATGGCACATTACGACCAGTCCAGGACTACTGGAAGCTCAACGAAATGACAATTAAAAATCGTTATCTGCTCCCACTCATTTCTGAGCTCATCGACAAGCTTCGGGGAGCCAAGCACTTCACCAAGCTCGACGTTCGTTGGGGTTACAACAATGTCAGGATCAAGGAGGGAGACGAGGAGAAAGCCGCCTTCCGTACGAATCGAGGCTTGTACAAGCCTACCGTCATGTTTTTCGGGCTCACCAATTCGCCCGCCACGTTCCAATGGATGATGAACAACATCTTCTGCGACTTGATCGGAGAGGGGAAAGTTACCATCTACCTCGACGACATTCTGATCTTCTCCAAAGACCTGGGAGAACATTGACAAATCGTGAAACGAGTTCTCCAACGTTTATGGGAGAACAAGCTTTTCCTCAAAGCGGAAAAGTGTGAATTCAAGGTGTTGGAAACCAAATATCTCGGTGTCATCATCTCCGAGAACTCAATCCGCATGGACCCCATCAAGATCGCCGGGATCGCTGAATGGCCTACGCCGACGAAGAAGCGGGAACTACAGTCGTTCCTTGGCTTCACGAATTTCTACCGAAAGTTTATCAAGAACTACTCTAAAGTCATAAAGGCACTCACTGCCCTTACCGGACTTGTGCCCTGGAAGTGGGGATCTGCGCAGGATCAAGCTTTCGCTGAACTCAAGAGATGCATGGCTGAGGATGTCATCCTCACCATACCAAACGAAACCGACCCCTTCATGGTCAAAGCCGATGCCAGTGAAGGCACCGTCGGCACCATGCTCAGTCAGAAGCAGAATGGAAAATGGCGCCCAGTGGCATTCATGTCTAAATCGCTCTCCGTCACTGAGCGCAACTACGAGATATACGACAAGGAGCTGCTGGCAATCATGCTCGTGCTCGACGAATGGCGCCATTACTTGATGGGTGCCGCCATAGATGTTGAAATCTGGACAGATCATCAGAACCTCCAGTATTTCCAAAAGCCTCAGAAGCTGAACCAACGACAAGCTTGCTGGGTGACCGAATTGGCGGAGTACCACTTCATCCTCCATCACAAGCCGGGTGCCCTCAACAAGAAGGCCGACTTACTGTCTCACCGCGATGACCATGATCAGGGCAAGGACGACAATGGAGACATCGCAGTCCTCCAACCCGCACACTTCCGGGCCCTCATCATGCCCACGACCAACGAAGTACATACAAAGGTCGAAGAGGCCACTCGACAAGAGGAGTTGTGGGACGAGGGGATAAAGACCTCCCTCGCTCACAAACAAGGCGTCACCCGCAAAGGAGGACTCCTGAAATACGACGGACACATTTATGTACCACGCAATCACTCGCTCCGAGGCAAAATCATCACCCAATTTCACGACCATGTCCTAGCCAGACATCCAGGTATTGAAAAGATGAAGGAGCTGGTCTTCAGAGAATACTGGTGGCCAAAAATGAAGAAAGCCGTTGAAGCATATGTCAAAGGCTGTGAAGTTTGTCAACGCACAAAGTCTAGCATGCAGCCCAAGGCCGCTCCGCTTAACCCAAACGCCGTACCAGAAGGACCATGGACCCACATCTCAGTAGACATGGTCACCGGATTACCCACGTCAAATGGATGCGACGCTCTCCTAGTAATCGTCGATCATTTCTCCAAAGCCATCATCCCCGTCGCCTGTAACGTTGAATTGTCGGCCGAAGGATGGGCGCAAATTCTCCGAGATCACGTCTACGCCAAGCATGGCATGCCACAAGTCGTCATCTCAGATAGAGGTCCCCAGTTTGTCTCCAAGTTCATGAAGGAACTCTACCGACTCCTCGACATCACGCCCAACGCATCAACCGCTTTCCATCCCCAGACAGATGGTCAGACCGAGAGAGTTAACCAAGAGATTGAGAAATATCTCCGAATCTTCGTTAACTATCGACAAGACGACTGGACCGATTGGCTTCCACTCGCAGAGTTCGCGCACAACAATCGGACCCACAGCACTACCGGCAAGAGCCCATTCATGGTTCTATATGGCCATAATCCATGTCTCATCCCTGACGCCTCGAATTACTACTCAATCTCTAATCCAGCAGCAGAAGAATTCATAACGACGATGAGCGACATTCATTGAGAAACATGTGACGCACTTCAGAAGACTGCAACCAATATGAAGCGACAGTACGACAAAAGAAAGACGACATCCCGCGACTACCAAGTCGGCGATAAGGTCTGGTTGGATTCCACCAACCTTCACCTTCCACGACCCAAGAAGAAGCTCGACGACAAGCGCATCGGCCTCTTCACAATCGAAGGAAAAGCAGGAGCAGCAGCCTACAAGCTGAAGCTCCCACCACATTGGAAGATTCATCCATGCTTCAACGAGAAGCTGCTCACCCCGTACATCCCACCGGCCTTCCCAAATCAGGAAATCCCACCTCCGCCTCCTCCCAACCTCATTAATGATGAGGAGGAATTCGAAATTGAAGACATCTTGGACTCTCGACCCCACACGATTCGCGGCAGACGAGGCAAGAAATCATACAAAGTCATTGACTACTTCGTCAAATGGAAAGGATGGACTCATGAGCACAACTCTTGGGTCCGCGACTCGGAAATGGGCAATGCCCAAGAAGCTATTGAAGACTACGAAAACAGGAAGGACAGCGCCAGAAGACTTGACACTACCAAAATCGCAACAACGCCAACGTACAAAACAGTCACCGTTATCCTCGACCATAAATACTCGGATAACGGAAACTGCAAATACCTCGTCCAACGACTTGACGGACTTCAGAAATGGGTCCACTCACTGCAGGAATACTGCTTCGAATGGCTTCAACTTGTCAAAGAATATTGGGCCAACGAAGCAAAAGACGAAGAACCCATGACATGGGACGATCCAGACGCTTACCTATGAAATCTACAAGCAGTTGGGATGCCTGCCTTAACGAGGGGGTAATGTTATGATTTTTCCATATCTAATCTTCAGCGCCTATCTTATCTTCAGCGCTTCGCTTATCTCACCTTATCCAGCGGCTATCCGGATCGGCTACCCGCTCGTATCGTACGACTTACATTTATTCTCTCACACACGTTTACACCGCACAACTTCAGAACCACGTATTCAGACTCCGAACGATAGTATATAACGTAGCGTATACTTGTACATAGATTCCCTTAGCTTTGAGCTAAGTTTATACATACCGGATTCTTCCTCTCAGTCTCTATGACTAAGCGTTATTACCGCTCACGATAGCAACAACGCAGACTTTGGGTGACTGTACGAATGCGATACAGCCCTTACGTCCTGCTAGTTTGTTATCCCCGAGTCCGGGCATAACAACTACTAAGTCTGCTGCCTCCAGCACTCCTCAAGGTTCCAACTGGATGTTTTCTGGTTGCCCAAAGCAGCAATTCTTAGCTGACGAGCTCACCCATGCGCAAGATCCTGATCAAGAGGGCATCCCCATCAATAGGCATAACAGTTGTGCCGAGCTAGAGGACTACCGTTTCGAGGACTTAATCACTGTGCCTGATGAGTTCTTCGAGTAAGTTCTGTATTCCTCCTCTCTTTTCCCAACTGATTTTCTCCTAGTCCTGTTTGTTATGGTAACAAGAACAGCACTTTTGGTGCTCATTCTTCTTGTTACGCTTACTACGTGTGTGCTCCTGATGTGAGCTCGCTATCTCTTTTATCTTCTCTGGTCTAACTCCTTTTTCTACCATTATGAGAAGACTTGCTTCCCATGTGCTCACTGTCAACTCGGCTGCACTTGGAACAACTGGTACCCAGGTGCTGACTGTGATCGATGCCGGGAGGGTCATCACGGAGGATGTTCCGCTCGTTACACCGCTCGTGAGATGCACGATATTACCTCGTGTCTCACTACTTTCGTGCAGTACAACATTCCTGGTATGTTCTTCCTATATTTTCTTTTCTAGCATTTGCTTACTGAGTTTTCTCTAGCTCTTTGTCATAACATCATGCAGCTCTGCGGTATCGACCATGAGCTGGAGCACATTGGCTACCTTTACCATGGTCGTTTTCATGCTCGCGACCATGTTGTTCACAACATTGCTGAGAGCCTGGATCAGTTCACCAGCGCTGAGGGTGGCAACAAGCTCATCAATGACCTGTCTCGCATCTATCGTGAAGTTCGCAGCTTCATCGTTGACGACGGTCTGCAGCACTCTCTTGGCCTGTCTCTCGACCTCCCTGAAGGTCCTGAGTACATGCCTTCTGACAACGATGCTTTGATGTGGGACGAGGGTGAGGCTGATGGGGGTGAGGATGAGCCGGCAGCTGGTCCTTCAGGTACTCAGGGTGGTGACAGTGAGGGCACAGCTGAAGCTTCTGAGTAGATACATGTATATACATCTTTCTTGGTTGTTTTCAGCCTGTGGGCTCCTCTTGTCTGTTTTTATATCTCATATTTTGGACTTGTTGCATCCCGGGGCCCCTTCTAAATATCATTTGTCTTTCTTGCTTTCTCTTCGTGTGATCGCGTCTTAGCCTACCACAGTTCTCAAGTCTAGGGCTTTGTTGTCCTGCTCTGCGACCCTGATCCGCATCAGCTACACGTTATCCCCTTCCTGGTATGAGCTCTCTCTCAGTTTGTCTTCTTTTCTGGTCTTCATTGCCAGTTTTTCTTGTCTTTAGTTCACGGGTTCCTGGCAGGCTTTTTCTTTGTTCCATACCAGTCTGTCCACCACTTGTCTCCATTTTTATTCTAGTTTTTCAGCATCAGGTGTCATTTTTTTCTAAATCACTGTCATCGTTAAGCAATCCTGATCTGGCCTGATCAATCTCCTCTGTGTGGTATTCGTATCATCGAAAATTTGTTTCCCAATTTTCCACTTTAAATGTTAAAAGATATGAAGGTATACTTGCATATACCTACTATATCCCCCACACTAAAAAGAATTGACTGTCCCCAGTCATCAACACCACCCATCACTAAATTTATCTTAAATTTCAAATCAATTTCTGACTTAGTCGCATCCGTTGTTATTTTCCAAATTCGGGGTGCATACTTGTCAGAAATTTATTTTCTTCTGAGTTATGAATGGTCTTGGTTCAATATACCTATTTAGCTGTAGCTGCTGCACTTCTGGTATAAAAGCTGAGCAAGCTTGCTGGTATATTCCCTCCACCACCATATCTCTCAATTGTACTCGCATTCTAGCTTACTTTCTGCTACAACCCTTTCCAACGTGCCTTCCCCTGCTACTCCTGTTATGCCCTTTATTGCCATCAAGGCTGTTATCACGCAGCTTTGCCAGAACCTCAGTGTTACTGCGTCTGATAATATGGCTCAGCTCCATGAGTATATGGTGCGACTTTTTAGTGAGCTCACTACCTTTTGTAGTGGTATTAACTTCGTTTTTGCAGAAGTATCTCGAGGCTCACAAGGACGAACTCATCAAGGACAAGGAGTTCAAGGAGTTCATTTTCAAGGCTCGCAGCACCGTCGAGAAGAAGTTTCATACCAACACCTCAAAGCAGCCTATTCACAAGGTCTTGAAGACCATTACTGACTGGGTCCAGTCTGAACAGCACGTCATCGAGTCTGGTCGTCCTGCTTCTGCTCCTACTGGCCCTCGCCATGATGTACTTCTCTCTCCTTTATCTTTCTTCTTCATACTTATTTGGTTTATTCTAGACTCCATTTACTCACAGCAAAGGCAAAGCCCGCGCTCTCAAGAGGTCTCCTGCCATTGTAGATTCTGGTTCCGATTCTGCCGATGGTGAGCCTGACAAGGTAGCTGACCATTCTGATTCCAAGTCCGAATCCATCAAAGTATGCTTTCTTTTGTAGATTCCCCAAATGTCTCTGTTCCGTGCGCTAACTGACAGTATCCTCAAGATGTCCATTGACGACAACAATTCCAAGCCGACTCCTTCCAAGGCTACAAAGCCTTCCAAAGGCAGGTCTGGCGAGGCTGTCATTGGCGAGAAGCGCAAAGAGTCTTCCAAGGTGAGATATCTTGAGTTCTTTCAAGATATCCCCCACACTAAAAGCTCTGTTCTTTAGGATGAACCTTCTGCTTGTTTCCATTGCAACGGAAACGATCATTCTCTCTTGGATTGCCCCACTTCTGGCTCCATAAGTTCTTTCTTTTAGTGAGCTCACCAACTCAATATGCTGACTACAAGCTCCCCAGGCTTCCTCTTCCAGGCACTACCAGAAGGATTCTGACTGCGACTCGAAGCAGTCTCGTCACATCTTCCTGTATTCTTCAGCCCATGAGCTCTATACTACTCGTTCTTGCGGTGGATCTGATAGACGGGTGTCCTCAGTTCTTGGTCTGGTCAGCACCAGTGAGTTTCTCTATTTCTCTTTCGGATTTATCCTTTTTCTCATTCCCCTCTTTAGTTTCCAGGGAATGCGGAAATGCTGCCCTTAGCGAGGCTCTTCCCTCATCTCCACAAGGGGTGTCCTTGGATGGTCTTTGCATCAAGTCGCCTGAATTCCTGGCCAAGCTCGAGAGTGCCATCCTGGGTGACCTCGTCATGCTCCATCACACCATTTTTGCTCCAGAGAGACAGTGGACGTTCCTTCTCAGCGAAACTCTCTGGAATCCAAGGGGCTCTATCTGCTTCTGGTACTGAAGCTGGCTCACCTGATGGTGCCACTTCTGCAGATCCTGGATGCGAGGCTCCTATTTTGACCCTGATTGTCCTGGAGCCTTCGTGTTTCTAGTCTCTGGCCCTTCATCATTGATATCTCTGGTTCTCTTGTTGGTAATGGTAATGGTCACTTGGTTTCCTCGTCCTGCTACATTTCTTTCCAGTTATCTGCTACTGATGTTGATTATCTGCTCCCTTACTGTTACTCTTTGCTAGTTTACTTTAGAAGTAGCATTCCGGGAGTATCCAGGGCCTATCTCATCATCCAGTAGTGGTTAGCTCGTACTTTTTAGCTAATTTTCTCTTCTTGCCATTAGCTACTAATGGCCTCATACTGTCTTTACATGTCATAATACACTGCCTGTCAGGAGTCTTGCTTTTTCTCTGATGTGAGCTCTCTAAGTTTAATTGTCTAAGTTAATGTCTTTTGACACTTTAAGGTTCTCGGTCTCTGGATAGTCATCCATGAAGTTATCTGGTACTTTATCTTTAAGCTCTGGTGAGTCCATGAGTTTCTGTAACTCCGCATGTGACATATCCATGAGTTCCAGTACCCTGCCTTCCAAATCTATGGATTTTTGGGCTAAATATGGTACTACCCTAAAAGCCACTATCTTAGAACAAATTATGGCTCCATCTATCTCGGCTAAAATGTAATTGCTGGCCTTGGTGCGATGTATCGATGACCAAGGGGCCCAAGTATTGTGGTTTCATTTTCGTGTTTAATGAGCTCTCAATCTGACTATTTCGTAGTAAGACCAGGTTGCCGCATTTAAACTTGAACTCCTTGATCTTGTTTGCATTCATCTTAGCATACTGCAATGTCCTTTCTCTCTTCATCGCATCCATATTCTGGCACATCTCCTCAACCTTATCCGCATGTTTCTGTAGTGCTATTGCCCTTAGCCCATGGAGCTCCCAATCTTCAACAATTCTTCCAGGGTACTCCACTAGCCAGGTAGCTTCTAGTACATCTAATGGTAGGACCAGATGCGCTCCTGTTGTGGCAAAGAATGGGGAACATCCCATCCTTTTTCTTATGGTAATTTGGTCAGCCCACATTATGAGGATGAAGTAGTGATGCCACTGGTTTTCTACCCCACCACACGCCTTATAGAGCACCTGCCGGACATCCCAATGTGGTCGCTCTATCCTTCCATTAGCTTGAGAATTATAAGGCGATATTAAAATGCCTCTAATCCCGTACTTTTTCTCTAGGTATTTGAGAGCTGCCTTGAAGGGCTTCCCATTATCCATTATGATGAGGGATAAGCATCCCCATCTACATATGATGTCTTCGAACAACCATTCTCTGATCGCTTGAGCTGTCTCACTCGCCAGCATTCTTCCTTCCATCCAACTAGTGAGTGCACACCGGCCGTGTACAATGTATTTGTGCCCATTCGAGGCTTTAGGCATGTGCATGGTGTCTGCATGCAACACCTGAAAGACCGAGGGTGTGAATGATACCATTGGCAGCGCTTTTATCACTGTCTTCTGGTGTTCTTGGCATATATGGCGAGTACTGACATACCACGCAATGTCTCTCTCCATTTCTGGCCATCAGAATCTCTCCTTAATTAGCACCTTCATCGCATACATACTGCGGTGGCCTAGCTGGTCATGCGCAGTTTTCATAATATACATGCAGCGCTTCGGATAGATTACTAGCTTGTATTCTGATTCCATATTCTGTTGGTACAATTTTCCTTTATCCACCATGAAATTCTTCGCATAGCGAATGAAGTTTCTATACTGGTTGTCAGTAAAGCCCTCTAGACGTTCAGTAGGATTCACATGCCATTGTATGACTTTAGTGAGCTGCCTATCCAACATCTTTGTGTACCCACTCCTCCGTTCCTCAAGGTAGTCTGCTGACTCTGTGAATTCCGCTTCTTCTGGCAGGAACACTCCCTTGTTATATCTAACTGTGAGGATGTCGGCTGTGTCTAACACACTTTTTATAACCTTTTCTTCATGGAAATCATGTACCGCTTGGGCTATGGTCACATAGCCGTGCCATGTATCTATTCTTTCCTTGAAGTCTGTGATATCTAAGACTTCTTCTTTTGTCTCATTGACTATTTCTAATTCCTTGTCAATAGGTTTATACCCTTCTTCTGGATTCAAATATTCTTCGTCCCCAGGTTGGAAGTCTTGCCTCGAGAGACCGTCTGGTGCATGCCACTCACCAGGAATGTGTACTAACATGAAATGAAACATTAGGATCAATTCTATCCATCTATTTATTGCGGCATTGGGAACCTCGTCTGGGTTCCTTGACATTCCTGCAATATATTTTGCATCCGTTTCCACCACTAATTTCCTAACACCGAATAGCCAGTGTCTGCAGGCATGCAGCACACAGAACAATCCATACAGCTCTCTCTTAGGCTGCGAGAAGTGAGCTTCTCGTTTGTTTAGCACAATCGACCCAAACCTTGCATATCTCCTCCTCTTAGGGCTATTTGGATTGAGCTGGCAGATATAAAATCCTATAGCTCTATATGAGGTATCTATGCCCAATATTACGGGCGAGTCTATCTCATAATCCAGTGGCATTAACAAGGGGCAGTCTTGCAGTGCGTCTTTCAGCTTCTGCATTGCTTCCTCTTGGTC
Organism: Armillaria cepistipes; assembly: GCA_900157415.1. Taxonomy (NCBI): domain Eukaryota; kingdom Fungi; phylum Basidiomycota; class Agaricomycetes; order Agaricales; family Physalacriaceae; genus Armillaria; species Armillaria cepistipes. Next base: position 1,663,560 of record FTRY01000013.1, on the reverse strand, counting down.
TTTCTTGAAGGTGAAGGGTTCCTTAAGCCGTGTGAGCTTGGTCAATGGTTCCGCTTTCTTTGCATAGTCTCTTATAAATATGCAATGCATGCTGACAGTGCCTAGGAATGAGCAGACATTGCCTAAGTCTTGGCAAGGCCCCCACCTCATGATGATGCCTACCCTATCGGTTTCTGGCTTCCTCCCATCGTAAGTGCATCTATGACCGACCACCATAATTTCAGACATGCACAGCACCGCCTTGTGTCCTGAGAATGTGCCTCCCACATATTTCATGCACTGCATGACTCTATTCACGTTCTGGAAGTGCTCTCATATGAATCTTCATATGCCATCATTCACAGGGATGGTCTCGTAACCCCCGTCTTTTGTCTCATAGCGGGTTTTTGGTCCGTGTACTGGCACATCATCGATGTAAGGTATAGTTATGTGTGGAACCTCCTCTTGCAGAATGTAGGTTACATCATCATGAAAGATGGGTACTGAATTGGTCCATCCCATTGGCAGTGTCACTAGCCATAGCGCTCCGAACAGTGTTTGGAACATCATCATGTCTCTTGACTCCTCATCCAATGTCCTCTCATTGTATCCTACATATAGATCTAATGTAGCTCTGCAGGACCTACCAGTGAAGTGTTCAGCAAGCTTGTCAGTTGCCGGCAGTGCCCCCGAGTGCTTTATTGTTACAGTGTTCAAGGGTTCCAGGCTATGTATGAGTTGGAGGCTCTTGCTGTCTTTCTTGACAATGCAGAACCAGCGTGAGCGGTACAAGGAGTTCGAAGGCTCGTACACGCCAGCCTGTATCTTTGTGTGTATGATCTTACAGACCTCATCAAATATTCCCAGTGGAATTGGTATATTCTTCTGTACCCAGGGCGTGTGCTCTATTATTGGGATAGTTACAGGCAGAAAGTATTCCTCCTTGAATGCACCCCTTTCTGTATTGTCCCAGGCAAAACCTGCATTCTGCTCCATCATAAAATGATGCATGAGCTTTCTCTCCTCGGGCCATAGGAATTCTTCCTTATGCACCTTATTGATCTGTTCTTTCCTTTCTTCCATGTACCTCCTGGTTGGTGTGAAGTTGGGAGGCCGCTCGCTAAGGGTCGGCATATCTTTTAGGGGATCTCCCTTGATATTTTGCTCGATCCTGAATTCAGAGGGCAGCCCCCCTGTTACTGGCCTCACTTTCTGCACCACCAGTTTGTATTTTCTCATTGTGAACACATCTTTGACCAAGCCAACTGGAGGCGGAGTATATAATGGGTCAATTTCCCCATAGAAATATGTTCTAATCCATCTACTTGGATTATCCTCCAGCATCCTGTCAGACTCCTCTACATGTCTTCGTTGTTCACAAACATCTCTGATATCTTTAAGCACCCCAAAATACGAAGACAATGTCCCGTGCACCTTTTTGTCTTTGCCTCTCACCAGTGAGCTTGCTACTGTGTAGGTCGCCTGTAATTCTTCTCTTCTAGATGTTTTTGATCCTGTCGGTAGGGCATAGCCACCAATCAAGAAGTCTCTGTTATATTTTTCTTCTATAATTAGGGCCAGCTCTCCTTGATCGTCGATCAAATCATTGATCACTGAAAACCCTGTTCGACCTCTCGCGGCGCTGTCCACGTGGGAACGTTGGCACCATTGCACTTCGTAACAAGTTCGGGTCTTTTATTTTTATCACTTGTCCACCATCAGTGTTATTATATACAGTGCTCAAAGTTAACACATTGAACGGTCTCCCTAGCAATACATCGTATGCGGGATCACATATAATGTGTACTTGTAGATACACTGTAATGTCACCGAATAAGAATGGCACATTCTTGGCCATGCCCAACAATTTCTCCACTTGCTTGTTTGCCGACTGCATGTTTATGATTATATCAGGATCATAAATCAGGCCTAGTCAGTCTGCAATACGTTCAGACATTGATACGATTTGAGAGCCAGTATCATGCAAGCTCTCTAACTTCTTGACACCATTGATGAGTGGAAACACTGAGCGTATGGCTTGTGAATCCTTGGCTATGTATACAGCCTTAGGTTCCTTGCTGCGCTTGGCTGCCTCGTTCACGTATTGCAAGAATGGATCTTGCCAAACCAGTGAGCCCACAGGCACGCCATTTCTCATTTCAGTCGACACCATGAAGCTACCGATAAAGGGCAGCTTCAAAATATGAATTGCTCCTTCTGGTAGCCCCTCCACTTCTTCTGTCTCTACTCCCTTGAAGGGAAAGACTTACTCCGTTTCTTCACTTGCTTCTCCTCCCTCTTTGTCCTCAAGATTGTCCTCGATGAAGTACCCAAACTGCTGTTTTCCGTTCTTTCCCTTTTTGCCAAACGCAATCCGTTTCAGAGTGAGTTCACTCTTCACATCGTCCCGTAATTTTGACAATGATAGGAGCTCTCCAACAGTTATTGGTACCTCTGTATTCATGACCCTCTCCATGACCTCGGCTCTATTGCCTCGCTCTTGAATCGGTGCCCTGATTTTATATGCGGGTTCCATTGAGTCAGAAGTATAGGGAGTATATCCTGTCTTGAAGTCTTTCTTTTTCTCAGGACCTCCCTCGCCTGCCGCCTTTGGGTTGCCATGCACGCTAAAGAAGACTTTAGGTATGCATGGTACTACCACCTGTGGGGTCAGTATGACCTTGGGTGCAGGGTCCAGCCGCACTTGCTTATTTTTCTCTGTGGGTGCTTCATCCTCCAAATCCTCAACCTCTTCTACCATTACTCTCTTCTTTTCGACTACATCGCCACCGGTTTTCTTTTGGTTTTTGTTTACATCCTCCAGGGGTGATGGTGAACCAGACCTGGCAACTCCACTAGTCTTATTTTGGTTACCACCTGCCTTCATTGAACACTTATAAAAACCCTGCTTCCTTTCTTCCTCTGTAGGGAGGTCTCTACCAGCTTCATCTACTTCATATCCTCTACTTCTCGTCTGAGGGCCCAGTGTTGTATTCATATTTTGTGACCTTAACTCGTACAGCTCACACTCCAAGTCTTGTTTTTCTTGGAGTAGCATTGCTAAGGAACCTGTCACATTCAGGAGGCCAGGGGTTGGAGACCCAGTGATCAACACATTCTGGCTCACATTCTTCTCCTGTCACAAATAGTATTTGTCGATCTGGTTTTTGGGGAGGGTATCTTTTATGTCCGCAGGGAATTCGCCTCCATCAGGAAGACGCACCCTTCCTCACACCATCACTATCTTTCTGGTGTTTAGATAGTCGTTCCTCGTCGGGCAATCAGCATTCATGTGTCCACTCTCACCACAGAACCAGCATTCCATCCTACTTAGCAGTGACGAGGCTGGTTATGGGCACCTGTGAAACTGAGCATGGCCTAGCATGTACACACTAAAACACACACTCAACCTCACAAAACACACACACACACAATCTCCTTAAGTGCGGAGGGGAGCAAGGGATTTTAATTCCTTTTGCGCGCTGACAATATCCCAATTTATCTCAGCGAGCTCTCTAGAATGATACACGTAACAACATATTTTTTTCAAGCCATTCTCAAATTCTAGGTTTCCTTGGAGCTTTTACAAGAGAGCATGGTGACACGCTCTGAAAGTGTTTACGCATGTAATTTTGCGATTTGTACAAATAGGTATGGGCTACAACGTCCAGATACTAAGGCACCAGGAAACACAACAGAGCACAAGGGTTATAATGCCTGTAATGAGATTACCAGAGTAAAGCTGGGTGGAGCACATGACTTAACCTAAGAACGGTACTAGAAAGGCTGCACTAGGTATGAAGTCCCAGCACTTGACACTAAGTGCTCTGACAGGGCATAGCACGCACGTGCTAAGAATAGAGCAGGACACGCTTGTGAGATAATTAATACTTCACGCAACATTGATCTATGATGCACAAGGGCCGGGAGATCCGGAGCTTAGAGATCTAGACTTGGTGATGTTGGAACACGAGTAAATCCGAAGTATCTGACTTCGGCCGACGCGTGCGAAGCCTAGACAAGGAGCCCATTGCCGTCACTACAATAGAATTCCCTCAGAGAATATTATAAAGCGAAATAAGAGTCGCGTGCGAGGCAGCAACCCCGAGGAGATAGCAACCGGCGTCAGTACACGTGTAATAGTGATGTTAACCGACATTGTAACGCTCAGAGACAGGATCTGGCCCCGAGCCGGACTCATGAGTCAGCGCCAAGCCATGGCGTGATAATTGCGACACACATGGGATGCACACGAAGGAGCTCGGCAACCTAAATGATACTAAAAATGGTACTGCTAATTTGTAGGACGTAGAATAGATAAATAGCGCAGTGTAATTGTAGTGTACAAGTTTCGGACCCCCGTTGTAGTCATGCGCAAGCCCCCAGCTTGACGCCATAGCTCCAGGACTAGTTTGTAACTTCGAGCGAGAGAATATACCTAGCATTGATATCATATTGAGTGAATTGAGATGCACGTGAGGCATAGAAAGCTAACGCGGCACTTGTGTGACCGTTAATTGGTTGGGTGACTTGAGCTCTAACCTGAGAAGAGGAGTTTTAGTGTCATTGTGGACGTGCTCTTGTGCTTTGAGGGTTTCTTGTGACACGAGGCACTACAGGTGGCAGAGGTTCAAACCCTTTGGCTTGCGGACGGGGTTTTATAAGGTTTCTGTGTCTCTGGATCGCATAGGTTAGAACCCTGTGGATCTACAATCGGTTTGGAAGCTCAAGCACGTAGGTTTGAATCCTGTGGCTTTAGTGGAAGGTTTTGTGAAGGGTTTCTGCTTGGAGCGTGAAGCTTTGAGTCGTGCATCGTGTGTTATAAGTCGTTTGAGGTCATTCCGTGTGTCGCTCTAGACTTTGTGAGGGTTTTGTGAACGTCTCTTGACGTTGCATGTATTGTATTACACCTTGCCTTGAGGCCCAGCGACAACTGTCGCTCCTCTTGTTGTTAAAAGCCTTTGGACTTAGAGAACTCGAGATACGTAGCGCGCGCTATTTCTATACGTGTGTATCCTATATTCTGAGAGTGTGGTTGTTTCGTTTCTATCTGCTTCTATCACATCAGAATCCCCCACGAACTTGAGGGTTTGTGTGTGTAGTGTTGGGTGTGGGTGTGATCAGTGTCTTCGACGCTGTTGCATTTCTAGCTTGCGCGCACAGAGTCTCTTCAACAGTGAACCACACAATCCTCGAGGCAAAATATATTTCAATAACCGGAACACACGGATACGCAGATCCACAATTTGACCAAGTTCGGTCAGTGAGCTCGCTAAGTACAGCTCATCGCTAGACCTAATCTGCATGTGCTGCTGTCTTCCTCTTAGTTGCTAAACCTGACTCCCAAACTTGTCACGATTAGAGGCCCTCGGCACTCCCAATCAAGTCACAAAATACTCTCAAAAACTGTCCCCGCAAGTCCTCACACACAGTGTGCTTGTCCTAACAATGGTGCCGCGAGATCCAACTGCGCACACCTGTCACACTTTGTGCAAATGCTAGAACAGCTCAATCTGGCTGATTCCCTTGCAACTACTCAAGACCTACACAGAGGCCGACCCAACACAAGTTCTCTTATTACACTGATCCAGAAAAGGAACAGAGCTTTTCCCTCAGATTTATCTCAGCAAACTCTCAAGATGGCACAGCGTCACTGTCGCCGAATCTCTTTCTTATCTCAAGTAAACCGAAGTTTTTCTCCAAAAGGTTTCTCTGGTTTTATTTCTCTGTGAGCTCGCTAAACTGGCGTTCTAGCCGAGGCTCGAAGCTACTAACTCTTACACGTTGCAACAAGTCCAGATCCAAACTGAAACTTTATTACTGTACATGGGGGGTAGGTATCTTATTTTACTATGTGAAATTCTACCTACTTATACTATGGGGGATTGATTATTACAAACAGTCTTTTAGTAAGTTGATTCCTTTGTCAGCCGATAATTCTTCATCCGAACTGGCACAGCACTCTTGGCATAGTGCCACTTGGTCCTCTTTTTAGTATCCTCAAAGGGCTAAGCGATGTCGACGTCGCTTGCCCTAGCAGCAGAGTAGTTTGCTGACTTGTACTCAATAGCTGCTTAATCCTCGATCACCGATCACACTTCATATTTGGCTTTCGGTTCTGCTCTGAAGTTGACAGCGTCATATTCAAACTCAGTAACCAAGGAATGCTTTGGATTTCAAGCCCGCTCGCTATTCCCATCGGCTGAAGTCTGTTTCTAGGCCATGCTGGGGGTTCTTTTGATTACCCTGCGCACGATATCTTTTCTCCGGATCTCCAGGGACTATGCATCATAGGTCACCAGCACATAGTTATCTAAATTAGTCCCAGCCTGCATACAAGTGCATCCCACTGAAGGTTGAGTTCTCTACTGCAGACGGATGTTTGTTCAAGTGAGCTCGCTCTTCAGCCTTATTGTCATGCATGCCCATAAGGTACAGTGCAATGATGAAGTCCTTATGTTTTTAATTCTGTTGCTTCTTTTTCTATATTAGAGCTCTCAACCTCGGTGACCTTGCTTCTTCGCATGCCATTTGCATTGTTAGTCTGCTCTCCATGCTTCTGCTTTGCTAACGTGTAAGGTATGTGGATTTTGCAAAATTACACCCTTAGACACGCTGTGGGCATGACAGCGGGCTTGCTCCAGTATTCATTTGTCTGGGTGTGCTGCCAAAACCAGATGGTGCCGGTCGCACATTGTATGGATTATACTGCTGCACCTGCATCTGTTGCTGCTGCTGCTGCAAGAAGCTTGTGATTATTTTCTGCTGCTCGATGAAAGCTTTTTCTAACACTGCTATATGCTGCTGCTCCTGTTGAGCTTGCTGCACCTGCTGCTCAAATATATCTTTCATTGAGGCCAGAATACCTCCCACATCTTCTTGCTTTACCACGGTTTCAGCAGTATTCGCGTTATTCCTCGTGCTTGAGTGGACTCCATGCAGTTCTCTCATACTGGAAGCAGCCATGTCTAGTCCATGTGCTTCGTCTCGCTTTCTATCCATTGCTGAAAACACTCCTTGGCGCATGTCAAGCCCACTGGCCATGACTTCCTCTAAGGTATAGGGATTTGCAGGATCTCTGCTCGTTTTTCCCGCTGGTAGGCTCAATCGTTCCATCCTCAGCTTCATTGAGTTGTATAACCCATCAGACATTGGAGTAAGGAACTGATCCACCAGTTCTCTATTTGAACATACGCCTTCGCTCTTGAGAACCACCGCCAGGACTTGGAACTCTCGTTTGAACGACATATAATCTGATCTTTCTTGGATCGGAGAGAGTCTGTATCAACACACAAGTTGTTTCATTTCCTGCATAGCATCACAGTCGCCAGCCAGGGCGCCTTCATAACTACCCAGTACATCCTTTTTAAACTCTGCAGATGTGCCAGTCGTGTAATACTCTAGAACTTTCCACTGCTTTTCCGTTTTGATGTCAGTATAGCTAACAGCATACTTCTTCTTTTCTACATCAGTGACTACCACACTTTTATTGAACAACTCCTCTAATCTCGTGAAGAATCTCTCTAGCTCTTCAGGATCTGTAGAGCTCTCAAATCTAGGTGCGGACTTTGAATTTGGTCCAGGCATAGAGGGTGCCATGGTGATATTACCATGGAATGGGGGTATGAAATATCTGGGGTTTGTAATAGGTTGTGAGCTTGTAGTAGGAGCTCTGACTGTACCTGTGGGACCAGGAATACCAGAACTGCTCGAGCATCTTTGAGTAACGGTAACAGGAACAGGTTCTTGCCATGTTTGGATGTCTGCATTGGATCTACCCTTACTAGCTGCATGTCCTGCTGCCGGGAATGGGTATATCTGGGGAACACTTAATCCTCTTGCCGCTTTTGCTGATCTAGTTTTCAGTTCTCTAGACTGAGATGGTCCTTGGCCTGGTGGCATGTGGATAGTCAATCTCTTTTGTGAGGTATCACCCTTGGTGTCAGAAGTGTTCTGATTAGGAATGCGTCCAATGGATTTACTCCTTGGCAGAATTTTTGATAAGCTTATTGTAGCTTTGTCGCACTGAGTAGTGAATTGTTAAAACAAATCACAGTACTATCTTGGCACAAATGAAAACTCCCCCTCACAGTGGGCTCCAAATGATGAGGCTGGTGACAGGCACCCATGAAACTGAGCATGGCCTAGCATGAACACACACTAAACACACACACTCAACCCCACAAAACACACACAATCTCCTTAAGTGTGGAGGGGAGCAAAGGATTTTAATTCCAATTGCATGCCAACAATATCTGAATTTAGCTCAGCAAGCTTGCTAGCACGATGCACATAACAACGTATTTCTCTCAAGCCATTCTCAATTTCTCAATTTCTTCGGAGCTTTTACAAGAGAGCATGGTGAACCATGCAACCCTCAAGGCAAAATATATGTCAATAGCCGGAACACACGGATACGCAGATCCGCAAATTGACCAAGTTCAGTCAGTGAGCTCACTAAGTACGACCTGCCGCTAGACCTAATCTGCGTGTGCCACCATCTTCCTCTTAGTTGCTAAACCTGACTCCCAAACCCGTCACGATTAGAGGCCCTCGGCACTCCCAATCAAGTCACAAAATACTCTCAAAAACTGTCCCCGCAAGTCCTCACACACAGTGTGCTCACCCTAACAATGGTGCTGCGAGGTCCAACTGTGCACACCTGTCACACTTTGTGCAACTGCTAGAACAGCTCAATCTGGCTGAATCCCTTGCAACTACTCAAGACCTACACAGAGGCCAACACAACACAAGTTCTCTTTTTACACTGAACCAGAAATGGAACAGAGCTTTTCTCTCAGATTTATCTCAGCAAACTCTCAAGATGGGTGCAGTGTCACTGCCGCCGAATCTCTTTCTTATCTCAAGTAAACCGAAGTTTTTATCCAAAATGTTTCTCTTGTTCTATTTCTCTGTGAGCTCGCTAAACTTGTGTTCTAGACGAGGCTCAAAGCTACTAACTCTTACGCATCGCAACAAGTCCAGATCCAAACTGAAACTTTATTACTGTACGTGGGGGGTAGGTATCTTGTTTTACTATGTGAAATTCTACCTACTTATACTATGGGAGATTTATTATTACAAACAGCCTTTTAGTAAGTTAAATCCTTTGTCGGCCAATAATCCTTTGTTCAAATGGGTGCAACACTCTTGGCAGAGTGCCACTTGGTCCTCCTTTTAGTATCCTCCAAGAGCTAAGTGATGTTGACATTGCTCGCCATAGCAGCAGAGTAGCTCGCTGACTTGTTGTCACGATTTATTCACTTTTTACCTTTTTTACTTACTTAATCATGACTCCGGACCGGTCGGACCGCTTATCGACACCAGTGCTTGGCATTCCCATGTTATCGCTTCGACACTACACATTCTCGCTTCAATACCGCATGCTCTACTCCACACTCTCACACGCAACTTACAACGCGCGACTTATATGTATATCTTCACTTCAAGTATTTAAGTAGCAGCTCTTACAGCATGTACCCCAGCCTCAAACTAACTTTAATCTATACTGAAACTATCGCTTAAATTCATCACTAAGAACTGAGGACTTAGTCGGAACACCTATCTCTTAAGGAATCTTCTGTGACTGTCCGAATGTGAGACAGCCGTTGTTTATCCTTGATAGGAATTCAGGTCTAATAATTAGTTCGAGGCTTTATCCCTGCTCCTTAACCAGAGCCAACAGATGACGATGACACTCAATATTCTATTGTCAGCAATCTACCTTGCAGTCGGCACAGCACTCTTCGCAGCTGCTGTCGTACTAGCTGTCCAATTTCATTACAGAGTAACTCTTCGTAACCAGCGAAATAATCAGTGGTTTCCCCCACCACCCATAAACTATGTCCTCCCACAGCAGCCACGACCGGCGCACTTCTACCCACCCTTACCACACCGAGCACCAGCAGTCAACGAGTACCCTGGCATCGTCCACAGGAGAGGTGAAGAAGACGTTCCTGGGGAGGTGGAAGTTGGTGTTCAGGAAGGAAGTGATGGAGATGTTGCCGGAGCAAGACTCCCCTATATTCAGCTCTCTTCAGACGTCTCGTGCCACTCATCCACCGGCAATACCCCCATCCAGGACCAGCACCCCCTTCTGCCACAGACCTGGCAAGATACCTTGTTCGACTCGGCCTGGGAACAACAGGCCTGAGCCATTCCCCAACAAACGAGCAACCTACCAGCACTCGTCCTAGGGATGACCCAGTTCTCCCAACCACTAGGGGACCCTATGACATCTTCATCAGTTCCACTTCCGAGCTCGACCTTGTCTGGGATAACCTCAACTTACCCTATACTGCCTTCTTTCCCCCACGAGAAAACCCATACCATTGGGGAACTGCAGAGTACCCTTCCATTATACACTGGGACAAACCCGTATGCGTCGCGACGCGATCTCCCACTCCCCCAGAGCAGGGCGACGAGTCCACACCAGAGTTTCCGCCACGAGGGAACCGAGAAAGGCTCGATATTCCAAGAAGGAGAAGGGAGCCTCCAAGATCTGTTGTCGAGGTCACGGAAGAGCTCAGCCAGTCTACCAGAGACAGAAGGCAAGCAGAGCGTGAGCGAGCAGAAGAGTTCAGGAGGATCGATGAGGGACATCGGGGACAAAGGATCCTGCAGACTGACAGTTGAGGAGAGACCATTTACTACACCCATGCAGGCAGTACCACCAGCACCGAGAGACTCCCCGACGAGGAATACATCAACGGGATCATCCATGGGGGAAGCCCAGCCCCCTCGCCAGTCCCCTCCTTCCCGACCCCAAACACTCCCCCAGCTGACCACCCCGATAACCATCATGCAGGCCTTTTACCTCCTGTCAACAGGTAAATTGGTCCAGGTCCCCTCGATACTTATCCGTGTGACCTTAGGAGATCTATTTAATCATTTTCAGAAAGAACTATTGGAAGACCCAGATTGGGCCGTAACTCCAGCTGGGATGGATTATAGTTACTATGGGTATAACTATATACTTGAAGAAGAAGCCACCCATTTTGCCTGCACCGCCTATAACATGATCCATCACAATCATTGTATCGAGGTACCGGCTAGATATCAGCGACCCCAGACTGATCTACCGCCGATTACATTTACACCAGAACCAATGGATGACGAACCCCCAGTGCCTCCACCCCGGGCTGCGGTTCCTAATTACCTGAGGTGGGAATCGGGTTATGCGCCCGTACAACCGAGCTATGCCTACCCCTGCGGATATGGACCACCAGGCTCTTTGCTGCCGCAATCAGCGGTGATGGCGCAGGACCATCAAACATTCCTCAGGTACCTGACCAACCACCCAGCAAGCTGCAGCCACCAAGCGGTCCACCTCCAAGTGGACCACTGCCGCCACCGCCTGCTCAGAGATGGGTGCTGCCCCGATATCCACCACCACCAGGACCGCCAGATCCCCTGGCTCCATGGGTTCTTGATGCAGCCAACCTAGGACCCTGGGCCTTGTTGAAACCAGAAATGGTCAAGGTACCCGATGACTTTAACGACGATTCCAACGATATCGCCCGGTTCTTCTCCCAGTGTGACATGTACTTTTCGATATTCAACCGGCACTTCTACTACCACCCGCACAAGGTCATCTTCTGCGCATCGCGTTTTAAAAAGGATGCACAGGTGTGGTGGGAGCTATGCACACGGGAACTGGGAAGAGATGGTAATGGCTTTCAGCTTTACCCGGCTTACGAACAGTTTGTCAAAGAAGTGAGGCGAAGATTCTGGAAGGACGCCAATGCCGAAATCAAGTTCACCCAATGGGAAAGGCTTCGACAAAGCCAATTCTCTGATGGCGACTTATTCTTCCAACAGTTCGAGTCGTTAGCATTCGAAGCAGGTGTCCTTGGAATCGACATGATGATGGTAGCCCAAGTCAAGAAAGCATGCCGAACGACGGCTAAAGATATCATCTACACATCAGATGCTGACACTCCCGCTAATTACCAAGAATGGAAACGACGGATACTTCGCATTGACCATAATTGGAGAACACGGAAGGCAGAGCAGGGCGGGGCCAAAGTCACAGAATGGAAACAACAAGCAAAACCAAATACGACCCCGGTGGTGAAGGGGAACCAACAGCAGACCAGTGTCCTGGAAAAGACGATGGGAACTGGCACAACATACGGAGGATCGGGAAAACCGATGGATATTGATGCGATACGCGCCAAAACGAGATGCTACGGATGTGGTCAACTAGGGCACTTCAAGCGGGACTGCCCCAAGCGACCCAAAACCAAGGAGGAAGCACTACGATGCGTCAAATATTACTGGGACCACGTAGCGACTAAGGAGAAAATGGACTCGAAGATCGAAGAGGTAAAAGACGGGGCCAAGCAGTAAACGATTCGACTGACTCGGCCAAGGACTTAGTTTCATCTGGTACGCATTCGTCGCCTGCTGGTCAGACTCATTGTACTTCTGTAGTTGATGTAACCACGCATTCAAATATACCCACTCGCAACTTTACAACCAGGAGTGAAACTAAGGAAGAATCGAAACAGGCAGATGGGGCCGCTGTCCCCAAGACTGCGCAACCGGCTAAACATTCGGCAAGTAGCTCATCGCGAGTGAAAGCATCGGATGAAGAGTCACCCACCATAGTGACACCTACCATAACAACGATGTGTCAGACCGCACGATTGGGTAGGGCAGGGCAAGAGCTTCGCTCGAACCCTGATAAAGTGATTTGGCCCATCGATGAAAGCACAAAGGAGTCGAAGTTTAGATCTCCAGCCAGAGCAGAAACTTCGACAACAATGGAGGATTTAGATATAGGGAAAGAGACGCCCAAAGCAACAAGGGACCCTGTGGGCCCAGAGGGAGAAGACCGGGCTGGTAATTCCATTCATTCGGTCCAAGTCGAGTCCGCTGTCCGAGACGGCCCCTCTGGGATACGCACCTCATGTCTCGCTATGGGGCCATATCCCAATACGGTACCACTTACCTCAAGTCGTGACCCTGCAGGATACCGTGCTGCCGATGAACAGAAGGAAGCTGCTAGCACCCAAGCGGTAAAAAGGGGGCATCAGGTAAAAGTCGAAGAGATTCCCGATGACGAGGATGATACGAGCTTCCGATTGAGCCAGAAAACTAACCAAAGCCCCTCTATAGCACCTGAGGCGACCCAGTCGACAGTAGCCAAGTCTTCAGACTCTGGTGCAAAGACTGAGAAGGTCCCACACGAATGGCTTAAACCATTCGAAGCCGAATGGACGCTACGCGGGATCAAGGAGGCAAAAACAGAGTCGGAGGTGAGAGCAATCTTAAAGAATTGGATCCATAAGACGCTGATGAGCCTAGACTTCCATGGCAATGGCAACACCCAAAACTCGGGGAGAGCTTAGGCAATTAACGTAGCAACACAGCAATCAAGGCAATGTGTGTGCAAGTGGTTCGGTGCACCTCCGTGCGGTCAATTCCTCAATAACACAAGATACACTGCGACTTTTCAGTCAGCAAAGTAGTACTCTTGGTCAAGGAGTACTAATAGACGTTGGCTGTAAGCCGGGAAGGATCTCGATAAACGAGATGGGAAGGAATCTGGTATGACGTGAATACCAAGAAACCAGAATGGAGACCACGAAAATGGTCTAAGAAACGTGGGGATGGGCTAAAGAGCACGAAAATGGCTCTAGAAATCGTAGCAATGAACTAGAAATCGGAGTGAGGTGCTAGAAATCGTAGCAATGCACTAGAAATCGTATCAATGCCCTAGAAATCGTGGGGATGGACTGGAAAATGCGGGGAGGGACTAGAAGACGTGGGGATGAACTAGAAGACGTCGCAATAGCCTAGTAAACGTGGCTTGGGGGTGTACCTAATATTGTGAGTCGAAACAATAGCAATAAACGTACAGAGACTGCAAGAAACTGGTAGAAATCATAGCAACTGAGGTGCTGAGTGGGGTGTTGCGGCAATAGATGCATGGCAACTCCGAACAATGATAAAGACGAGGGTGATCCTATGGCGCTGAACTGGGCCTACACGGAGGCAATACTGAACTGGGCAATGAAAACGATGGTGATGTAGAAGGTGAAAGCGATAAAACAATCCTATGTGGTGAAAGTGAAGCGATGTTGTGGCATTTAAAAGACAAAAGCAAGTTATTGATGCAAGATTTCGTGTATTGGTGCAACCAACAATGTTTAAAGAGTAAAGCAAGCGGTGGGGAATAACTTGGAGTAACCTTAGCTGACTGGTAATGCCATAGCCTCGTCAACTGGGTAAGAACTAGCTCTAAAAATGCGGTATCTACCTAGTTTTTATACTACAAGTACGATTTTATAAATAGAATATTCTTCGAAGCCTTAGTAAGGCTGTAAGTCCTTGGCTTTTGTAATAGCCATAGTAAACATATGGTATCTGTGGTTCTAAAGTAACAGCAAGTCTTCGACGTTGCCATGTATGGATGCGAACCATGTGGTTTTATTGAGCGAGGAGCGGATCATAAGGTGCTGTTTAGCTGCGGATTATTGAGCTGCAGTTGCCATGCTGAGGTGTATGCGTGGGGCAACGATAATTCGAAGTCTTGGCACTGTAACAGCCTTAGTAAACACGGTCTATAGTTGCCGTAGCTGTAATTATCGTAGCTGGGAGGGTACTCGCGTCAATCACATCATTTCATTAAATGATTGATGGCACATCAACCAGATGCTTCTGAGTGATATAGCAACCCCGTTTTAGGATGATTGTCGATCAAAGATGCCTTGCCGTGATGGGATACGGTAATAGTGATGCGAGGCGAGCTGGGAAGGATAACAGAGTGTGTGAGGGGTGGATGTTACGGTTCTAGGATTGTATCTGAATGTTTGTGGCTTATACTGCGAAAATCCGTGGTATTATCGAGTGTTGGCAGTGTTATGGAGTGTGTGAGGTTTATAATGGCGTCGTTTCGAAGGTATTGGGTGATGGATGGATAAATCCGCGAATTCTGAGCGTACAGAGCCTGGAGGCTCATCAACGCGAGTCGAGGAGATAGTCGATGAAATGCTCGAGGGTTTGTGGAGAGCCATGCGCACCAATGCGTTGGAACAAATGGATGAACTCCGACAACCCCAATGATACATTTGCCGACTAAGCGGAGGCAATAAAGCCCTAACCACCGACATATTAATCAAAATGCCGAGCAGTCGGGCCCGCATTAATTCCTCGGCCCTGGTGGACAGCGGCTGCACTAGCAGTGCCATTAACTGAGCATTTGTTGAGAAGCACCACATTCCTACCCGTGCGACTGCAATGCCCATTACTGTTTACAATGCGGATGGATCAAAGAATAGCTCGGGACAAATCACTGCCTTCACAGAATTATGTATCACAATTGGGGATCATGCTGAACGCATCGATCTAGCTATCACCGACTTAAAAGACTGTGACATCTTCCTCGGGCATGACTGGCTAGTAAGGCACAACCCACTAATCAACTGGCAAACGGGGAAAATGATCTTTGGACGATGCCAATGCCGTCACACCCCAATTCCACTACCCGATGCGGATCCATATGATAAGTGGGATGAAGAGTTGGAAGAGGGCGATTCTATTCTCACGATAAGCTTCGAAGAAGCTATTCACGTCAGGACAATGTGACACGTGGCCAATGATCTAGCGGCAAAAGCCAACGCAGAAAAGAAGGCTAAAACATTCGAAGAGATGGTCCCTGAATGGTGCCAAGACTTCAAAGATTTATTCAATAAGAAAAACTTTGATGAGCTCCCAGAACCTAAACCATGGGATCATGCCATCGAGCTTATTCCAAATGCCAATGCCAACTTAGACTGCAAAGTCTACCCGCTCAATCGAGCAGAGCAGGAAGAGCTAGACAAGTTCCTTGACGAGAATCTATCCAGTGGAAGGATATGACCATCCAAATCACCCATGGCCTTGCCGTTCTTCTTCGTTAAAAAGAAAGACGGCAAGTTAAGACCAGTCCAAGATTACCGGAAGCTTAACGAAATAACGATTAAAAATCGATACCTGCTTCCTTTAATCTCGGAGCTCATGGACAAGCTACGAGGGGCCAAGTACTTTTCCAAACTAGACGTCTGCCAGGGGTACAATAACATTCGTATCAAAACCGGAGATGAATGGAAGGCAGCCTTCAGAACGAATTGAGGGCTATACGAGCCCATGGTTATGTTTTTCGGACTAACTAACTCACCCGCCACCTTCCAGTGGATGATGAACAACATTTTCAAGGACCTCATCGCATCAGGAAAAGTAACCATCTACCTCGATGATATACTCATCATGTCCAAAACCAAAGAAGAACATCGTCGCATAACGCGTGAGGTTTTGGCCACTTTGAGGAAGCATAAACTATTCCTTAAAGTGGAGAAATGCGAGTTTGAAGTCCTGGAAACGGAGTACTTGGGCGTCATCATCAGCAAAGGCAGTATCCGCATGGACCCGGTCAAGGTCAAAGGCATTACCGATTGGCCAGTACCGACCAAAAAGAAAGAACTTCAGTCCTTTTTAGGGTTCACCAACTTCTATCGACGCTTTATAAAAAACTATAGCAAGATCGTGAAACCCATGACACAGTTAATGGGGAACGACGCGTGGAAGTGGGGCAAAGCTCAGCAGGAAGCCTTTGAACAGCTCAAACGGCAATTAGTGGAAGACGTTGTACTCACCATACTGACAAACGAAGGGGAATTTCAGGTAGAGGCAGATGCTAGTGAAGGAGCCATTGGAGCTGTTCTCTCTCAGGAACAGGAGGGCAAATGGAGACCAGTATCATTCTTATTGAAGTCCCTCTCAGTTACAGAACGTAACTATGAGATCTATGACAAGAAACTCCTCGCCATTATGCTCACCCTTGAAGAATGGAGACACTACCTTATGGGCGCATACCAAGATTTCAAGATCTGGACAGACCATCAAAATCTCCAGTATTTCCGAAAGCCCCAGAAGGTGAACCGATGACAGGCACGATGGATCACTGAACTAGTGGAATATCATTTTACCCTTCATCATAAAGCCGGCACAGCCAACAAAAAGGCAGATCTTCTCTCACGACGAGCAGATCACGATCAGGGACAGGACAACAATGACCAGGTGATAGTCCTATCCCCAGAACATTTCAAAGCAATGATCATGCCCACAATGGAGGAAACCCACCAAAGTGTGAAAACCACCACCAGAAATGTTCACCTCTGGGACAACACTGTTGCCAGCTCTCTTAACCACAATCGCGGCATGAAAATGGATGCTGGTCTCATTTGGTACAACGGCAGGATTTACGTCCCATGAGACCATGCATTACGTGGAGAAATCATCGCTTGATCCCACGACCACATCACCGCTGGACACCCAGGCATCGAGAAGACTAAAGAACTCGTGTTATGAGAGTTCTGGTGGCCAAAAATGAAGAAGGACATTGAAACGTATGTGCGGGCCTGCAAAACCTGTCAATGAACAAAGAGCAGTAATCAGGCCAAGGCAGCACCGCTTCATCCCAACGAAATACCATCCCGTCCGTGGCCCCACATCTCGGTGGATATGGTCACCGGACTACCCAAAAGCAATGGTCACAACGCCATCCTCGTTATTGTCAACCGCTTCTCGAAGGAGATCATTCCTGTCGCATGCTCTACAGAATTGACGTCGGAGGGATGGGCAAAAATCCTACACGACGAAGTATATGCCAAACACGGAATGCCCCAGGTCATGATTTCAGACCGAGGAACGGTATTCGTGTCTAAATTCATGAAGGACCTTTACGATCTCCTCCAAGTTAAGGGCAACTTCTCGACTGCCTACCACCCCCAAACCGATGGACAAACCAAACAGGTCAACCAAGAAGTCAAAAAATATCTCTGTATGTTCGTTAATCACCTCCAAACCGATTGGGCAGAGTGGCTCTCTCTCACTGCCTTTGCTCATAACAACCGAGTACACTCCTCTACTGGCAAAAGCCCATTCGAAGTCAACTATGGCTACCACCCTGCTGTACTACCAGGAACGAAACCTACAGCTCCCTTCCGTACCCCTGCGTCCGGTACCTTTGTCTCCAAAATGCAGGAAATCCATGCCACGGCCAAGAAATCACTCGAAAAAGCTGCCTTACAAATGAAAGCGCAATACAACAAAAAGAAGCGCCCAGCCATCGAGTACAAAACAGGTGACAAGGTTTGGCTGGATACGACCAACCTTCACCTTCCCCAACCAAAAAAGAAGCTTGACGACAAACGAACGGGCCCCTTCGAGATCAAAGCCAAGAAAGGTGCCTCCGCTTATACCCTAAAACTACCAGTCAACTGGAAGATTCACCCTACCTTTAATGAGTCGTTACTCACTCCGTATACTCCTCCCGCATTCCCTAACCAAGAACAGCCACCACCACCACCACCAGACCTTATTGATGGCGAAGAGCACTACGAAATTGAAAAAGTTCTCAACAGTTGGCAACGCAGAATCCGGGGAAGACAGGGAGAACCACCCAGAATGACAACTGATTATTTCGTCAAATGGAAGGGCTATGGACCAGAGTCCAACAGCTGGGTACGGGAGAATGACATGGACACCGACGAACTCATTGAAGACTTCCTGACGGAACACATCGACCTCGTCGTGACAGACAAGCCAGATGCAACCATCATTATAACAGCAGAACGACCAGATGGGGAACATTGGGGACCACAAGAGGGATGGCAGTATCTCATACGACCAGGAAAACACCCACAATACGGGCCTGCAGTGGAGACATGGTATTATGAACACGAATTACCACAATATGCCAAGCTTTTTGATGAATACTGGGAGATCAACTGGTATGACAATCACGTGGAAAGAAACGGTGGAGAGGAAGCTTAACAGCAGTCGGGATGCCTGCCTTAATGAGGGGGTAATGTCACGATTTATTCACTTTTTACCTTTTTTACTTACTTAATCATGACTCCGGACCGGTCGGACCGCTTATCGACACCAGTGCTTGGCATTCCCATGTTATCGCTTCGACACTACACATTCTCGCTTCAATACCGCATGCTCTACTCCACACTCTCACACGCAACTTACAACGCGCAACTTATATGTATATCTTCACTTCAAGTATTTAAGTAGCAGCTCTTACAGCATGTACCCCAGCCTCAAACTAACTTTAATCTATACTGAAACTATTACTTAAATTCATCGCTAAGAACTGAGGACTTAGTCGGAATGCCTATCTCTTAAGGAATCTTCGGTGACTGTCCGAACGCGAGACAGCCGTTGTTTATCCTTGATAGGAATTCAGGTCTAATACTTGTACTCAATAGCTGCTTAATCCTTGATCACTGATCACACTTTGTATTCGGTTTTCGGTTCTGCTCCAAAGGTGACAGTGTCATATTCTAGACTCGGTAACCAAGGAATGCTTTGGATTTTGAGCCCACTTGCTATTCCCATTGGCCGAAGTCTGTTTCTAGGCCATGCCCAGGGTACTTTTGATTACCTCTGCATGTGATATCTTTTCTCCGGATCTCCAGAGACTACGCATCATAGATTCCAGACGCGTAGTTATCTAAATTAGTCCCAGCCTGTGTACAAGCGCATCCCACTGAATGTTGAATTCTCTATTGCAGATGGATGTTTGCACAAGTGAGCTCCCTCTTTGGCCTTATTGTCCTGCATGCCCATAAGGTACAGTGCAACAACAAAGTCCTTATGTTTAATTCTGTTGCTTCTGTTTCTATCATAGAGCTCTCAACCTTGGTGACCTTGCTTCTTCGTGTGCTATTTGCACTGTTAGTCCACTCTCTGTGCTTCTGCTTTGCTAATGCATAAGGTATGTAGAGTTTGCAAAATTACACCCTTAGACACATTGCGGGTGTGACAATGACTACAGAAACGTCAAGCATGTCAGCAAAAATGACGTTCACGAAGTGTTGGAATGCCGCGGGAGCATTAGTGAGTCCAAAAGGCATGACACGCCATTCGAAGGAGCCGTAGCAGGTCTGGAAGGCTGTTTTCCATTCATCACCTTCAGCTATACATACGAGATGATAAGCATGTCGAAGATCAAGTTTGGTGTAGATGTGGGTGGAGCGCGTGGAGTCAAGGAGATCAGAAATGAGTGGAAGGGGGTAACGATCTTTCTTGGATATCTTGTTTAAACCATGGAAATTGACACAAAGATGGAGTTCACCAGTCTTTTTCTTGACAAAAAGTACCGGAGCTCTGTGGGGAGAATGTGAGGGTGTGATGAATCTGTTACAGAGATTATTGTCAATACACTCATGTAGTGCTTTGAGCTCAGACTCTGAGAGGGAGTAAATGGGACCAAGCAGAGGAGAGGTTCCTTCCTCAATATTGATCTTGAGGTTGTATGGTCTATGCTCGAGGAGTTTCTCGGAGAGAGAGTCACTGAATACATCAGCAAAGTCGTGATATTCTGCTGGTATATCTGTCATCTCTGGTGGGGCTGCAGAGCTGGCCATACCACTAATGCCAGGTGCAGAAGGTTGGAGTGGATATTGTTGAGCTCCATCTTCAGCACAGGCTCGAACAAAAGCGGCCATGGAGATGATTGATATTTTGGGGGTAACTGTTGCAGAAAAGGAAGGAATGGTAGGGTAGGAATAGATAGGCTCATATGGCAGCGGAGTCCATCGGGATCTCGGAGTAGGCTTGGAAGCCAAAGTTGGAATAGGTATAGGAGTTGGACGAGGAATGTCTGCACAGTTAGATGCAGTTGCATCGGAGGCTGCGGAAGCACTTGCAGAAGAAGAAACACCTGGTAATGGTGAATGGAAAGTAATACTGTGCTTTACCCAGTCAATCAACGGATTGCAGTGGGAAAGCCAGTTGTATCCCAGAACAGTGTTACATGATGAATCTAGACGGGTGACATAGAAGTTGATAGAGATGATGTTTCCGGAAGGGAAACGGACTGGAAGGGTGATGGATTGAGAAATGTGAGATCCAGCAGAGCCATCAAGGAGCCGAAGTTGAACAGGAGGAATAGGTTTGGTGGGAAGGTTGTGATCCTCAATGTATTTGGAGTCAATGAAACAATAGCTAGAACCGGAGTCAACCAAGGCAAGAAAACAAAGGATGGTAACGATTGGAGAGTTGTTGGACTCTGTACTGGAGCCAACTTCTGAAGAGAGTGATACAGTGAGTGAATGGTTGGAAAGAGCGGTGGTGTTGAGGGTGACAACCTCCAATGTGCGATTACAGTCAATGCAACCCTGATCTCACATGGAGGATACAGGGCTGCCCTCTAGTTTTCCGGCTCCGACAGAGCCAGATCCTCAGAGGCAGAAATGGGTTCTTCAACTTCTGCAGCATGGCCTTTAGCAGGGGCTGCAGCCTTGCATTTGTTGCAATCCTCGGTCTTGTGCTTACCTCCACAGAACATACAGAGGTTGTTCTTCCAGCTGCAATCCTTTTCTTCTTGAGTAAGGTGGCTGTCTTTGCCTAGCTTATCAGCGTAGGGCTTTGGGTTGGAAGTGGATCCTGAGGAATTGGAATCGGAAGACTTCGGAGCCAATCCGGAAGTCGAAGAGCTGGGGTTGGAACTGGAACCCTTGGATTTAGGGTTGTTGGAATATGGACCGGAGGACTTGTTTTCCCAGTTTTCACAGGATATCTCAGTCCTCCAAGTCCAATAGCGAGCGTCGAGTTCTTGGGCTAGGAAACACATGTCGCAGAGATTGTTAGGTTTCCTGTGGTGAGCCATATCATCCTTAATGTGTGTGCAAAGTCTGCGGTAGAAAGCATGGTGAAGGGAATTGTCGCCGTAGCCAACTTAGGAGGCATATTGATTGAACTGAACCATATATTTCATGATTCGGTCTCCATCGCGCATCCGGAGATGTTCGAGGGCATTGAAAGGACCAAAATTGGTTCGAAGTTCGTTAAGGAAGGCGGCATAGGAGTATTGCCATGCCAGCGGATTCCACGGATTTGGGTGGAGGATGTCTGGTTCAAACTAGTTGAGGGCAGTGCCAGAGAAAAAGGAGATGGCGTAGTTGACTTTGTTGGCATCCACCGCAAAAGCAGTGGGTCTGTCATTAAAGTTCAACTGGAGGGACACAATGAAAGCCTTGAGTTTCTGTGGGTTGGAGCCGTCGAAAGTATCAGGTTCTTTGACCTTGGTGTGGATGTTGTTAGGTCAAAGGTTGTTTAACGAAGTGGAAACCCTGTGCAACAGATTCATGAATTCCCACAAGAAGTCTTGCTCATTGGGAGGGTTGTTGCCAGGCCCACCCAGACCTCTGGGACCATTGGCACCTCTGGGGCCACCTGGTCCTCCTGGTCCATTAGGGCCACCGGGTCCTCTGGGTCCATTTGGGCTGCCTGGTTGGGAGTTGTCATCTTCATCACCCTGGTTGCATTGGTTTGTTGCGTGAGTAGGGGGTATTGGTTTCACTTCTGGAATCTTCGGATTCCACGGTGATGAGCCTCCAGGCTCTGTACGCTCAGAATTCGCGGATTTTCCCTGCTAATTAACGCTACTGTCCCTTCAACGGCCTTTCAGCAAACCAATGATTGCACACGCACTGATACCACTTTTATCCTACGGCAACCACTCCTCACGTGCTTTGTTATCCATCCCATCTTGCAACGCATCCTAATTGCCATACTTCATCACGGCAAGGCACCTTTGATCGACAATCATCCCAATACGGGATTGACGCATCACTCAGAAGCACCAGTTGACGCGCTCATTTGATCACTTAATAGAAATGACGTGATCGACGCGAGTACCCTCCCAGCTACGGCAACCACAGACCGTGTTTACTAAGGCTGTTATTTCGCCAAGGCTTCAAGAAAACGTTACCCCACGCGTACTCCTCAGTACGACAACTATCGCTCAGTAATCTGCAGCTAAACAGCACCTAACAATCCGAGCATCGCTCAGCAACAACCATACGGTTCGCATCCATACGCAGCAACATCGACAAGTTGCTGTTACTTTAGAAGACAAAGTACCATATGTTTCCTACGATTTTTACAAAGCCAAGGCCTTACAATCTTACCGAGTCTCGCATATATACTCTATTTATAATTTCGTACTTTCAGTATAAAAACTAGTTAGAAAAACGTAGCTAAGAAGTTCACCTCCTGTCGACCCCAGACTACTTCAATTATCGTCACGCTCTAGTCTATCGCCAGTAAACCACGTCTATTCACTGTTCTATGGCAATATACCATTTGCATCAGCATATTCTTGATCGCACGTCGACTCTTGAGCTCACCAGAGTTATTCCACGGTTCTTAACTGTGAAGAGTCCTTCCACACTCGCTCTTCATGCTTAACACTATTGGTACACGCTCATATTGTGCCAATACGTGATCGCCGCGCCATACCTCGCTCTCGTTATCTTTTATAGGCCGCCATCATTTCACTTTCACACCATTGGAGTTTTTACCGTTTCTCTTTCGCCATCGTTATCGTCGCCCACTTGGGTAGTCTCAGAGCAGACTTGGGATCAGTTTCAGCAAGTTTTCGTATAGTATCAGTCCCTCAAGTGGACTTGAAGGTTAGTTTGACATAGGATAGGATCGCTTCAGTACCAGACAAGTTTCGACATCGACTCAGCACCATCACATCGTATAGGACCAGTATCACCACCAGTTTTCGTAGTTCCCCGTTTTCTCTCGCCAGTCCACCCTCCGCACCTTGTTCCATGTTTATTTCGCCACTCCCAGTCACCACGCCGTTTTCTCATCGCTTCGCTCACCCATAGACTATTGCAGACCGTTTAGTCTATTCTCCATCGTTCACCCCGCTCCAATTACCGTCGAGTGACGTTTTCTAGTCTCGCAGCATGTTTTCGCATACAAATTCATGGTATTCATGTCATACCCGTTTTCGTACCCTCTCATTTCGAGAGACCCCTACCGGCTTGAAGCCATAGCATTTAGTACTCGACTACCAAGCAGTACTACTTCGCAGACTTAAAGTCGCAGTGTATTCTTGTGTATAGAGGAATTGTTCTACTGCATGGAGGTGCCTCGAACCACTCGCACACACGATCACCTTGATTGCCGTGCCACTACGTTAATTATCCAATCTCATTTTGAGTTGGTGTTGCCGTTGCCACGGAAGTCTAGGCTCATCAACGGCAGCTAGTTGCCCCCCGTTGGATGTAGGTTGAGGTGCTGGGGTGTGTGGGTCCGGGTCTTCCCAGTATCTGTCAAATATACTGGTCCTCCGGTTGTGTGAGGGGTCATCTGGTGGAGGAGTACTGAAGGGACTGGGAGAACCGTAATGGTTGGATGGTCAGGCAGTGAAACTGGAGTGACTGTAGGTTTCTCTACAAGATGGTTGTCCTCCGATGGAGGCCGATCCGAAAAGTTCCGGATTCTCCTTGGACATGGATGCTGCTATGTCATCCATGGAGAATATTGGCGTTTTTTGTTTGTGGCCTTTGGCTGTTTCTGGGGGATAAGTATGTGTAGTTGTCATGATTTAGAAAAAAAATTTGACTCAAGGGGTTGAGTTTGAATATACTGTTAGAAATGTGCCAAATAGACAAAGGTAACTCACATGAGCAGAGGTCCGCGGAGTGTGTGGGCTTTGGCGAAGCTATTAGGAACGTCACCCTTGAGCCAAAGCCCTGAGATTGGATTGTGGAGTGGAGTCCGCAGAGAGTGAGGGTTGGATAGAGCAAAGATAGTCCAACGGAGTGGAGGCCACAGACTTGAGAGCAATAAAGGCTTAGACTTAGAGTCAGGGAGAGTTTTGGCTAAACCAAGTTGATATTCGAACTGAGTATCTACAAGTAATTTTACAATATTTATATGAGTAGATAAATCCAAGTCAGAGTCTGATGGACTCCAGCAGAGGTCTGTTCATTACCGGATTTGGGTTCTAGATTTAATATGTGAAATAGTAAAATGAAATATCAAATGAAGCAGAGTAATGGTAAGCGGCCGGAGGCCATGGAGTCTGATAGTGAAGGATGGAGTTAGAATTGAAGTTGGGCTTGGTGTGAAGTGGAGGCCAGCGGCATGCATGTATCAGATGTCAGCTGTAGGGAAAACGAGAATTGTAATATGTCTGGGTGAGTTTCTGTTGTCTCTTAGATACAGACAATGTAAATAGTACATAGATGAAATACTTCAATGGTGATCATCAAATTTGGGAAGATCAGTAGTCAGCTGGATGAAATTTTGAGAAGAAATCCTCTGTAAACTCGGAAGTGAGTGTCATTCATTTCATGGGAACATCCAACAGGTTTATTCTAATGGTATTATTCAATCATTGCAGAAATACAATGCTATATTTCATCAATCTGAGCTTTATACAAGTGCTCTATCACTATTACTATACATTTTAAGTACTCCATTGACAAGACTGGTGACAGGCACCTGTGAAACTGAGCATGGCCTAGCATGAACACACTAAAACACACACTCAACCCCACAAAACACACAAACACACAATCTCCTTAAGTACAGAGGGGAGTAAGGATTTTTAATTCCAATTGTGCACCAACAATATCTCAATTTATCTCAGCAAGCTCACTAGATCGATGCATGTATTTTTCTCAAGCCGTTCTCAAATTCTTGATTTCCTCGGAGCTTTTACAAGACAGCATGGTGAACCACACAACCCTCAAGGCAAAGTATATTTCAATAGCCGGAACACACGGATATGCAGATCCGCAAATTGACCAAGTTCAGTCAGTGAGCTCGCTAAGTATGACCCACCACTAGACCTGTTCTGTGTGCACCACCATCTTTCTCTTAGTTGCTAAACCTGACTCCCAAACTCATCACAATTAGAGGCCCTCAGCACTCCCAATCAAGTCACAAATACTCTCAAAAACCGTCCCCACAAGTCCTCACACACAGTGCACTCGCCCTAACAATGGTGCTGTGAGGTCCAACTGTGCACACCTGTCACACTTCATGCAACTGCTAGAACAGCTCAATCTGGCTGATTCCCTTGCAACTACTCAAGACCTACACAGAGGCCGACACAACACAATTTCTCTTTTACACTGAACCAGAAAAGGAACAGAGCTTTCTCTCAGATGTATCCCAGCAAACTCTCAAGATGGGTGCAGCGTCACTGCCACCGAATCTCTTTCTTATCTCAAGTAAACCGAAGTTTTTATCCAAAATGTTTCTCTTGTTCTATTTTTCTGTGAGCTCACTAAACTTGTGTTCTAGCCAAGGCTGGAAGCTACTAACTCTTACATGTTGCAACAAGTCCAGATCCAAACTGAAACTTTATTACTGTATGTGGGGGGTAGGTATCTTGTTTTACTATGTGAAATTCTACCTACTTATACTACAGGAGATTGATTATTACAAACAGTCCTTTAGTAAGTTAAATTCTTTGTCAGCTGATAATACTTCATCTGAACTGGCACAACACTCTTGGCAGAGTGCCACTTGGTCCTCTTTTTAGTAACTTCAAAGAGCTAAGCAATGTTGATGTCATGGCCCCTAGCAGCGGAGTAGCTCGCTGACTTGTATCCAATAGCTGCTTAATCCTCGATCACCAATCACACTTCATATTTGGCTTTCAGTTCTGCTCCAAAGGTGACAGCATCATATTCTACACTCAGTAACCAAGGAATATTTCGGATTTCAAGCCCACTTGCTATTCCCATCAGCCGAAGTCTGTTTCTAGGCCATGCCCGGGGTTCTTTTGATTACCCCCACACATGATATCTTTTCTCCAGATCTCCAGGGACCACGCGTCATAGATTACAGATGCCTAATTATCTAAATTAGTCCCAGCCTGCATACAAGCACATCCCACTGAATGTTGAATTCTCTATTGCAGATGGATGTTTGCACAAGTGAGCTCGCTCTTTGGCCTTATTGTCCTGCATGCCCATAAGGTACAGTGCAACAACAAAGTCCTTATGTTTTAATTCTGTTGCTTCTGTTTCTATCACAGAGCTCTCAACCTCAGTGACCTTGCTTCTTCATGTGCCATTTGCACTGTTAGTCTGCTCTCTGTGCTTCTGCTTTGCTAACATGTAAGGTATGTGAATTCGCAAAATTACACCCTTAGACATGCTGCAGGCATGACACCGTAATCGAATTTATGGTTCTATGCATTGATTCAAGATCCCTCGAGCGTCCATTGACTTTGTCTTCTCCTGATAGCTCTGATTTCACATGACAGTTCCTGAAAATCAATGAATTGAATGAATAGGACATGCCCTCGAATTATTTGACTTACTGTTCTCATGAACAGGTCTATTCTGTGACTGGATCTCCATCCGACTCCCTGCGATCTTGTGGGTTCATTGCCGATTTCCTTTAGGACAACAATCTACAACTCACAATCAATCACAGCTCTCAAAACAGATTCAACAAACAATTTCCCTTTGTATAGACCCAGAATGATGGCGGCACAAAGTTGACAAGTCAGTGAATCTGCTACATAACAACTGGGTTCCAATAATGTGATCAAATATAATTAAGAATATTGGTATCCAGACTTATGGTGACATGGAAGGCATGTATTTCTCTGCCGGTAATGCAATTCCTACCTAGCTTGACGGTCCTTGAGTGTGAGCGACTTGACATCTAATTCGGAATGAACACTTGCCTTTGATTTTAGTGCAGATCTGAACCCCAGGTATTAGACATAGGCTATGGGCAAGAATTCAAAGACTTACAAGCACATACTAGGAATGTCTTTGGAGGTGAAGCATAGTATCCCGGCATCAATCAGGATACGCTGACTGTGGAGAAGCTCAAGTCAGTAACGATGTCAATGTTAGATCAAATATCCAACTCACCATTCATTTAGAGTGGCTCCGATGATGAGCTTAGACTTCTGTGGCAATGGCAACACCCAAAACTCGGGGAGAGCTTAGGCAATTAACGTAGCAACACAGCAATCAAGGCAATGTGTGTGCGAGTGGTTCGGTGCACCTCCGTGCGGTCAATTCCTCAATAACACAAGATACACTGCGACTTTTCAGTCAGCAAAGTAGTACTCTTGGTCAAGGAGTACTAATAGATGTTGGCTGTAAGCCAGGAAGGATCTCGATAAACGAGATGGGAAGGAATCTGGTATGACATGAATACCAAGAAACCAGGATAGAGACCACAAAAATGGTCTAGAAAATGTGGTGATGGGCTAAAGAGCACGAAAATGGCTCTAGAAATCGTGGCAATGGACTAGAAATCGTAGCAACATGCTAGAAATTGTTGCGATGCACTAGAAATCGTAGCAATGCGCTAGAAATCATGGGGATAGACTGGAAAATGCAGGGAGGGACTAGAAGACGTCGAAATAGCCTAGTAAATGTGGCTTGGGGGTGTACCTAATATTGTGAGTCGAAACAATAGCAATAAACGTATGGAGACTGCAAGAAACTGGTAGAAACCGTAGCAACTGAGGTGCTGAGTAGGGTGTTGCGGCAATAGATGCACGGCAACTCCAAACAATGATAAAGACGAGGGTGATCCTCTAGAGCTGAACTGGGCCTACACGGAGGCAATACTGAACTAGGCAATAAAAACGAGGGCGATGTAGAAGGTGAAAGCGATAAAACAATCCTATGTGGTGAAAGTGAAGCGATGTTGTGGCATTAAAAGACAAAAGCAAGTTATTGACGCAAGATTTCGTGTATTGGTGCAACCAACAACGTTTAAAGAGTAAAGCAAGCGGTGGGGAATAACTTGGAGTAACCTTAGCTGACTGGTAATGCCGTAGTCTCATCAACTGGGTAAGAACTCCTCCTAAAAATGCGGTATCTACCTAGTTTTTATACTACAAGTACGATTTTATAAATAGAATATTCTTTGAAGCCTTAGTAAGGCTGTAAGTCCTTGGCTTTTGTAATAGCCATAGTAAACATATGGTGTCTGTGGTTCTAAAGTAACAGCAAGTCTTCGACATTGCCATGTATGGATGCAAACCATGTGGTTTTATTGAGCGACGAGCAGATCATAAGGTGCTGTTTAGCTGCGGATTATTGAGCTGCAGTTGCTGTGCTGAGGTGTATGTGTGGGGCAACGATAATTCGAAGTCTTGGCACTGTAACAGCCTTAGTAAACATGGTCTATAGTTGCCGTAGCTGTAATTATCGTAGCTGGGAGGGTACTCACGTCAATCACATCATTTCATTAAATGATTGATGGGCACATCAACCAGATGCTTCTGAGTGATGTAGCAACCCCGTTTTAGGATGATTGTCGATCAAAGGTGCCTTGCCATGATGGGATATGGTAATTGAGATGTGAGGCGAGCTGGGAAGGATAACGGAGTGTGTAAGGGGTGGATGTTACAGTTCTAGGATTGTATCTGAATGTTTGTGGCTTATACTGCGAAAATCCGTGGTATTATTGAGTGTTGGCAGTGTTATGGAGTGTGTGAGAATTATAATGGCATCGTTTCGAAGGTATTGGGTGATAAATGGATAAATCCGCAAATTCTGAGCATACAGAGCCTGGAGGCTCATCACCGAACATGTCAGCAGAAATCCTGAGATTTGCATGTCGGCAGTGGAAAATCCTCCCCTGACATGCTGTCGTCAAAGCTTGAGTTTGAATTCGAATTTCAGATTCAGATCTAAGGACCAGCAGATGATGCATGACTATAGCTACACCTCCCGCTGGCTGTCTGAATTCCATTGGGTCTGCCATATTTGTGCCAAATCATTTTCATCATCATTCACCTTACCAAAGCGATGACTGTGCTCAATGCCCAGAATCTTCCATCTGACACTTGAGTGTGCTGCCTCGAGAAATTTCCAGTGGCTCACCGGATGTTTGGGAAGCACACCAAGTCCTGACTTGAAGCGTCATCCACATATGACATTCATAATAGATTAGAATGGATGATCTGCTGGGGTATGGATAGTAACAAACTGACTAGTAATATTGCTATTGAAACAAGCTGGCAGGCTTCACAGTCAGTCCACTGGGAAATCCGGATCAAGCACATAACATTCTTGCCTGTGTTATGGGGAAATGAAGTTGAATAGACTTGAAAGCCACCCATTAATTGTAACTTAATCTATTAGCGACTGCAATGTCAATACAGCCATAATGTATTAAACCCTTGTAAGTGTAGTCAGGTCTAATTGATTAAAGACCTACACCTACAGTGAGATTTGGCAGGGACATTTCAGCCAGATAACGGCTCAACTGCCCAACCCAGATAACTAATAGGTTAGTGCAAAGGACTAGGAGGCATGCTTGTCATGCACAACCATGGCTCACACCAAGCAAGATGACAATGAAGGTAGACCCTGAAAATAGAGTGCACCATGTTGCCAAGTTGGGATATGGTGATGCCATTGACAGGTTTTAATCTCCTGAAGTGAGCTTCTCATGTTTCAAAAAAGATCCCCGGTGTCCTTTGATGGACATTCTACATCACAATTCACCACCATGTCTGATTTCATTCAAGACATAGTGAAAGTTGCTTCTTATTCCTTTGATATATTTTTTTAATAATAAAAAATCAGAAAAAAAAACCAGAAAACATTGCTACCCCTGCAGGGCCAAATTTTTTTATTCTGACAATGTAAATCACACGAACTAGGTAAGAGGCACAGAACCTTAGTATGCAAACAGCTAGTATGTAGAATAGCTAGTGGTAGCAATATCATCATCAGTCATGTCTGTTTTGTCCATGTCAAAACCTGAATGTTTGAATAGGCATCGCCATTGTTAGCTGTTGGCATCCTAATCCTTGCCCTCCTGCCTTACCTTGCCTCACCACACCAGCTTTCCATTTATTGCCCACATTACAGCACCGCTCTTGTACTCTCTCCATTCCCAGACAAACCACCCACTCCTTGTGCATCACCATTGCCATCAGAAACTGCTTAGCCTGCTATCAAGTTTGTGGTCCTAGATGGTATTTGTCTTGTGGTCTTCAATTTTCTCATGTTGAATCCTGTTGATGGGTGGTGAGATACACATGGGTATGGGCAAATGCCAATGGTGAGGTTCCTTGTAGGTGGTAGTAGACATTGTAGGTGAATTCTGGAGCAGCAATACAGCGCAGCCTCGTTGGAGAGCTTACACGTGGGGTGGGGATGTACTGGGACCTTGTGAACCACCAAACACCTTAAGAATGTCCTAGAACACACATACATAAGTGATGAGAATGAATAAAGCATGCCTTTGCTTTATGATTGGGATGATTTGCCTCACAGAAGTGGATATGATGAGCTAGATACAATGCATGCTCCCTGTACTGGCTGGTCATAATATTGCACTGAAAAAAAGGAAAACACACACACTATCTGGATAAAAGTCAATGAATTTCTCATTCACCCCTATTCTATCAACAAGCCAGACACCATCTGATGAAGCATGTCCCGGGAGAGATGAGACATGGAGAAGAAGGAGAAAAGACATGGCAGTTAGCTGCTTACTTAATTTTATCTTGCGATTCCATTTGATTGGCAGTCGGCAGTATATTGGACCGGTTGGTCAATTGCTTCAAACATACATGCTTAGAATCACTGCTGGGGTCCATTGGTGTTTTTGCCTGAAAGATGGCAGGTAAACACTGGCATGTGTTTGTGTAGATGTTTCAGATAGTAAACACTGCAATGTAATTACATGAAGAACGACACCCAGTTTTGCTTACTATTCCTATTTCCATGTTAACACAAGTATTTTGGTAAGTAAATACCTAAATAAGGAGATGCTGTCAATTGGTCCATGTTTCCCATCGTGTTATTTGTCCAAAAACACCTGAGCAATGACACCATGTGTAATGATTGGTGTTTCTTGCAGTGTTTCTGGTAACAAACACCTGGTCTTTCCTTTGTTCTGGAGGTATTTCCTACTACAAACACCTCAATGAAACACCAATCAATACACATAGTGTCGTTGCTCATGTGTTTTTGGACAAAGAACACGATGGGAAACACAGACCAAATGACAGCACCTCCTTATTTAGGTATTTTCTTACAAAAGTACTTGCATTAACACAGAAAGAGGAATGGTACGAAAAACTGGGAGTCATTCTTCATGTAATCACATCGCAGTGTTTACTTTTGGAAAGATTTACTCAAACACATGTGGGTGTTTACTTGCCATCATTCAGACAAAAACACCAACGTGCCCCAGCAGTGAATGATATTAATTCCAGAGAAGCGTAAATCTCCTAGTTCTGACTGTTGTTTAGGTGCAATATACATGAAAAGTAGTTACTGCACAGACCCTAGGAAAGTGCCTGACCATTGGTCAAGTCAAAACATTATTACTTCGATGGCAAACAATTGCTGGTCAAATATTGTGAGCTCAGTACAGTGCTCTTAGTCATACATATATAATGATTTTAAACTGATTTAAATTCATTCTGCATATTCTGGGCTTGGTAATGTCCAAAGAGGTAGTGCATTGCAACTGGAATTGTTAGCTTTGTCCTATATCATGATCTCATACTCCTTACTAGATACAGACAGATGGAAACAATGTTTCAAGAGGCTTTGTCATCGAGTTCAGCAGCCGGTCTGATTCTCCAGATAACCATTGATGGCACATCCAGAGACATGTTGCTCATGCATCCATTAAAAATGATGCGATATTGATTCATTTGACTGGTTGTTATGATTTAGCAGGTACCTGAGAGTATGTGTTCAAACTTATGTGTAATAGACCCTTATGTAGCACATAAACCCACCATTGCCTTTTCTTCCTGAAAGCCAAAATCGTTCTGGAGCAGATCGAAGCATAGAAGACAGATACATAGGATAGATAAAGATGTGTCATCATTAGGTGGAAGCTGGAAGCGAAAAAATCAAAAACATACAACAGAAAACATATCAGAAACATATCCAAAACCCAGAACATGTAATTGATGGATCCCAAGCAATGGACAACATGATCATATAAAAATAGATATCCATATGGACAAAAAATCCACAGAGGAACCAAGAAGCACCAGAGGTACAAGAAATCAGACCAAAAAAGAAGTCAAGATAAAATTAGAATAGAAGGAAAAGGGATGGCATCCCAAACAGTGAGCGCGAATGCGCCCCACCATGAGAGTGTGTGGGATCCCATGCTAGAGGTGGGAGGGATTACAGTACAAACTATTAATTAACACCTACTTGCAGTTGTACTGATTATTACATTATGACAGCGCTCCTATGGCAGTCTATTAATTAAATAGAAGGGCATTAATGCCTGAAAGCCTCCATAAGTTCATGTCTATTCCATGCATATCTGTTGACTCACCTTTCTGAGAAGAGTTTTCTTGAGCCTGGATGCAAATTTCAACAAAGGG
This sequence comes from Armillaria cepistipes, assembly GCA_900157415.1. Taxonomy (NCBI): domain Eukaryota; kingdom Fungi; phylum Basidiomycota; class Agaricomycetes; order Agaricales; family Physalacriaceae; genus Armillaria; species Armillaria cepistipes. The sequence continues at coordinate 1,630,406 of FTRY01000013.1, read as the reverse complement.
TCGAAGAACATTGATGGAATAGTCACATCTAAGTCAGTGGTGCTAGGTCCATTTCAAGATTTCAGGAGAGGCGCAGGTGAAGACATGTGTCAGAGTCGGGGATGATGACTGTCAGTTGGAAGAGTAAACGATGTATGTTGATTTGTTTGTATATCTTGACATGCATTGCTGACTCGAGCATGTAGTTATGGTGACATCTGATGGTGAAATTGCAAGCAGGATGCCATCTGAAGCATCGAGCAAATTTCTTGAATGAATTCAAGTGACAGAATTACACACCATTGTATCTGCATTTTGTGCGGAATAAAATACATATTTCGAGGGTGTTGACATAAGTTTTCAAGCTTCTTGAAGACAGAGGATGGAGTTTCAGCACCATCAACAGATTTGAAGTTCAGAAATGTTGACAGGTGTGCCAACCACTGGCGAGGTATTCTGATGTCGCATCTGCTGCACCCTCATGATCTTGTTGATTTCTCTTGGTAAGTCGGCAGCCTCCCTCTTATTCCCTTACCTCGACCATCTCGACCTCCCGTCTCCCATTCTTCCTTCTCCTACCTCTCCCACCTACTATTGCCTCCTCCAGCACGTCATATGTGCTTCTGTCCTCTCCACATTGCCATCGAAGATTGTCAATGCAGCACGAAGTCTTGGGCATTGATGCCCATATTGGGATCAATGACTTTGATTGAACCGTGTGGAATACCATGATGCTTCTTAGTTTCCTACCACCATCATGGTAGGCCACTTCTGTATTGTTTCTGTCATCGAGTTCAATCCTTCTTTTAGACTCTTGTTTGCCTATGAGGACTGTATGGTACGTATTTTCATGTGCTCTATTTTAGCTAATCTTTTCTCTGCCTCGATAGACATGCACATATGAGTCCTCCAATCATTGCAACAAATGACCACCATCGAGCACATTCCGTTCCGTTGGTGGATGCACCATGCCTTTGATGTCTCACATCAAATTCAAGGACAAACATGTGTATTCTTCCCAGGTAAGCTTCTGATAATGAATTGAATATTGGTCCCCTCACTGACTATTTTCTAGAAAATGGACATCTCATCATCACAAGTGCTGGATGGTCCAAGACGACATATTACAGACCGGGGAGCGAGGTAAGTACTCAGCTAGCACAATGATGATATCCTCGCTAACTTTAGCTTAAAGCTCATTTTGCTTCGAGACGATGGATCTCCTTCTGCAAACCTGAGGTAAGTTCACATCTCGAGTAACATTTTATATTGATACTAATGTGTTGCTTCAGTATCTGAGCTTGAGCATGTGTTCTAGCAGGCTCATTAGGTTTTTTGAATATGCAGATCACCATCTGGTGAGCAAGGTAAGTCCCTCTCAGCTTGATACCTAAATAATGTGGTCACTGACTTTGGCTTGAGAATGCCTCAATGCAAATAGACCAGGATTGCTCCGAGACGATGTATCGCCGTCCGGCGAGCAACATCAAACAAAGGTACGCTTACAAGTTGACGCATTTCTGTTGTTCAGGCTAACATGTCTAGGGGTCTCTAAGGTTCGACTGTATGTATCGATATCTGGTGAGCAAGGTAAGTCCTTTTCATGCTCAATAACCTTAATGTATACTCACTCACTTTGGCTTGAAGATACAGAGACCAAGACTACATGGAATGACCTCGAGACAATGTATCTCCATCCGATGAGGGATGCAAAACCATAGTATGTTCATTTTATGAGTTGTGTTTCCTTACTATTAACGTGTTTCTTGTTGTCAGCAGGCTTGTTATGCTTCGAGTATATGTATCGCCATCTGGTGAGCTAGGTAAGTTACATGTTAGGACAATTCTCATTCCATTTTACTTACTCCTTGATTAGAATGAAGTTTGACAATTCTGGGAACCGAAAAACATTACATACATGACTTGCAACATGTCCTGGAGGCCTCGTTATGTGCTGAGTATATACATTGTCATCCAGCGAGCTAGGTAAGTCTCTCGTTGGGAAAATTCTTGCTCTATTTAACTCAAACCTTTCTCAGGACGAAGCTCAACATCTCTGGAAGCAAAGCCTTGTGGAGCCAGTTCCATGCTGACTGTAAGTCCATTCTTCTACACCCATCTTATTAAATCTAATACAAGATACAGATCATATTCTGGAGGTCAAAATCTTGGGGAGGAAGCATTGTACAGGCAGTATGAATGTAGATGGTTACTTGGCCATTGTTGTGCTGACATTTTGACTCGAAACAGAATTCGGAGATTTCAAGCTTCCAACAGTGCAGGGAACCAGGTACAAGAGCACTTTTGGGAAGTTTCTGAATGATTTGGAGTGAGCGAGATTTAGAACAGTTTTGGACCTCAAGTCAGCACTGAAGAGCAAAATTCGAATATCTGGAACACAACTTGGGGAGATTGGGAGGACCCAGGAATTGATGGTGGGGTCCTAGCATTGTGAATAGCCGTCTTAGGCAAGTCCCAAGACAGCTAAATTTTTTTGGACCCTGCTCGGCAGGAAATAGAGGACGCAGTTATGATTGTGCATGTAGATTATGTAATCAAAGAAGCTGGACTCGGCTCTGAACCACACACACCAGAGTTATGTAGGCAAATGAGCAGCCTAAAATTCGAGAAATAGCCATGTTCAGCGGTCCTCTGAGGTCCTGGCACCCACAGCATGCTACTGATTGACTTCATTAAGGAGTTTATCCAGAAGACATCAAGGGACAGACACCTCACCGGTAGATTCTCCATGGTTCTGTGGGGTAGACCTTCCTCTGGGCATCCAGTAATTTGTGTTTATCTGAATGTAATGGCAGGTATAAGAACTATCTGTATCACAAGCTTCTTGTGCTGTGTCTTCCTTTGGACTCATTTCGTTTTGATTTTCAGTAACTGTATTACTTCAGGACCCAGGTGATGCATAGTATCATTAATCATTGCTACAGTGGGTGCCATGAGATGTCTGGTACTTGGCAGCAAGACAGTTTGGAGGATGAAGTGGTCAATATCAGCGCTGTTGTTTATTACCTTGAGAAGACATTTGGATATCAAGTTGATTCAATTGTGAGGCACTCCAGAGTGTCTATAGTTGCCTTTTGCTGGTTATGTACCACCGAAGCCGGAAAGAAGGTGTCAGGTTTTGTCAATATTTGTGGGCAATATCATATGCACATGAGTTTTTATCTTGAAACACTTTACTTGTCTCTTTTACGTGTCTCTTTTTTAAAAATTCATGGTAAAAGGGACCCACCCTCCCCCTCTCTATCATGTCATTAATTTTAGGCCTGATACACAGAAACCAGTCTGACAAAGCAGTGGAAAAAGAGCTTCCATTCTCAAGGATTTCATATCTGGATGCCCACAGTTGCAGGGAAGGTTCTTTTGATCAAGGTTTATCCAGAAGACATTGACAATTTAGCCAAGTTTGATATGTCATTAGTATGGGACAGATTCCCTCAGCAGACTGATGTCCTAACTATACATGGCCTATTGGACACGCCGTTTGTCAATTTTCACTTCTCAAAACATTGAGGCTGACAGCACAAACGTAGATACGACACTGTTATCTATGCCAGAGCATTGAGCAACCGAAACCTGGGGACTCATTCACTTCATCTCATGGAAAATGCAGGCCATAATTTTACTGGATGACATGATGAGGTAGTTGCAACAATTCTGGAATGGTGGGATGCTCATGAACATGGGAATCTCAAATCAGGTATATGGAGAGGAAGGGAAGCAAATCTTAGAAGCAAGATGTGACCATAAATTTATTCCTAGGGATGAGCATTGCAGTTTTGACAAGTATTCGCATTGCTCATCCTGCAAATAATACATTGTATACGGTCAAAATGAGCGTGCCCCAGAGAGGCTCTGTTCAGTAAGACTTGGATAGACTTAACAGTAGCGATGTAGAAGGCATTCTCATCCTACACCAACACGTTGATGAACCTAGAGACTCCTGCGGGCAGAAAACACAAGACCTGCAACGGCGAGTGTAGTCAAACACAGAATCTGAAGGCAGGTTCTAGCGAGTCTAGTCTTGCACCTCCGTGCGATGACTGTAGTTTCTGGTGGTGTAGCGAAGTATTGCTACACTTTGTTATGATTCTCTGAAGGCTGTTCAGAGGCTCAAGGTATGTACGCGAACTTTCCTAGAAGGGAAGGGATGCGTAAATGTGGATGTATGCTGAGCGGGGGCAACCTAGATGCGGCGCGAACTATGTGGTGTCGGAATCCTGGCTACGGTTCCGGTAGAATCTATTTTCCTAGACTCGCGTGCTTTCTTTAGAGAAACGCAGAGATGGAGCTGGCTTATCTAGAGAAACTTGAATTTAGTATCGTTCCTAACTTATAGGAACAGTATGCTGTTGGTGTTAGAGACTAAAGTTCGGAATCCTAGCTACGGATTACCCTTTGAAGTCTTCAGGTATGTGAATTTATGACAGGAGGATGACAAACAAGGTAGCCTTTATATGATACCCTTGCTTGTGTTTTGGACGAGAGGACGTGAATCAAGTTAATTAACACTTGGTAGCTAGTGAGTTTAAAGAAACTTCGCAAAGTGTTATATCTCTTAGGAACGTAGAGATATTAACTTCAATTCGCGTGTATTGGGTGGTATGTGGGGTGTATGTATCCTCTCTGGGATTCTTCTTCTTCTCTATCTACAGGCCGTTATCTTTTATACTACAGAACTGTACTTGCTAAGTAAGCGAACTTTTGCTTTGGCTTGATAACCGCAGCACATGATTAGTGAGCATAGCGAACTATTTGTAACCGTAGTTTACTACGCTATATGCTACTTCTACTGTGCATACTTATTAAAAGTTCGCTTAGCCTATTAAAGCTTCGGAAGGTTTACTAATCTACTTACTACTTACTCATCCGTAGTTAATGGCTCACTAATCCCTGCTATATTTCTAAGCCGTAGAGGCGTATCCATATGGTTCCTTGAGAATCCGTAGCTATGCATAGCCTACACGTAGTTAAACCGTGTGACCGTATGGCTCTGTCCACGTGTGAAGGCCTAGAATAATGACGCATGTTTAATTTACTGCGGAAGGATTGGCAATCAATGTGCCTGGAGGCACAATGACTCATAGATATCGAAGTGAAAGTTCGCGTGGAGTGGGAGTTTTAATATGATTCAACCTGTGCCGGACTTGCAACGTTTAGTTTAGTGAAAGGCCGTGTAGGGGAGATAGGTGATAAATTATAAGTGGTGTCCGCGATTTCAGAGCGCACAGAGCCTGGAGGCTCATCAACGTTCACTGACTTCTATTAGTACATAGATAATCCTGATCTAACAATCATTAAACCTCAGACCATAGTCCACAAACAGATTGCACCATATAATATAATTAAGCAAACTCCAGAGCTTTCATTGCTACAGCCTTCCTTGTAGATCAATGTTTCTGAAAATTCACAAGAATCAGTCTCGGTGCTTGTCTCAATATTCGTCTCTGACCTTGGAAATCAATTCCTCATCCTTATCTTCATCCTGGCTCATCTCTCTCTTATGCACCTTTAGAGCAAGCAATTCTTCATATGCCTGCACCAAGTCCAGCCATGCCTCTCGCACCAACACAGCAGGGAGCCACAGCTTCAGTGGCGACAATGGATTCACAGGCTCCTTCAGCGCCTTCCACTCCAGCAATGGAGGCCTCGTCCCCTTCACACCTGCCTCTGCAAGATAGACCAGCATCCTTGGATCCACTTCAACATAATACAACAGTTCTTCATTGAAAAATGGATCCTCCTTGCTGCTCATAATCTTCAGTATCCACTCAATATCCACCCCCACACGCTGGCTCCTGGCAAACGTTCTCCTGAGCATGAACACCGGCTGCTCAGGTGCCATCGCGTATCGCCGCATCGCACGCATCACAATTGATGGCCATATGATTGTCCAAAAATACTTCACAATCTCTGACTTCCAGCCCCACTCAAAGTAGTGCTCGCATACTGACATGAGGGTGGACAGGGACAGCTCCCAGCGAGACCACTGTATGTCATGGGATATGGTGATGGTGGGGTTGGCATACTCGAGGAGCATGTCAATGTTGGGGAAGAAGGAAGAGACATGTGCAAACTGAGCAAATTGGGCTAGAGAGGGAGAGAAGGCATTGGAGGCCACAGCGAGCTCCTGGATGAGCTCTGCGCACCATGTTGGTATAAAGGCTTCAAGTTCCGGTCGCGTCATGGTAGTAGCCACCTTAAGCAGCGAGTCGGCAAAGCCTAACCAGGTGAGCTCGACAGTGATTTCCATAAAGTTGCAGTTGAACACTCCAGTTTGGGTGCATAGCCAGGATATGAAGATGAGGCTTGCCCTGTTATACCAGAGGTCAGCGAGGCAGTGGATGAGGTACTGCTCCTATTTGCCCTTGTCATTGGGCATGCCGTGGTGAGTCAAGGATGGGTTTTGAATGACAGTTTGGGCACTGTACAGGAAGGCTTTGAGGTCATCAGTCAGAATCCCATTGATGACACCATGTGCATTGAGGAGGGCGAGGTCGATGATGGCATCGCCCGATACAGTCCAGTGCTCAATGCCAAACGCCTCTGCAAGCTCCTTCATACCGCTCGTCAACTCCTTCTCCATCGGATGTCGATCCTTTGCTGTGCGTGGTCCATCAAATACGAACAAAGGCAGAACTGGGCACTTTAGGAGGGCAGCAATGCAAAAAAAAACAATACTCTTAGCTCTTTATTTTTGCCTGCCTGACCGTACTCTGAGTGCTTAAACCAAGGAGATACCTCAATACCGAGTCGGAATGTGCATAATGAAGGGTCGCCATGATGGAGAGAGAAGGCAGTGAGTGAATTTATAGTGCCAGAATTCTTGAAGAGTGGCCTGAGCCAGTCTCTCAACCTCAACATTGCCGTCAATTCCAAGGCATCACTTGGCAACATGGGAAAGCATGACAACAAAATTGGTCTGGTTTCTCATTTTATCTGCCTCAATGAGGCCTATGTATGTGCTGCTAATCAACAACAATTCATGCCGTCAAGCACACAGAGTCATCTAAGTGCCCCCTCATTACAATATATAAATTAAAGTACTGGTATGGATACAAATAATCCTTTAGAGCTCATCATGGTCTCGGAATGCCTCTTGGCCATCATCAGAGAGTCCAGCAGCACTATACAATTGTGTTGTTATTGGGTTGACAATGACTTGGACCTCTTAGGACTCATTATTATGTAGAACTGATCGTCAGAGTGAGGAGACAAAAACGTACCCACCAACTTCTCTTCAAGCAGAGGGTGTGACATGTAGAGAGCTAGTTTCCTGGTTTTGGTTACAAGAAAGATGTGAACTTAGCAAGATGCTTCTCGTGCTTCTTGTCAGAGAGATGAATGGGCTTGGTCACAAAGTCCCATATGAAATCCAGGTAAGTATGTAGTTTGGTGTCGAAAGCCATGACCTTTCTCGGAAACATCATGCTATAAAATGCTGAAAGGTCTTCAGTTATCAAGGATCTTCTGCAGATCAAAGGTGTATGGGTACCCAACATCACTATTCAGAAATATGTGCTGGGAAGGAGGCTGATGAAGAATGTTGTAATAGTCAAACTTGAAGACACCTTGTATGCCACCTGATGAAGTCAAACTAAATGGTACACAATGGTTGGCAAAGGCCAAATCAGATCCAGGAATTCAGAGAAGAATACACCTTTAGAGCGAACACATACAATCTAGCGGGGTATCAATTGTGACAATTAGGGGAATACTCACAAAGGTGCATTTGCATCAGCTGATACTGTTTCCATGGTCCCTCTTGCACCACAGACATTACTGAGATGCTGGGAAAGGAAACGAAGATGAGCAACTGGTCTATTATGCCTATCTGAGGTCTCATTGATGTTGGTGCAAGTAAATGACAGAGAGTAAGTAACAGATTGGGAGCCAGTTGTTCACAAAGGCATGGTAACCCTGCCAATGACTGGTAGATGATACAACCATGGTCAACTACATCAATGGAAGCCCTCTCACTGATCCTCTCGAAGCTCCGAAAACGAATCCCAGCTATTCTGTTGCCCCTGCATGGAGAATCAAGCTGCATAATTGTCGTACTTCTACCTGCAACACCATCTTTTCATCAAGGAGAATTAGTACCTGTTACGCGCATGCCGCGGACCTCCGCTCCACACTGACTTCACGCACAGACTTCATCTCAACAAACCACACCATCGGACCGCCGCGGCCTCCGGCCGCTTACCATTTACTTACTCCATTTCAATATTTCATTTCTGTTTCATTTTACTATTTCATATATTAAATCTAGAACCCGAATCCGGTAGCGAACAGAATTCCGTCGGATTCCATCGGACTCCAACTCGGATTACCTACTCATATATATACTGTAGAATTACTTGTAGATACTCAGTTCGAATATCAACTTGGTTTAGCCAAATCTCTCTCTGACTCCAAGTCTAATCCCTCACTATCCAAGTCCGCGGCCTCCGCTCCGTTGGACCATCCTTACTCTCTATCCAAACCTTCGCTCTCCGCGGACTCCGTTCCGCAATCCAATCTTAGGGCTTCGGCTCAAGGGTGACGTTGCTAATAGCTTCGCCAAAGCCCACGCACTCCGCGGACCTCCGCTCGTGCGAGTTATCTTTGACTATTTGGCACGTCCCTAACAGTACCCTGCTAAATGCAGATTGATCTCTCCTCATTGTTACATATATCACTGCTGTGTGTCAAATTTTGGGAAGACCTTTGTTCTCATCAGAATTGCCATGCCACAACTCAAAACTTCTCTCTATGGGTGTCTTCTGAAACAGTGCTTCATCCTTTATGTGAGCGATACACCTCAGTCCATCTTTGTTATCCTCTCTCTTGTTACCATCACCAATCTGAGTATAAACTTCCTCCTCCTCCTAACCACTGACTCTCATGGCCACCCAAACAGATAGTTCAGCAGGTCTTACTGCCGACGATATTGTCTACATTTTACAACTTCTTGATGGTGAGTTGAATCCAGCCATTTTACAAGGTCAATTGACTGGTATGAACTCTCATAACTTCCTTAATTTTTGGTCTAACATTAAAAACACATGTAGGCATATATACCGGGATTGTGGCCTTCACATTGTGGAACATCTGTGAGGTTTCAATAAAATATGTCCCTACACATGCTCTTCTGTTTCTGCAATACTGAAATCAGTCATGCAGATACACTGCATGGAGAATTCAATATTTTAATCTAAAATATTGAATTCTATAACTATTTATTTTTTTGATATGTTTCTCTAAAATATCAAGATAATATTTTCAATATATTTGTGATATTTGGGAAATTTTCAATATTTTTTCAATAAACAAAAATATTGAAATAATATTTAAAATAATCTTTCAATATTCTGGCTTAGATGTTGGAAAAAATAAATAGTTATAGAATTCAATATTTTAGACTAAGATATAAGATTTTCCATGCAGTGATACCAAAAATTTTCAACCCATTGGAAAAGTCATGATCGTGGCTATCCTAATCCTTCATGTCATAGCTGCCATTGACTTTGCCCTCCATTGGTCATGTATGTGCCTTGTTTTCATCAAACACGGGCAAACTGTCGTGGACGAAAATCTAGCGTTTTCGAATCCCAGGAACATACTTGTAATTCCCATAGGCATCGTCTCCACTATCTGTGCAGACTCTGCTATGGTACCATGACTCCATTGAGTATGTGCCCATGCTGACACTAAATGACATCTTTATTCTAGATTTGGCGCTGCTGGATGGTTTGGGGAAAGTGCTGGCCCATTGTTGTGCTTCCGATCCTTTTTCTCATATCCGGAATTGGTGCAACAATCCCTGCCCTCTAATATTTCCTGCTTATGCTGGGTCAATCCAGTTTTCAAAGCCATACTGACATACAAATTGTTCATGGACTCATACACAGATGCATTCAGTGGTCTTCTTCTAATTCTCTATGCGGCATTTATCCTTGTGACGACCCTTTGGTGCACCTTGATGATCATTTTCCGTATCTTGAGTGTTGGACAGGCCAGCACCAGATCAGGGAGACCATTCAAAGTGTACCGCCACGTTATAGAAATTTTGGTTGAATCCGCAACTCTCTATGCAATATTTCTGCTCCTAGATATAGTCTTCACAGCTTGCCTGGACATGGCACAGAACTACACAGATGTCATGGCAGCATTTGCAAGAGTATGATAAAAATCATTACTTTCTTGGTATTGACAACCACTCACTGCAATGTACTAGGGAGTAGCCCTGACACTTCTCATTGGGCGCGTCGCTGCAGGACAAGCGCGGCCAGATGACTCTTGGGAGGGAAGCGTGATATCATTGCTTCATTTTGGGAGAGATAGTGAACAGATGGGTTCCCAGGACGATGCTGCACAGAGTGTCACGGTCGATAATGGCCTTGAAGTTCCACCGGAAAGGGAGGACAACCTCAAGAGTGCCTCTGAACAGAGGGTGAACGATGAGGATTCCGTTTGATTATATGGCCGTTGGTATACAGAAGTGCACCACTAACAACATTTTCCCATCATCCTACGTGCCGTTTACCAAGACAATCGTGCAGTTTAGATATATCATATTGACTTACATATCCTATTAATGATTCATTCGTAGAGTTGTCGAAGCGAACATTCTAAGTGATGGTTACCCCTTAATTATTGTCAGTAGACCTTGTTGTTGGGTTTCCGGTCCCGTAGCAGTTACCAATCTTTGTAGATCTTATTTATTTCTGATTCAGACTGACTGTAGTACGGACGTCGTTACGTTTCTGTTCAGGAGCACCGACGACTAATAAAATCACCTTCCTTCCTTCCAGACATGGTCTCCAGCCAATTGGAATGTTCACCCACTTTATTTTCATTACATTTGAACAAGCAATTGAAAGGGGATGAGTACATGGAAGGATCAGTCCCCTTCTTCAATATACCTTCCAAGACAATGCAGACACCCTAAACCAAGTCCTGCCCCAGTACGTCCATAGAAGATCGCAATACATCGGATGGCAATGCAGACCGTACCGCCGAGGAAATATATGTATGCGGCACGTAGACTGAAGACACATCCGGCAATAGAAATGGACCAGTTGCCGAACGTGTACATTGAGAGGGACTGGAGATAGAAATTGCAAGGAGTCGAAAATGACGTTGTGGATGACTTAGGAGACCCGTGAAGCTAGAAGATGGTCCTGAAGACCGGTCCCATTCGTGAGATCGGCCTGTGAGACATACATCACTTGGCAACGTGGGATTCCCTTCGATGACCAGCGCGCGTCCTCCCTGAAAGCCTGTCAGCACATGATGAGTCCCCAAAGACACCACTCACCAGCTCATCCATTTTTAGAACACACCCACCCCATCCAGTCATAAACCATCCCCGCCTCCTGTCTTGTTCCACCCTCCTTCTCATCGGGCACGACCCCATCCACTGACCGACCCCCGTCCATGTCCAGGCATCATTCTGTTCCCTTCCCAATGCCGCCTCTGGTCTTGTCTCGTTGCCGTCGTCTCCACTTTCCCAACATCCATCATCGTCGTCAACATCCGTGGCCGTAGCTGAGATGACTGCATAATCGCTGGTCCAATCGAGCTAGGAAAAGATTGTTGTCGTCGTAAAAAGGAGGGGATGGCACTCGGGAACTGTGTGGATGCGGGTTCCCGTTCGCGTTCTCGACGTCGACGTTGATGCGTGTGTGCTACTCGGTCTCAGAATAGAAATGATTTTTATAAAAGTACACGCACCTTCGATGTCCTCAAGTCTGTGTCAGTCTTCAGTCGCCGTGAAGAATCTTGAGCGCGTGAATATAGCAAGGATGATCTGCGATCTAGAGTGTGAAACAAATGAGAAAAATCAAGGAAAAGAGCTGAACACTGTTTCCTTACCATGCTGAAAATCGGCACGGGCTTGAACATTGCAGACGTGACTCCGTTAGTCACAAAGTCATCAAAGGTACGTCGGCCCGGGGACTTGCCTGCCCTTCACTGTTCGCACGTACTTATGCGGGGTAGTAGAAGAGTGGGGTAGTCGAGATTGGCAACAGGAGCGCAGGAACAAATTGGAGAGGAGAGAATGAACTGGGGAGCTGGACTTCAAACCAGAATTCGACCCGGCTTTTATATCCTCAGTCCCATCCGAATCAGGATCGAATAAGTCAATCCGACGAAAGGAATGATATCCTCCACCCCAAAAACAAGGAAACGTCGTCCGTGTTCGCTTCCGATTGACAGTTGGATGGTCAAACTTTTCCGGGGGCCATGAACTGACAGCACGGCAACTTGCAAGTTCTTTCGAATTCATCGGCAAGTATTCCCTTAACATATCCGACGCTCTCGTTTCCTGGGGACTCATGTCAGTCCAAATCCAGGCTTGGAATCCTGAATGTTGCGCTTGTATTGCGGTGATCTGATTTAATGCACACCGTGACGCTGCCAGGTCGACTCGCCACAAAGTACTCTGTTGTATTCAGATGTGTTTTCTACGCATTATTGGTATTACAGGATATTCTTTGGAGGAAAACTTGCCTATCATTCAGTAATCATAAATCCTTAATGAATATATCAGTTTCTCAGCATGAAAACTACAAGAAGATAATTACAGTCGAGTTCTTCATATCCTCGTGCTAGCAGACCCATATTGGGAAAGTGCTCTCGGAAACCGCGTCGAAGTGTATACTGCTAGCAAACCGGGATGGGTTCAAAACTTCGGAACTTCAGGATGACCGACATATCATTTCGAATTCCTCCGGCCTGTTTCAGGGGAGCTTCAGGCGAGGAGAAGAATGAGGATAGCCGAAATACGAAAATACGAAACTATCACACCTGGAAACCAACTGACAAACGTCGAGCCGCAGGTAGTGCGGAAGTGCGAGGGCGAATGTTCAATTCTTGATCCTGAGCTGCGCAAATGTCCCTGTATTCGAAACCAGGTGAAAATCGAATAACATTGGATTCAATAGTTTCTCAAATCAAGCGGGTGGCGGGGTCAGGAAGGTTCTGAAATTCGGAATGAATATAGTGACATGACAGGACATATTGATGAGAAGATGTACGAGGTGGCGGAGTGGATAGTTGACTTGTCAATGAGTTGCCGAAGGTTGCTGATGGTGACTGCGAGTCCGAGCAGCAAGGTAAAAGTGCACTTCAGCACGGATACTTTCCAGAGGAATACCATTAGACCTAAAATGACTTGAACATGAGGCAATAAACCCCACTTTCTTCTTCGAAAGGCTCCAAAATTGGAGTACAATGAGGAGAAAACTGGAAAGAGGGGATTAATGGAATTCATGGTTTCTGTACGTCGTGGTCCTCACCCTCCAGTAATCCCAGCCTTCTGGGGGAGGACGTTCTGTGACGGACAAATTAGACCGACCTGCGGAGAACGGGAAAACACTTACTCGGAAGGAATAATGTGACGGTCGCGGTTTCGGTCCTGGAACAATGTGAGTACCGCATGCTTACCGTCCGCGAACGGAGACTCACTGTCCATACAGAGGAACCAAACAGACTCCCTGTTGCGTAAGCCTATCTCCCACCGTAGGTTGCAGAGGGCCGCCGGCGAATACCTAAGAAGCTATGTGGGCAGGGCATGTGTTGTGTTGTGACAACTCACAATCGTTTTGAACTTGGATAATCTTTCTACTCGTTGAAGATCTTTCTCCCAATTCTGTCGAAATTTTGGAAGTTAGTCATGAGTGACAAACCCGGTAGCCACAATCACCTCCAGGAATGCCGGGACACAGAACATCAAGTTGCATTTGATCGCTACGGCCCCAGAAAAGACTCTATCAGGTGTCGGTATGATTGGAGGCCAGCCGGGGCGAAACACGGCCATGATAACGCCAGTATAAGCCTTGGTCCATTGAAAGTCAGCTTCATCCTAGGAAGTTCACAGCCATACTTACGGTCCAGGCAATTTGGATAGCACTCATAAGATCTGGAAGGGCGTTCCAATGAGCGAATTGAGTTCATTCACTCACGAAACATTGGAACAGCATGTGCGGAAAGCACGTCCCTGCATATATTAACCTCACCAAAATCTGTGATTGATGAAGCTAACGCTTAGGTGCCCAGCTAAACCCACAGGGGAGAAGACCAGATTGCATCATGATCTTGTAGGTAACGAGGATTGGTATCGGGAACGTCGCAGAACCTAGAGAAAGATACGTCGGTCCGGATGGCACATTAGAATAAATTCACGAACCAGACGAATGCATGTTAAGAGCTTGAGCTTCCAAGTCACTATTCTTGATCGAAGGGAGGAAGTTCGACGGCTCAGGTGACCCAGAATAAAGACTTTCGAACGGAGGCATAGTCATCATCTTAAGATCTTGGCATTCTTCGTTGTTCAAATTTTGTAGGGCAACCTCCGCAAGCTTCTGCATTCCAGGATCTTGGCTCAAAAACATGTACTTAGCGCCTGTAGATCGAATTAGATGAGCCACTGCAGCATCTGAGTTCCGGACAGATATCGGGAAAGCAATGCAGCCTGCACGCATGATGCCCGCGATCGTGGTGTAGTATGTCACGGAATCTGTAGACACTCTAATCAATGTCGAGTCCGAGGCAATGAACATCCCGCCACATACCTGCAGCAGCTAAGATAGCGACTAGTGGACGCGCACTGGACACTATAGTGATACTTTTTAGGACAATTCGAGCAACTAAATGCATAGCGGGAACGGCTCTCCCCCATTCGATATCAATAACCTTCCCCGCATCGTCTTCATGACGAAAGAGAGTGTGGTCTCGGCTCTTGAGATAGTGATGATCAAATATTTGGGCAAGGGTTAAGGAACCGTCAGACGGAGGAGTGAACGCTGAGTTCGGAATTCCTTGAGGCGTGGGAAGGTCTGTGGTAGCTATTATATTAGCCTGGGCTGTCGTGACTGGATGGTATACCAGACGCCAGCGCCCAGTCCTCATATAAGTATCACCGCTCGACCATCAGTAATTACCTCTTGGAGAGTCTTCCCGACGAAAGATGGCCGTGACCTGATTCGACGTAACCGCATGGGAACATACCCTCATGTAGATCTAAAGAATCGGAAAAGGACAGATGTCGGATCTTGTCGCGTGACCGCAAAGTGAATCCCTGTAGCGGCGGCTGCGCGCCGGTCCCCGATTCTTTCCCTATGGTTTAACTCAAATTACGTTTCAAAAATAAATATATACTCCATTCAGTCCAATAACATGCAAGCAGTAAGGGCTATCCGGTTGATCCTTTGTGCACCAGTGACAAGACCAAGTGGTTCTATCGCACGGTCGATGGGTCATACAACTGGATGGAAGTCGACAATGTGGCGTATGGACATTGAACGGTGCAGTGGTAGACCGCGCAGACCATTTCTTCAACCCAGGTCAAGTCTCGGAACTCATCCGGCAGTAATCCTCAAAACATGCGATTTCTAAGCGCGTATTTCGGAAGTTTACGCGACGAAAGTCTGCTCTCACACTCGTTTCAGACAGCCAACACGTTGTCCTTCCAGCCATCACGATCCAACATAAATCGACGCAATACTGGGTGGTCAATTGGATCAAAACCGCAATTGCCATCTCGGAGTTCCAGAAGATCAAAGTTTCACAGACGCAACATCGTCTTCTGTGTACAAATTACACATCAACGGATCACCTTTGCGGAGGTTACGAGAACACACTGCGCACGTAGGTGATTTTTTCCATTTCATACCTTCGCGAAATCGACGACTACATTTCAATTTAACCTCCAGTGGCACAGGTTTAGGCCACTCTCCCAATACGCGCGCGAAATGCTCCCCGGTACTATTAGCTGCCATTTCCCTTCCTTATATTCGCAAATTCCGCCGCTTCTGAGTAGCTCTGCGCGATCTCATAGGAGGCAACACTGAAGCACACAAATCCTTGCTGAACTCTTGATCCATAACATCACAGATTGTATAAGGAGACAGTAAATCCACGTTTGCAACATAACAGTTCAAGATTTCCGAGATCATACCCAGAGGCATGATGACGAACTCCTTCCACCGCTGCAGCGTCGACAGCCTCAACGCTTCTTGCATTTCTTCTCTCGGCGCCGATAAAAGGCATTTACGGCGGGAATAACGCAACAGCTGGACACACGGTTTCAGCCTGGCCAACGGAATGCGGCGAACGCGCTTTTTGAATGCGGCTACGTTTGACTCCGGATCCATCCAGCCTAGCTCTGCGTTATACGCCTGAACGCTAGACCTATAGTGATCGTTGTCGCCATGAGGTCTAATCAATCTTGGAAACATAAGATCACCGAACTCAGTTTGGAATAGGCGGAATATATTAGCCCGCCTTTTACGATTACCAGTTCCAGTCATCGAACCCTCAAATGATTCTACGACGGCTTGATCAGTCATGGGCGCCACGCTTGCTGCCAACGTCTGGAAACGCTTAACCGCAACGGTTATAACGTCTGCACGAGACCTCTTCATACGTGGCACTGATATGCTCTTACGGATGGTATTCACCGTGATGTCTTCGAAGCATTCAAACAATGCCGTCGAACTCAGGTACAACCACGCCGGGTTACTCTGTTCTGCTCGCCGCGCACAATCCATGGGATGAAAATCCTTAGACGCTATTGCCTCAAGGGAGAGGACCACACGCTTATCAAAGACTGGATCCTCAACAATTATACATGATCCTATATCGACTGCTCTGGCATGTCTCCAATGGGTGTAGTGAAAAAAACAGTCTTGCAACCACAGGCACACAGTTTTTCTATTATTAAACACCAAAGGATGCAAATCGGGATAGTACAAAGGGTCGTAATAAACCGGGCAATTAGTACAACAATGCTCACCATCTGCAGGACAATCATCCTCTTCCACAACTCGGGCGCGACGACAAGGAAATTTATGGAATTCCATTTTAAAATGATAGCGCCGAGCGCAAGTAACACAAAAAACACAGAGCGCTGCCACCGAGTGACGTAGAAACTAGACGAGCCCGTAGCTCTTCCAGATTCCAGATTCCAGACAGAAAACGCACTGCTGATATTTACATCAGTTATGGCAAAGGCAGCCAGGAAGTGAGACGTACGAAGAAGATCCACGAGCGCCGTACAAACACGCTGTTTTGCAAGAACAACTGTATTGTTCCGGGCTGAAAGGACACGTCAGACGTTGAATCGTAAACAAATGATGAAACTCACCGTTCTGTCTGTCGCCGACCACTGCAATTAAAGTGTCAGAGTGGATCGTTATCAGAGGGCCACCAGACGGAAAGCAGGACGCCAGCACATCTACTTATATACATTATCACCACGCTGAGACGAAACAACCACACACCTACGGCTCAAACAACGAGATACAAAACACGTGAAAAATGCAGACCAAAACCCGAAGAATTCCAGCCAAGTGTATCATTCAGAAGGCGCCGCACATAACGTAAGGAATGGACCAAATAGCCCCTGCCCACGCCCTACGGTGGGTGAACGGTCGTTCTCTCCTTGATAAAGCCCTCTCTTCTCCTCAACAAGTTTCGGAAAGAATCGGGGAAACTACGATGTAAGTTAGTGTAGATTACTCTCACTGTCAGGTGAAACAATGGGAATACAGTGAAGACGGTTCTTGTGCTTATTTACCTGGTACCCCGGTCCGCGTTTGTACTCTATAGCTGTTTACCAAACATTACTTAGCCAATGTGGGTGCGAGCACGGCAGGTATGAGTCCGAAGTTTGGGTGACTCTGCGCCGTAATGACTCACAGTTCAAGATCCAACGGGATACAAATCTTGAGATCATACCTCCACCAATTGAACACGCCAAACGTCAGCAGAGCGAATAGCACAATGTGAGGATCATTTGTACTTGGCTGTCGCAGAGGTCATCGACATTACCTACCAAAGCCAACACTGCTCGCAAATCCCTACACGTGTAATCAGAGACGCCACAGCTACGGTGAATTATCGGCTTCTTTGTGTTATTCCTGCAAATGATGAAGATGATCCTACATCAGCGTTTGACTGGAAATGGTCCCACCGTCGAAGTTCGTCTCATCAAGTTCCCAGACGGTTGGTACATCCATATAATCCGGTTGTCTGCACGCGTACAGCAGGGAAGCCGTTCTACACATTCGAGAGCATGGCTTTACGGGCAATAGGGTCTTCAATGCTCGAAGACTTGAGTCCTGATGACAAGTAGCGGCGAGTCCCGATTTCCCATACCGCGAGAGTACTGGCCTAGCTTGCTTTGTCTGTGAACAGAATGGGAAAGAACGTGATATACTGGATGCCGCCGTAAAGAAATGCACCTACTGCCAGCCCTTGGTTGCGCTTCCGACTTCGAACCAGAGACTCCTAGAGCACATGGGTGCCCATATCTTGTACGACAAGAACATTGATCGCAGCGTTGAACCTTGCGGATTGCGTCTTCGTCCATCGCCGATGTGCATTTTCTATCTGAAGAGGAGCTTTGGCATGGTTTCCGATATACAAGTGGATCAGACGAAATCAGTTTGCGTAAACAAGGTATCATTCAAATACAAGATTGCGGTGACATCCACAAGTACCAGCCCTTGCTCCAACGCCCCCGTCATATGCCCAGATTGCCCACTGAAAGCGCCGGCAGTGTGGAAGTATAACATGCCGAGCCACATGGAGAAGAAGCACCCGCACGCCCTGCAGAACGCGCTTGGAGAGGAATGGGCCATTTCAGATCTCCAGATGAATCTGATGAAAATTATATATGGTCACAGTGACATAAGAAGAAGACGCGTACCTCAAAGCAACAGGGCGAGCAAGGGCTACAAATTTTGGAAGCTCATAGCTCGACTTTGGCACTAGAGTACGTCCATGCGACCTGCCACGCTTGATTTTGCTGACGAGTCACCTGTACCTAGCGAAATCAGCGAGCAATCAAGCAATGAGGATGATGACTCACAAGCATTGGAACTAGATACAGACCATGAGGCTTTGAGGCCCATACGTCGCCGATTGCGCAAGGGGCAGTACCGCATTGATGATTCCGACAGCAATCCTGAGAGTCCTCGAAGCGAACAGCTTGATCCTGCAGGCGAAATGGTAAAGAGATTGAAATTAGCGAAATCAGTATGGTACTCACCATTCTCTGAACAGGCAATAGAGGATGATAGTGTGATGCCGTGCTCCACAAGATGCTACAGAACAGATACCATTTGCTGAGGCTCCAGAAACTAGCCATGGGCGAAGGCGTCGGGCGAGAAACTTCAATGAAGTCTTGAGTATATGCATATGCGGTGACACGATTGACGGGGATCAGGTTGACGACAGTGTAATTGCATGCAGGCGCGCAGGCTGTGAAACAGGACTTGTGAGTGCAATCTTTGAAAATGGGTTATTATATAGCTAACCATTAAGATAGCATCACATAGCTTGTGTAGGCCTGTATCGGAGAGTAAAGGACTGGGTCTGTGAGGCGTGTCGTCCAGCGAAGCGTAGTAAACGGTAGCGAGAGACAAGCGAGAAAACAGGAGACTGATGCCATGTCATCGCCCAATATGGCATGACATATCCGATGTATGTTATTCCCACGGTCGATCGTTCATGGCTTAAAAAAATCGAGTGGATGTAATTTAAAAAAAATCTCGGACCCCTGGCGTGAATGAGACGGTGGAGGAGCAGGGCCGTGTAGTGGGACTTGACCCCATTGGTCATTAGATTGATATAGCCGCCTGTCTACGAAAGACTACTAACCGGGGCAAGCATGCTTTGTTTCAGCGAATCAAGCTGAGCTGAGCTCGCTCCCTTGTAGCCATACTTACCAGCTGTTGTATAACATACCCATTGTCTTAAAGATACTTTATTTATTTTTGCACTAACTCCATGGCATCGACATGCCTTCCTCGTTGTTGAACTGCACGGCAGTCTCATGAGGGAGCTTGCGTCATCAAACTCCGGTTGCAATACTACTTTTGCGAGCATGAGCAGAGGAGCATTATTGCCGAGTAATCAGGACTAGGATTGGACACTGTTTTTTTTTGAGCGGCGAATCCCCAGTACAATTTGATTACACTATACTAAGAGGAAAATGAGAAGTCACTAATAACGGGACTCTCACAGTGATACTACATAGTCCGATGCTTGAATGACTTTGTGACAACTCCCGCTAATTGCACGCTGGTAATGCGTGCACCGCAAATAACCATATCTATAGTGACCATTGATATATTTACCGTTACATCTGACGATTGGTTATACGCACATTGTAGAACACATAAGAGGTGGCTTCGTGCGACGCAGTTTTGTAACTGTAAAATCTCCACGCAACGAGAATACCCAAACAAATGAATAAGACTCGTTTTCCAGGACTGATATCCCACATGATGCTCAAAATGATTGACCACATCGGAACGCCAATACAGACGAGGAAGCGAGAGAAAAGAGGCGCGTATAGTGGTAGCGTTATTCGTCCTATTGCTTTGTCACCTTCGACATCAGAAAAGTCCTGCGCATGAACAGTAGTCAGGATAATCAGACCACTCATCAAGAGAGAGAGTCGAGCTTCGGGTCTGAGCATCGTAGAATTGGCTGACGACACAATAAGTCAGTCTGCGTTTTACATGGAGGCGAAACAGATTACTCATGATTTTTGTTGCCCCATACTCGAATCCTAAGTAGCCGATGCAATTCATCATGTTCTTTCCGAACCAATGTCCAGCCAGTCCAAAATCGTCGTACAAGATGAAAGCGATGGACAGGACAGTGCTAGCCAAGACAACGTCTCGTCCTCCTGCAATTGAGAAGAAAAGGCATACAGGTGGCAGAGCGTATCTCAAATGCCTCACTTGCCGATCTGTTAAGCGGTTTGAGGGAAGAGGCCGCCATGGGCGATTGATGGCATCTTCAGCGACGCTCCGATACTGGCTGGAGACATTGATATGAAGCTGATGCAGCCATATCCAGATCATGCTGTACAAAAGCGAGGTAACATGCTGGACGGGGGCAGCTGCACAAGCAAATAATGTCTACGAAGGAAAGATGGTCAGGCAACACCATTGAAATTACATGGACACTTACGATGGGGAAGAATATTGTCTTGTAGTCTGTGTATGTGAACAGAAACAAAGTCCATGGGTGTTCCTTTAATCTCTCGATAGACCAGCACATTTTAGGACCCATCTTGCAGTTAACTGAGCTCATGCCAAACTTTCGACCTTTTAAGTAGCAGAACGGTGATGAGCCTAGACTTCCGTGGCAACGGCAACACCAACTCAAAATGAGATTGGATAATTAACGTAGTGGCACGGCAATCAAGGCGATCGTGTGTGCGAGTGGTTCGGGGCACCTCCGTGCAGTAGAACAATTCCTCTATACGCAAGAATACACTGCGACTTTAAGTCTGCGAAGTAGTACTGCTTGGTAGTCAAGTACTAAATGCTATGGCTTCAAGCCGGTAGGGATCTCTCGAAATGAGAGGGTACGAAAACGGGTATGACGTGAATACCACGAATTCGTATGCAAAAACGTGCTGCGAGACTAGAAAACGTCGCTCGACGTTAATCGGAGCGGGGTGAACGATGGAGAGTAGACTTAAATGGTCGGCAATAGTCTATGGGTGAGCGAAGCGATGAGAAAACGGCGTGGTGACTGCGAGTGGCGAAATAAACGTGGAACGAGGTGCTGAGGGTGTACTGGCGAGAGAAAAACGTGGAACTACGAAAACTGGTGGCGATACTGGTCCTATACGATGCGATGGTGCTGCGTCGATGTCGAAACTTGTCTGGTACTGAAACGATCCTATCCTATGTCAAACTAACCTTCAAGTCCACTTGGGGGACTGATACTATACGAAAACTGGCTGAAACTGATCCTAAGTCTGCTCTGAGACTACCCAAGTGGGCGACGATAACGATGGCGAAAGAGAAACGGTAAAAACTCCAATGGTGTGAAAGTGAAATGATGGCGGCCTATAAAAGATAACGAGGGCGAGGTATGGCACGGCGATCACGTATTGGCACAATATGGGCGTGTACCAATAGTGTTAAGCACGAAGAGCGAGTGTGGAAGGACTCTTCACAGTTAAGAACCGTGGAATAACTCTGATGAGCTCAAGAGTCGACGTGCAATCAAGAATATGCTGGTGCAAACGATATATTGCCGTAGAACGGTGAATAGACGTTATTTACTGGCAATAGACTTAGAGCGTGACGATAATTGACGTAGTCTGGGGTCGACTGGAGGTGAACTTTTTAGCTACGTTTTTCTAACTAGTTTTTATACTGAAAGTACGAAATTATAAATAGAGTATATATGCGAGGCTCGGTAAGATTGTAAGGCCTTGGCTTTGTAAAAATCGTAGGAAACATATGGTACTTTGTCTTCTAAAGTAACAGCAACTTGTCGACGTTGCCGCGTATGGATGTGAACCGTATGGTTTTTGCTGAGCGATGCTCGGATCGTTAGGTGCTGTTTAGCTGCGGATTACTGAGCGATAGTCGTCGTACTGAGGAGTACGCGTGGGGTAACGTTTCCTTGAGGCCTTGGCGAAGTAACAGCCTTAGTAAACACGGTCTGTAGTTGCCGTAGCTGGGAGGGTACTCGCATCGATCACGTCATTTTCATTAAGTGATCAATGAGCGCGTCAACTCGGTGCTTCTGAGTGATGCGTCAATTCCGTATTGGGGTGACTGTCGATCGAAGGTGCCTTGCCGTGATGAGGTACGGTAATTATGATGCGTGGCAAGATGGGATGGATAACAAAGCGCGTAAGGAGTGATTGCCATAGGGCGAAAGTGGTATTGCCGTATGTGGAATTATTGGTTTACTGAAAGGCCGTTGAAGGGACGGCAACGTTAATTAGCAGGGAAAATCCGCGAATTCTGAGTGTACAGAGCCTGGAGGCTCATCATCCCCCCTAAACTTTTATTATGTTACTCGGGAACATAAGACCGATGTATGAGTAGCCGTATTCCCATGAGAAGCCAGGGTTTTGGGCTCGGTTGCCAGGAGATGACGTGGTGGCTGTACGATCTATCTGATATTGGTGATCGAATTGCTTTAGACGCGTCGGTGATCTAAAGATAGACGCCGTTAATTGCTGTTCACAGGCACGGAAGTCTTCGTATGTCTTCTCGTTTCACAACGGAATCTTCTGTGACGCGTGAAAGAGTGGAGAACTTTTCTGTTGCCGCGTGACAATTTGAACTTAGAGAAATTTTCCATTCCTCTCTCTTGCTTTCTTTCTTTCGCTCCACCCTCTTGTCCCCTCTACTTGCATACTCATCCTCTTTCTCTTTGCTCTTGTGTTCGTCGTCTCTCCTCACAAAGACGCTCTTCCTCCTTTGTCTTTGGAGGTGAGCTTTCTCTAGGGGACACCGTCTGTTACACAGACGGATCCTTCCACTTTTGACGCGTACTGACAAATTCCTTTGGTTTTACTGAAGGTTTTTCAGTGTCGCTTCCTTCGTCCCTCGCACGCTTCACCGGTGTTCAACGCTGGTCAGGCTATCCGACGCCCGACTGACTCTTCGTCTCCGTTCCATGGCTGAACCTACTGAACCTCAAGAGTTTGCCCTCGTCCAGGCTCAGGACATGTACAATGCTGCCGCCGTCGCGATTGAAGACCTCCTGGAGGACTTTCCTAACCCTACTTGGGATTCTCCTAGGATGGACACCTGGCTTATCGACGCCGTTAGTCATTTGTCAACTTGTGAGAAGTACTGGTCGGCGGCGGGAGTTACTAGCAAAGCCTGGTACAAGTTGGAGTACAGTTTGATAACCCGAGTGCCCGATCTTTCCATGGATTTAGTGGCTTTTGCCCGTACAGAATTCAATGATTTGGTTGAACGCGCGGTGCGTTTGCTGGCTAGTGCTTCTTTACTCCCTTCTGACTGATCCTCTTTAGCTTGATTACGACCTTGACGTAGTGCCTTTGCCTGCTCGTCGTGCTACGTCTAAACGTTCCAAGGCAACGGTTTCGCCTTCGCAGTCACGTCAAGACGCGGTTGTTCCAGGTTCTCGAGTTGGAACACCGACTCCCTTGCCTGCGCCTTCGAGACATGTGACTCCAATTCTGCCCCTTCCTCAGACACAAGTTATTGGGCCAAATACGCCAAATCGCGCGCCTCCTCCGCATAATCAAACCGTCGGAAGCTCTTCAAATACCCCGATGCCTAGGACGCAGCTTGCCCCGCCTCCTGTTGACAAGGCTCCTGGAACACGACAGCACACTGTCGCGTCTACTTCCCAGGCGAAACAGTCTGGAACGGCTCCTACTACGAAGTCCAAGCCTGCGGCTAATTCTGCCACGGCTAAAACCAGTGCTTCCCTTCAGGCTGTTAATAGCGACTCTGGGTGGGGTTCTCCTGCCTGGACTGCGTTTTCTTTAACTGATATTTCTCTTCCAAGTCCCACCAGTTTCGGCGTCTCTTTCCCTCCTGATCCGACTTCTCCTCTTCATCAGAAACCTCGAACATTCAGGTTTGGTCCTCCTGCAGGGCCTGAGGCGTCTGCCAAGTCGTCGTCGTCACAGCTGTTGACGGTGAATGGTACGTTTTCTCATACCGGTTATTCAATTCCGTGCTGACTTCAGGTTTTTCTTTAGCGGCTACTCGTTCTTCTGCCGCGCCTGGTCCTAATCCTGATCAAGAAGGTAGCGTCGTCCTTCCTTTGTCCGCTCGTGATCCCTTATTTCTCCCTGGGACAGACGACGAGGGAGATGCCTGTCCTCAGAATGATGACGAAGTTGAAGGTACCGAGGGTGAAGACGGTAATGGCGGGATGGCTGCCGATGCTGATTCCGATGGGGATTCAAGTCCTATCCCTACCACGGCTCGACACCTTCGAAAACCACGAATACAGTTCGTGTTTGACGACGTTACCGGTGATCTCGATCCTTACCCTACGGTTTTCCTTCCTAGGCGTTCTGTCCCTCAAGAACCAAATCTGCGCCGTTCTGCTCGTCCTCATGTTTCCCCAGCCAATCCCACCGCCGCTCATCAGGCAATTCAAGGATCTAAGGTTGATATGCAGAAAAAGAAGGATCCGAAGGGCAAGAATAAGGTGACCGGAGTTCCTATCCCTCCTAAGCGTACACGGGATGCCGATGAAGAGGTTCAGAACGTTGACAAACCGCCTGCCAAGAAACCGAAGTTGAAGAAAGCTCCCGTTGCCGCTAACGATGGTACGTTATCTCCTTTGAATTCCTAACTTTCTGATTTTTGTTTTCTAGTTGTTCTGGCTACTCCTGCCGTCCGCAAGTGTGGACCTGGACCTTCAAAACCACCGCCGGTTAATTTAGGCGTTAGTGGAGGGGGCTTTGGTGAAAAGGTCCCTCCAACTGCTAAGGCCATCAAGGATGGTGTAAAGAGTATCGGTGTCCTCAAGGTCGACAAGGACTTCGGCAATTTCGTGCAGGTGGATGGTCGATACTGGAGCAAGGACATAGCCCCGTTCGTTGGGGAACGAGTAAGTCTGTTTTCCGTCGTTCTTCATTTCTTGTTTAACTTGTATTTACTAGTATACCGATCCGTGTGACACCTGTAGACGCCGTAACAGTCACTGCCGCAAGCTGTTGACGCATACAGTTATCTGTGTCCGTTGTCACTACGCCAAACAGCCTTGCGAAGTCGACGGCGAGGCCGCTCTGAACCCTTTGACTCATTATTGTCCCAAGGATTATGGTAAGACTTCTTTTGCTAATCTTTTCCGCTGCTGATTCCTCCTTTCCAGACTCGATTAACACTTTTGAGAGCGCTCTCAACGCCATTGACGTCAATAATGCGGCCATCTTGTCAATTACCCAGCAATACCTGTTGGGTCTCAACATCCAGGCTCATTCCGAGAGCATTCGCGTTCAAATGTCTCGTCTCCGTGAATGTTTGGACCCCGTCGAGGAAGATGAAGAAGACAACGATGGTGAGGACGATGAGGATGAAGCGCCCGATGATGTTGCTGAAGGGGAGTCCGGCCCTTCCAAGAAGCGGAAGCATAATTAGGGTTGGGCTTGCGGTTTTGGGATCATCGGTCATCGGCTGGCGTCCTTGCTTGGGAGCACGGCTCCGTTATTTTCGAACTTTTTACATATACAGACTGTATTGCGCCTTCGGGCAAATATTTCCGTACTTTGCATGTCGCCGCCCCAAAGAGGGTTGAAATATAAATAAAATCGTATTTTCTTGCACTGTTGTTGTGAATATTGAGATTTTTGAGTGATTTTTCGGTGAATTTGGACTTAGAGAAATTTCAGCCACTGGGGCTCACGTGCTAATGTTCATGTGATTGTCCACCTTGGGCTGTTTCTTGGAATAATTTCCCCGAGTCCGAATTCCGTGATATTGAAATGGTAAGGAATGTGGATGGCCGTGGCTCTAGTGCCATTGGCCTTTGGGTTCTTCATGTTTCGTGTTACTGATCATGAGTTTTCGTTACTGAAATATGATTTTGGTGATATCTCCATCGTGTATAGTCAAATTTGACGTTGGAGCGTGGTATTTTTGTCGTTAGAAGTGTTATTTTCGTGGTTTTTCATGAGGTATTTTGTGAATTGACGGGTCATTTCTTTCATGATTTCGTTACTTTTGGTGCGAAAATGTCGTGTTTGAATAGGATTTGTTTTCGTCCTGTGAACAACATGGGGACCATGTCTCTCCCCCCTAAACTTTTTAAATCTTTGCCGGCTACGGCTGAAAAGATTTAAACCGAGGTTCGAACTCTTTCAATTTGAAAGTGAATGCCGCTGAGTTTTGAAAGTTGCAAACATGCGGTTGGAATTCCGTGGTGCGTTCCGTCGGGCGTATGATCCAAGCCCGGTAGGAATTTTCGTGTGAATGTGACGAGGCGAGTTATCTTCAAGTTTTCGTATAAAAGGGAACGTTTTCTCGTCGTTGTGTCCTCAGAATCATCGCATTTTACTGAATCGCCATGTCTACTTTTGCTGCTCAAGCTACTCCTTCTCTTATCTCTCTTGTCAAGCGTGCTGACGCTGTTCTGCACGACGTTCTCGAGCCTAACGCGCTGCTGTTACGTCGCACCACTTATTTTGACGAGGCGGCGCATGTCAAGGTAAATTGTCGTCCTCTTGTACAAGTTTTCGTGCGCTGATAAACGTGCATAGTGCCTTATTGAGGCTTACTATCCTTCCGCTCTCAAGGAAGAATTCTTTAAGACGTTCGAAGCTGTCGTCGATGGCTGCGTTTCTAAGTTCAACTTCCGCGAGACTTGGGACACCATGCTCAAGATCGAGTCCGACCGCCTCAAGTTTTCTGTCGGTGGAAGGTACTCCATCTCCAGCAACCAAATCTTGGACGCTCTGGAGGTCCTTCCTCCCTTGCGTTACCGTATTGACGACGATATCCAAATGTCGTCTGCTCCGTTCACTCCCAATGTCGCTCCTTCGAAGGAAGTTCAGACCGCGCCTTTGTCTTTGGACGCCGCGTCTGCTTCTGCCTCTCAGGGTGCCGACGTGGTATTGGAGGAGGAAACTCCTGCTAGGGAAACTCGTGCTGTGTCTCCTTCTACGGTCTCTTCTGCAGATTGGGTGGTACGTGCTTCGAATCAATTAAAGCCGTAGCATCACGTTAATTTGACTTGGTATGATCTAGATGCCATCTCCGGTTGTCGCTCCTTCCGGTGCCTTCATTGAGCAGTTTGCCGAGAAAGAAGGTACCCTCAAGGACGCCGTTCAGATTGGCGAGAAGATCACCGATCTGTATCGCCGCTCTTTTAACAAGGCTGACCTCCAGTACGGCAACACATTCTGTGCCTATTGCTCGGGCACTCCTAGTCATCCCGCTCATCGATGTCCTGCTCGCTCTGCCAAGGTACGTTTTCTTTAAAATCCACGTTTTCTTTTGTATTGACGTGAATCTAAGGCTGTTCGTCCTTGCGGGCCTTGCATTCTTGCTGGCACCGAATGTACTTTTGCCGGGCTGTCTTCGGTCTGTCATGCTTGTCATAAATCCGTGACTCGCCACTGCGTCGGAGGCCTTCCTGACCGGCAAATCCTTTTGATGCCGTTCAAGGATCCCCATCCGGAAGACGATCAAGATATCCTCGACATTATTGATGAACTCATCGACACCGATCCTTATGGAGCTAGTAAGTTCTTGTCTTCCGCTTTTTCTGGTCTGCGGTCACTAATTCCATGCGTTTACAGAAATTTTGGGCATCATTGGTGATGATCCTCATACGGAATCCATTGTCGACAACGCGAAGGCCTATGTTGGGGCGAACTTCCAACAGTTTGCTCCTCATGGACCCAAGTCCATAGCTTCTTTGGTGAATACGAAGGAGGCTTACTATCAGCAGTTGGAGTCCAACACTCGCGATCTCTATTTGAACCTAAAGCTTCGTCACATCCTTGTTCAACATTACCGTCTTGTTACGGTTAAACTCGATGAGACGCGCGCTCAAGAGGAAGCGGAGGCTAGTACTGCGGCCAAGATGAGGACTGGCAATCACGCTACGTCTTCTTCTCGCAAAACCTATGTCCCTTGGTGGAGGAATAAGCACCATCGCTCGGGCCGTGGCCACGGTAAGAGGAACCAGTCGAAGAACAAGGGCAAGAAGGATGATAGGAAGGGTAAAGGTAAAGCCGAGGCCGCCCAGTACATTAAGGAATGTGCTGGGTGGGGTTGCGACCATAATAACTGCGATTCTAACATGGAGACTCCAGACCCTGTTCCCGCTCTTTGTACTTGCCGCGGTTGGGGCAGTTGTGGTGAAGCTAACTGTCCTTCTAAAGGCAGCTGGACTCCGCCTCCCCAGGCATCCGTCGAGTACCAGGACGGTGTCCCTGGTAACTATGGAGGAAACTGGCAGAGCAAGGCGGGCTCCAGCCGTCGTGGTCGTTACTAGAGTTGCCGTGGTCTTCTAGGTGGTTGTATTCAATTCGTACGGACAATTTCGCAGGGGTATATTTTGAAAGAGTGTCGGGGGACCGGTATGGATATACCGGTCAGAATAATTAGCTATGAATGAATGTGTAGGGGCCTCCAAAATGGAGCCCAATTATTTATATAAAATTTTTGGTTTTTGCCAATGTCTCGAGTGAAAATCAAGCAAGTTCCGCTTCATTATGCGCTCCTTCTAGATCTGGGAGGTCGTCGAGCGTACCATCATCTGATGATGCGAAGAGATCATTGATCCACGCGGGTGGCACGTCAATGATCGCATTGATATCCGGTACGTCAATCTTCTTCCTGGCGAAGTACGGCAATAGTCTAAATGCGGCAACTGGTCTTGCGAAGGTCGAACCGTCTAATTCACAAAGGAGATATGCGCCGCCTTTATTCCTCCCCAAGATCACTAAGGGGCCCAAATATCTGGCACGCATTTTACGATTTAGAGCCTTCTCTATCTGTGTATTGCGCATCAAAACTAAATCTCCCTTCTGGAAGTTGAAGTCTCTGATAGAGTATTCGTGGTCTTTCTCGAATTTAACTGCGGCATTTCTTCTGGCTTCGTAGACTTTAGACCTCAAACGCTCGAGATCTTGAGAACGTTTTTGAAGACTAATGGCTCGTCGTGCGATTAATGACGTGGTACTGATGATATTGTCTGGCGGCGGCATCAACCATGTAGATTCGACTATGTCCATTGGAAGAAGGGGTTCCGTCCCGGTTGCGGCAAAATATGGTGAACAACCCATGCGTCTCCTGATCGTTATTCAGTCCGCCCAAAATACTGAATAGGCGTTTTGACTCCACTTCTTTTGATCACCATCAGACGCCTTAAACAGTCCTTGACGGACGTCAAAGTGTGGTCTTTCGGCAATCCCATTAGCTCTGGAGTTGTAACCTGAAATGCGAATATGATTGATATGGTATTTCTTGCTCAGATAATTGATTGCGGCAACAAAGGCGGATCCATTGTCGGTAACGATCTCGACTAATGATCCCCAACGGCATAAAATATCCTCGAAAATCCATTCTCCTAGAGTTCGTGCTGTTTCTTTGCGCAAGCAACCAAATTCTGGGTAATGACTGAGTGAACATCTGCCTTGGACGATGTAACGGTATTGTCCTGAAACTGGCATGATCATGGTGTCCATATACATCTTGGAAAACAATGGAGCGGGAAGCGCGACAGTAGGCGGGATATATATTTGTCGGGTTTGATGGATTTGGCAAAGATGACATGTCCTTACGAACCAGGAAATATCATACTTCATATCAGGCCACCAATAACGTTCCTTGATTAGCGCGTGCGTCGCATAGAAGCCCTTGTGAGCAACGTCATCGTGGCAAGACGTCATCACTTGAATGCGACGTTCGGGGAACAAGACGAGCTGATGTCTCCCATCTACGTTTTTACGCCATAACTTTCCTTGTCTCTCGAAGAAATGAACGGCATATTTCATGAATTTCGCGTATGCAATATCGTCGAATCCTGCAGGTCTCTTGAGGTATAGATGCCACGGCAATAGATGCGTTAGCCGTTCATCTAGACGTTGTTGCTTTGCGGTACGAGGAACTTTTGAGTAAGGAATGATTTTCGTGGAGTCTACGGCAACTTCTTGTTGGAGAACTTGAATTAACTTGATTGGCGAATTAACCGTAGGCGAAGTCGAATTAATAAAATGCATAAGCCCATAATGAGTGTGTAAGAAGTCTTCCATGCCGTCTTCAGGCGGAGGAGGATCTCCTAGTTGGGGTGGGCGTCGCGATAATCCATCTGGACCGTGCTTAGAGCCTGGTACATGGACTAGAACGAAATGAAAAGATAGAATGCCGATAATCCATCGGTTAACTGCTGCTGAGGGTGCGATATCAGGGTTCTTGAGCATTCCCTTGATAGCACTCGCGTCAACTTCAACAATAAACGTAGGAAGACCGATCAGATAGATTTTGCAATCTCCTAAGGCTCGGTAGAGTCCAAATATCTCCTTCTTGGCTTGAGAATATCCGCACTCGCGTTCGTTAAGAGTGATTGAACCGAATCTAGCGAAGTATCGAATCTTTGGATCGACAGGGTCGCACTGTGCTAGGTAATATCCTACTGCGGCAGGTCCTGTATCAACGGCAAGTATAACAGCTCCGGTTGACGTGTAACTGAGCGTCCTTAATGCCGGGCTGATTCTAACTGCGTCTTTAAGATCTTCTTGTGCGGCAATCTCTGCTGATTCGAATTTGAAAGGAACATCTTTTCTGAATAACTTGGTAATGGGTAGAGCTCGGGTTGCGAAATTATCGATGAATATTCGTAGGACTCCAACGGTACCAATGAAGGCACGCGCGTCAGATACGTCAATACAAGGTCCCCATCGTAGGATTGAGGCGACAATACTTTCGAGAGGTAGTTGGCCAGAATATGTGCATCTATGACCTAGCACGGTAATCTCTGCGCAACAGAGGTAGGCTTTCTTGCCTGAAAACGTTCCTCCACAATATTTCATGCATTGAACTATCCTGTTTAGGTTTTGGAAGTGTTCCCAAACAAAGCGTCGAATGCCCTGGTTGAGAGGAATGGTTTCATAGCCCCCTATGATTTCGTATCGAGTTTCTGGTCCTCGAACTGGAACGTCATCGATGTAAGGAATGGTGAACTCTGGGATTTCGGGTTGTAGAATGAAGGTAACGTCGTCATGGAATATTGGTACGGAATTTGTCCAACCCATGGGTAAGGTAATGAGTCGAAGTGCTCCATAAGGAGTCTGAAAGGTGGTGAAGTCACGAGACGACTCTGCCAATAGACGTTCATCGTATCCAACGAATAAGTCTAGAGTAGCGCCGCATGCACGTCCTGCGAAATGTTCTGCGAGAGGATCTGTTGCCGGTGGTAATCCAGAATGGGCAATAGTAACTTCGTTCAACGGTTCTAGACTGTGAACTATGCGAAGACTTTTGCCATCTTTCTTTAAAACCGTAAACCATCTCGAGCGGTAGGAAGAATTTGAAGGTTCATAAACGCCTGCGTCAATCTTGGTTTTGATCATACGGCAAACTTCTGCGTAAATGCCTGGAGGAATAGGAATATTTCGTAGTACCCAAGGGGTGTGTTCGATGACTGGGATATCGATCGGAGGGAAGAAATCTCTACGAAAACTGCCTCGTTCTGAATCCTCCCATGCGAATGCTTTCTCCTGAACCGTCATGAAGTGATGCATGAGCTTCATTTCTTCTGGCCAAAGGAAACCATCGTTATGGATGGAGTCGATGTACTCCTTGCGTTCTTGGGTATAACGTTCGGTAGGAATGAAAGGGGGTGGTGTTGGAGATAACGTAGGTATATCGGCCAATGGGTCTCCACGAATATTGCGAATGATACGGAATTTATCAGGCAAGGTTGCAAGCACAGGCTTTGTTTTTAACGCAACCGGCTTGTACTTCTTGCCTGCGAAAACCGAAACTTTCTTAGAGAACCATGGCTTGTAGGATTGATCTCCAATAATATTAGAACCGTATAGACGATACATGTAATCTCAAGGCTGGGAAACGGAACTGAAATCTGAAAAATCTTGAGGAATCTGGGTCGGAGTAGAGTATAAAGGTAACAATTGTTCGCGATCGGTGGGTAAAGAGAATTCGGCATATGGGGTAGAACTGTACACGGTTTCGGTCGACCATAGTGATTGTGTAAACGTAGTGGATGGGATAGGGAATTTATTAGGGTCGCAAGCCGATAAATATTGGGTGGAAGCTTTTTCTGAGTCAAATTCGGAAGTGGACGCCGCATAGGCAATAATTTTAGGTTCTTGATTCGCGTCTAATTCAATGATGAGGGCGATCTCCTCCATATCATCGTTGGGTTCTTCTAGTCAATTTTCCCAAGAAAATGGGACGTGGTTAAGGATACGGGGACGACCACGAGGAATCGTCAGGATGGTGGCGGTCTTGCCGGTGTTCGGATCATGAATGGTAATGGTCTGGTTTTCGTCCGAATAATTGCGAACAATGCTCTGAGTTAACGTGTCGAAGGGTCTGCTGAGCAAGATATCGTAGGCAGATTGCCGAATGACGTGCACTTGCAAGTATAGCGTGATATCTCCAAACAAAAATGCAACATTTCGTGCTAGACCCAAGGAATAATTCGTAGTTCCATTGGCCGACTGCATTTCCAATATCACCGTCGGGTCATAGATCAACCCCAAGCGCAAGCACACAGCTTCCGACATGGAGATCACTTGTGATCCGGGATCAATGATGCACTCGACTTTGAGCTGATGATCCACCACTGGGACGATGGATCTTAATGAAATAGAGTCTGCTGCGCATTTCAAGGGTCCGATCTTCTCCCCTTTCTTGATGCGAGCTTCGTATGGGTCTGGGACGATTGACGATCCTGCCGGCGGTTCTTTCGGAGTGCTACTGGTCTGCTCGAAAGTCTGAACGAAATTATCCGGCATGCTGTATAAAAGAGTGGAAGTTTTGCCGTTTTCATTGTCTTCAGGTGCCTTTACCGTGATCTCTACGGTTTCGGGTCCGGTAAACGGTAAGGCTACCTCCTTCTGGAACTGTTCCACTGTATTTGGCACTTTGCGCTTTGTGTTATCCTCCTTAATCATTTCCCTGATCGCTGGTGATAAGGAATACAACTCTTGATGCGACAATGTGATCGTGGAGTCAAGCGCACGCTCGTAGACTTCTCACGCAATGTGCGAACCTTCTATCGGCGCCCGCGTCCTATAAGCAGGTTCATTGTCTTTAGGACGCTTGCGGATATCTGGCTTTGCACCCGCATTACGAACTGCTGGCGGTGCATAATTGGCTGGCTTTGCTGCGGCAAATGGATGAATATCTTCGGGGATGAGCTGAGCTACACGCTCCTTAGCTGGCGCATGCTCGGGTCCTGCCGTGACAGTCTTGGATGGATCGTGTCGCGGAGTAGCCGGTGGCGCATACGATGGAAACTTGGAACGAATATTCTGATCATTGTCGTGGACTATAGTCTTAGATTTCTCGAATTGACGTGGAGAATAAGACTCTATGATAGCTGCGGCAATTTCGTCGTCTTTCTTGGTCTGAGGGGGTACGGCAATGTCGTCTTCATCGTCTGAATATTCAACTAAGTCAGGCATGCCGTCATAGTCTGGGGTAAGATCATGATCGAAGTGATCGAGAATCTTGGGTATGGCAACCTCCTGCTCGTCATCAAGCACGGCTTCTTCAGCGGCCTTCCGACTAGTACGAGTTTGTCGACCCACTGCCTTCGTAGGTTCTTGCGGAACAGCGGCCTCCGCTTTTGCTGCGGGAGCTGCCTTCTTGAGTGGTCCGCATTTAAGGCGTGGTACTTCGACTACGACTTGACGTAGCATAGTATCCTTGGCGTCTGCGGCAATCGGACTAGAAGAGTCTTCTTCGGCAACGTGCATGAACTGCTTGATGCCTTCGATCTCTTTTCCAATAGCTTCGGATTTGGCAATGAGCGCCTCGAGGCGCTGGTGCGCATCAATGCCGGGGACTGGCGTGCTAAGTAATTGAGGCTGAGCGTCTGCGTTAACTGGTGAAGAGCGCTGCTGGCTGAGGTATGGAACTGGCTCGACAATAGCGTTCATCATATGATTAACGATGCCGGTCTGGCCTGGATTTTGACGGTGCTATTCCTCGATGCGATCCTTAAGCCAAGTGCCTTGGATATTCCTAGGGACCCAGGCGCCAGTAGAAAGGACAATCTTTCCATCTATATTGCGCCTGCATTTCCCTTCTTTAATCATCTCCTCGACTTTGAGACATTCTCGAATGAAATGCCCGATTTCTCCGCAGAAGCTGCAATTTTGGCCAGTTGCCGCATTTGCGTAGCTACTCTGCTGTGGAGGACCGGACAGGAATGATCGTTGCTGAGCTCTCTGAAATCTGTCGTTTGAGTTCAACTGCAATAATGTCTCCCCAAGCTTAATGAGCTGATTGATATGCTCCATTTTAACTTGTGGTTCCACAGGTTCCTCTTTAACGCGAACTGTAGACTGGGGCAGGGGAACTGGGACGGGATACGGTATCTCGGAGGGTCTGGCTGGTGCAGCGTCACGAAAACTATGTGTGGGCATGCTGCTAAGAGTGCTTTCGCCTTTATTCGTGCCTTGTAAAACGAACTGAGCGGCCGCATAAATATTGGCGAGGTCGTAAGGATCTGCTGGATGATGGTCTGGTAATTTGATCTGAAGTCGACGAGCAATGGCGTCCCAAACGTGATTAGGAAAGCCCTTGCTGAACATATTGCCGGTCTCGTGGTTAGACAAACGGCTATTGGTGACTAGGTGTTTTACTTTGGGGTAGAACTCCCGATAAAACGCTCCTAAGTCTGCGAGATTATCAACTTCTCACGCGTATTTCCCAATGACGCGCTCGAGATCGTGTCTCTCGTATTTACGAGTGGTGCTTGCGTCAGGATACTGAGCAATAACGGCATCTTTAAAGTTTTCGTAGGTCTTTGCGGCATCGCTATATTCGGGCAAGCTCTCCCAAAATTCGGAGATGACGAGACCAGGATAATAGATAAACCACTTCTTTTTATTGGCGTTTGCGTTTATGGAATGACGGGTAAAGAGGCCTTCGATATCACTGATATAACGCGTCAATTCGCGTCCAGGACTGACTTCGTCAATGATATTCGGAGCGCTCTTCTCCTTTCTGAACGGCATAGATGCTGCGGCCATGGCTACTGGTGGTACGGGCGGTTGAACTGGAGGCTGTACGGGTGGTTGTGCTGGTTGTTGTGCGCCTGGTTGCGCTGCGGGAGCTGGTTGTTGATTCAGATTGACTGATGGTAAAATGGGGAATATGGGAAAATAAGAGGTGGAAGCCTCTGCCGGTGGATCAAAAGGTAAACTTTGTTCGAAGGACTCGTCCTTGATATCAAAGTTTATGGTGGTAGCGGAATCTGGTACTAATTCGTCGCTAGATTCGACAGATTCTTCTTGTCGATAATCGGTGAAAGAGGTGGATTCTACGTGGTAGCCTCCAAACGCGTGTCCGGAATAAGGGGTGCCGGGGGCTGTTCCGTAGTTTGAACCAAAGAGTTCAGCGGTAACTTCTGTTTCTTCGTCGTACTCTGGTTCCGAAAACGACAAGTTCTCTCTTGCCGAAATGTCTAGTTCTTTGGGGAACGGGGATGTGGGAGATTCGATGAAAGACCCAGGAATGGGACTACGAGGGGAGTCTGGTAACGGTGTTTCTGTAGCGAGCGTCGAAGATGACGCTTCAGATGATGCTAAATGGGCTGTAGATTCTTGTAACTGAAGACGTGCAGAGGTAGTTCGGAGGCCTCTGCCTTGGACTGGGACGTAAGGTGTTTTACGTTCGAATTTTCGTGAAATGGTGAAGAATTCGGGTTCGCAGCAAGTATAAGCTCGCTACGAAGGGCGAATCAAAAGGTGATAGGCGTATATAAACGCGATCAAAGAATTGATCTGGGATGTGAACTGATCCCCTCGCGGTGGGCTCCAGAAATGATGAGCCTAGACTTCCGTGGCAACGGCAACACCCAAAACTCGGGGAGAGCTTAGGCAATTAATGTAGCAACACAGCAATCAAGGCAATGTGTTTGCAAGTGGTTCGGTGCACCTCCGTGCGGTCAATTCCTCAATAACACAAGATACACTGCGACTTTTCAGTCAGCGAAGTAGTACTCTTGGTCAAGGAGTACTAATAGACGTTGGCTGTAAGCCAGGAAGGATCTCGATAAACGAGAGGGGAAGGAATCTGGTATGACGTGAATACCAAGAAACCAGAATAGAGACCACGAAAATGGTCTAGGAAACGTGGGGATGGGCTAAAGAGCACGAAAATGGCTCTAGAAATCGTGGCAGTGGACTAGAAATCGTAGCAATGCGCTAGAAATTGTGGGGATGGACTGGAAAATGCGGGGAGGGACTAGAAGACGTCGAAATAGCCTAGTAAACGTGGCTTGGGGGTGTACCTAATATTGTGAGTTGAAACAATGGCAATAAACGTACGGAGACTGCAAGAAACTGGTAGAAATCGTAGCAACTGAGGTGCTGAGTGGGGTGTTGCAGCAATAGATGCACAGCAACTCCGAACAATGATAAAGACGAGGGTGATCCTATGGAGCTGAACTGGGCCTACACGGAGGCAATACTGAACTGAGCGATGAAAACGATGGCGATGTAGAAGGTGAAAGCGATAAAACAATCCTATGTGGTGAAAGTGAAGCGATGTTGTGGCATTGAAAGACAAAAGCAAGTTATTGACGCAAGATTTCGTGTATTGGTGCAACCAACAACGTTTAAAGAGTAAAGCAAGCGGTGGGGGATAACTTGGAGGAACCGTAGCTGACTGGTAATGCCGTAGCCTCGTCAACTGGGTAAGAACTAGCTCTAAAAATGCGGTATCTACCTAGTTTTTATACTACAAGTATGATTTTATAAATAGAATATTCTTCGAAGCCTTAGTAAGGCTGTAAGTCCTTGGCTTTTGTAATAGCCGTAGTAAACATATGGTATCTGTGGTTCTAAAGTAACAGCAAGTCTTCGACGTTGCCGTGTATGGATGCGAACCATGTGGTTTTATTGAGCGAGGAGCGGATCATAAGGTGCTGTTTAGCTGCGGATTATTGAGCTGCAGTTGCCGTGCTGAGGTGTATGCGTGGGGCAACGATAATTCGAAGTCTTGGCACTGTAACAGCCTTAGTAAACACGGTCTATAGTTGCCGTAGCTGTAATTATCGTAGCTGGGAGGGTACTCGCATCAATCACGTCATTTCATTAAATGATTGATGGGCATCAACCAGATGCTTCTGAGTGATATAGCAACCCCGTTTTAGGATGATTGTCGATCAAAAGTGCCTTTCCGTGATGGGATACGGTAATTGAGATGCGAGGCAAGCTGGGAAGGATAACGGAGTGTGTGAGGGGTGGATGTTACGGTTCTAGGATCGTATCTGAATGTTTGTGGCTTATACTGCGAAAATCCGTGGTATTATCGAGTGTGTGAGGATTATAATGGCGTCGTTTCGAAGGTATTGGGTGATGGATGGCTAAATCCGCGAATTCTGAGCGTACAGAGCCTGGAGGCTCATCATCCCCCCCTAACTTTATTTTGTTTTCGGAGTATTGCAGGCGTATTAGGAGCTGGAGATGATTGGAAGGATGACTTGAGATCACTAGAGTAGGACTATCTGTTCACTATATTCCTCTCCTGTAATGCCTCCTTGGTCTAGTGGTTGACCTGGCTGTCTTTTGCCTGTTGCCGGTTCGATCCTTGCAATTGCCGTAGTTTTTAGCACGGCCAAAATCATATGACTATTGCCGCCGTTAGGCTCCATGAACTGTTGCTTCATGAATCCTAAAGTGAGATTACTCCCACGGTCTGGTAGAAATCCGCGATGTCATCGCAGGCCAACTTTTCAAGACTCGACCGGAAATGAGGTCATAGCAAAGCCATTCCCTTTGCGGCAGTCAAATGATCACGGCAATGTCTGAGATCTGAGACATGAATTCTGTGTTATTGTCTTTTTAAGAGCGCGATGCTGATGTTTTCGTGGATTGGAAGTTGCAGGATAAAAAGGGTGACGAGTAAGGACAGTGGGGGGTAAGAGAGACGATCTCTTGACCAAATATAATTGAGAAAACGTGGTTGAACGGGAATGATAGCGTTGAATGATGTGGGAAATGGGGTAATCGTGGATTGGGTACGAAATTAGACTATTTCTGCTTCTTCTTGCGTCGGGCTCGATGGTGAGACTTTCTAGTAGAACTGTAATGTCCTAAACCACCCGGAACTGTGGGTATTATCGCTGTCTTGCCTGTATTCGGATCATGGATACTGATGGTCTGAGTTCCATTGGCATAGTTGCGGATCATACTTTGTGTAAGTATATCAAATGGTCGTCCTAAAAGAATATGCGGGCCTGATTCATGGAAGACATGAATTTGTAGATGGAGAGTAATATCGCCGATGAGAAGGGGAACATCGTGGACTAGTCCGAGTGACCGGTTAACAGTATTATTAGCTGCCTGCATTTCTATTGTCGTGGTTTGATCATAGGCTAGGCCTAACCGGTGACAAGTAGCTTCTGACATCGAGATAATTTGGGAGCCGGAGTCAATAATGCATTCGACTTTAAACTGGTGATTAACGATGGGATGGATGGCACGTATCAGGACTGATTCTGGTGCAGACTTGGGTGCGATTACTGGTTCTTCGGAACGAATGGATGGCGCATAAAATAAGGGAATCGGAGGTACGGTTTCCAAACGAGTGACTTCGTCTAATTTCGTTGTAGATGCCGTGTCTGCATCTTTAATTTCTGTGGCAACCGTTTCTGAAACTCTGGGGGTCACAGCATCGTCTGGGAATGGTTCAAGATGACGTGGGACAGCGTTATTTGATACTGCGGCAACTGGTCTGACTGGCTCTGCGTCACTGACTGTCTCAGGAGCTGAGTCTCGTAGCGAAATAGAAAATGACAGCGTCGGTTTGGTGGATGCGTCGCTTGAATTAATGTTCTGCTCTAGCATTACTGCATTCATATCGTTCTGTAGCCTTTGCATTTCCATGGTTATAGCATGCGATCTGGCTATAAGCTCTTTGAGATGCCGTTTATTGTCTGGTACTACGGCATCTTCTACTGGAGGCTGCGATTTCGATAATCCTGGTGGCAATAATGGTGACGAGGGTAATTGTTTGCTAGCAGGAACGGGAGTCGGAACGGAAATGGGAGATGACGTGGGATTGGAAGATGGAATGGGGTTTTGAATAGGAACCGAGACGGAGTTAACGTTAGGCTGACGATGCCATGCGTTAATACGATCCTGGAGACACGTTCCTGGAAGATCCTGAGGAATATAAGCACCGGTGGGAAGAACGATCTTGTTTTCGTGGTTCCAACGGCACTTTCCTGCCTTGTTCATGATCTCTATTTGATAGCAATCACGGAATCGATGGCCTGGTTTGCCACAAAATCGGCAACTACGGATAGAATGGGACTGCGCAAATACTTTGTGAGACGCCTGTGCTGCTTGCTGTAAATGACGATCGGCATGCAACTGCAACAAAGTCTCGCTGAGTTTGATAAGCCCGTTAATATGCTCGAGTTTGACTTGGGGCTCTGTCTGCTCGACGTTAACTGGGGTGGAAGGGATAGGGACGGCAATCGAAGATGGATATGGATCTGATGGTCTA
Source organism: Armillaria cepistipes (assembly GCA_900157415.1). Classification (NCBI taxonomy): domain Eukaryota; kingdom Fungi; phylum Basidiomycota; class Agaricomycetes; order Agaricales; family Physalacriaceae; genus Armillaria; species Armillaria cepistipes. The sequence goes on along the minus strand of FTRY01000013.1, from coordinate 1,590,432 downwards.
GTAGGCACGGCAATTCCATTTCTATGATCAGGAAGAGAATTTTCGTAGCTGCTACGTTTATTGGTGCCTTGTAAAATGAACTGGGCGGCAGAATGAATTTCGCTGACATCGTAAGGGTCTGCTGGGTGATGATCGGGTAGTTTAATCTGGAGACGACGGATAATGGAGTCCCAAACGTGCGGAGTAAAGCCTTTACTGAATAGACAGCCGGTTTCGTGGATGGATAAACGGTTCTTGGAAACTAGATGCTTTGCCTTAGGGTAGAAATCCCTGTAATAGGCGGCTAGTTCTGCAAGCGAGTCAACCTCGCCGGCATATTGCCCAATGATGCGATCGAGATCCTGACGATCATACTTCCGATCAGGATCAGCATCAGGATAATGCTTCGTAACTGCGGCTTTGAACTCGGTGTAGGTCTGCGAATACTCTGGAAGAGACTCCCAAAACTCGGCAATATCAATGCCAGGATAATAGATGAACCATTTCTTTTTCTCATCATCTGTAGTGACACGATGACGAGTAAAGAGCTGCTCCAAATCGGTGATGTAACGGAATAATTCTCGTCCTGGATTGGCTTCATCAACAATGACAGGTGCACTCTTTTCCTTGCGGAACGGCATAAGATGTGCCATCTTGGCAGGAATAACAATAGACGGTGGGAGGATAAATGCGATAATAGACTGCGATGGGCGAACGGCAATGTAGGACGGTGTGTGGATAAATCGGATGATGGTCTGACGACAAACGAGGGGAATACAAGTGGCAATCAATGGGACTGCGACAGGGCAAAGTGGGGAACGGGTGCAAAATGCGATGAAGGAATTGATGGTGAACTGGACCCTCGCGGTGGGCTCCAGAAATGATGAGCCTAGACTTCCGTGGCAACGGCAACACCAACTCAAAATGAGATTGGATAATTAACGTAGTGGCACGGCAATCAAGGCGATCGTGTGTGCGAGTGGTTCGGGGCACCTCCGTGCAGTAGAACAATTCCTCTATACGCAAGAATACACTGCGACTTTAAGTCTGCGAAGTAGTACTGCTTGGTAGTCAAGTACTAAATGCTATGGCTTCAAGCCGGTAGGGATCTCTCGAAATGAGAGGGTACGAAAACGGGTATGACGTGAATACCACGAATTCGTATGCAAAAACGTGCTGCGAGACTAGAAAACGTCGCTCGACGTTAATCGGAGCGGGGTGAACGATGGAGAGTAGACTTAAACGGTCGGCAATAGTCTATGGGTGAGCGAAGCGATGAGAAAACGGCGTGGTGACTGCGAGTGGCGAAATAAACGTGGAACGAGGTGCTGAGGGTGTACTGGCGAGAGAAAAACGTGGAACTACGAAAACTGGTGGCGATACTGGTCCTATACGATGCGATGGTGCTGCGTCGATGTCGAAACTTGTCTGGTACTGAAACGATCCTATCCTATGTCAAACTAACCTTCAAGTCCACTTGGGGGACTGATACTATACGAAAACTGGCTGAAACTGATCCTAAGTCTGCTCTGAGACTACCCAAGTGGGCGACGATAACGATGGCGAAAGAGAAACGGTAAAAACTCCAATGGTGTGAAAGTGAAACGATGGCGGCCTATAAAAGATAACGAGGGCGAGGTATGGCGCGGCGATCACGTATTGGCACAATATGGGCGTGTACCAATAGTGTTAAGCACGAAGAGCGAGTGTGGAAGGACTCTTCACAGTTAAGAACCGTGGAATAACTCTGATGAGCTCAAGAGTCGACGTGCAATCAAGAATATGCTGGTGCAAACGATATATTGCCGTAGAACGGTGAATAGACGTTATTTACTGGCAATAGACTTAGAGCGTGACGATAATTGACGTAGTCTGGGGTCGACTGGAGGTGAACTTTTTAGCTACGTTTTTCTAACTAGTTTTTATACTGAAAGTACGAAATTATAAATAGAGTATATATGCGAGGCTTGGTAAGATTGTAAGGCCTTGGCTTTGTAAAAATCGTAGGAAACATATGGTACTTTGTCTTCTAAAGTAACAGCAACTTGTCGACGTTGCCGCGTATGGATGCGAACCGTATGGTTTTTGCTGAGCGATGCTCGGATCGTTAGGTGCTGTTTAGCTGCGGATTACTGAGCGATAGTCGTCGTACTGAGGAGTACGCGTGGGGTAACGTTTCCTTGAGGCCTTGGCGAAGTAACAGCCTTAGTAAACACGGTCTGTAGTTGCCGTAGCTGGGAGGGTACTCGCATCGATCACGTCATTTTCATTAAGTGATCAATGAGCGCGTCAACTCGGTGCTTCTGAGTGATGCGTCAATTCCGTATTGGGGTGACTGTCGATCGAAGGTGCCTTGCCGTGATGAGGTACGGTAATTATGATGCGTGGCAAGATGGGATGGATAACAAAGCGCGTAAGGAGTGATTGCCGTAGGGTGAAAGTGGTATTGCCGTATGTGGAATTATTGGTTTACTGAAAGGCCGTTGAAGGGACGGCAACGTTAATTAGCAGGGAAAATCCGCGAATTCTGAGTGTACAGAGCCTGGAGGCTCATCAACGGGAACGAATGTTTCACATATACATTTCTTGGACGGTATTCAGATACGTGTATAGTATGCATCTAAATGCCAAGGTCCGTGAGCACGCCGTCCACATCTGATTTGTTCCGAAGAAATGGCAGTTTCCCTACTTTGCAGATCTCAATCGACACTAGTGATTTGTTTGTCCCTGGGCACAAAATGATACATGTAGTGCACACGTGGCCATCATGATCTGGTACCGCTGCAGTTTGAGTGGTCCTTATTAAGTAGCACTGGCTGGAAGAGAATCAAAATCCTCAATTGAGCGCAACAGGTACCAACTCTGCCAGGACGTAGGAGTCAGAGACAAAGGGACAGGGATTGTCAGAATGTCACCACGTTGGAGTGCGCCTGAACAACATGCGACCATATAAGTATGAGGAACTGTATGCCGCGTGCGAAGCTCTTGCGGCCTCATGTTTGTATTGAGCAGTAACTTGTGAGGTAGCCTGGGCATCACCACTGCAACTGTACTAGTACAGTAACATCGTATGCACCGACCTGCTCGGAACTTAGAAGTTTCAAGTACCGTTGCATCCCGCAACATACACTAGGAAATGCTTCGAATCAATTAAGCGGGCGACTCCACTTTGACCACACCATTAGAAATCCATCGATCTGGTCATAACTGGCAAGTAGACAACATTAGATGATTATGGCACCACTGTAAGTGAGGCCTTGAGGAGATACCCAGAGTTGGGGAATTCGTTATCTGAGAGCATACGGTAATACTGCCATTTTGCTGCCATTTAGTCTGGCCGCGGTCCGGTCCTGGACCATGTGGACCGGGTCCGAACCCGAACCGAACCCACAGGTCCAGGTTTGGCACAGCCACCTGGGTCCAGGTTCGAGGTTCGGAAAAAATCTGAACCCGGTTCGGACCCGGTCCGAACCGCGTGAACCTTGGGGTTAGGTGACACTCAATGATGTGACATTTTTTACCTCCTTGACTTTTGACTTCCACGATGCCTCCATTGAGCTACCTGCACTCACCACTACCTTCATTTCCGGCACATTGCTCAATATTTTCTATGCTCAAGACGTCTTTCCAGCCTCAAAAGCTTCAAATTCCAAGTGACCACACACTAAATTTTGCTATTTCCAGTGTTCCGTGGTATTCAACTGCGAGTCTAGGACATTGCTTTTAAGGTACATTTACTAGCTGTTTTACCTCTTTCCTCTGCTGACGTCCTTCTTCTCTTCACCAGAGGACTGTGTATCACTGCTTCATTGATGCGCGCTCACCTAGGGGTGTAGCACGGTATCATTGAGTGATTGTGCTGTGTGTTGTACTTGTCGTTTGGTGCGTGTTCTTGTTCTTTGCTTTTGTTTTGAGGCTCACATCATCAATATAGGTCATCGATACTAATTTTGAGTTCAACAAAGAGGAATGGAACATTGATTGACTCGTAGTGTATTATATGTTTATATACCTGTCGTTCACAATGGATCACCCTTCTTCACCGACTCCCAGTACGACCATCAGCGCATGCGCATGCCAATCCATCCCTCATCATCACCATTACCCATACCAAAAACTATGACATTCAACGCACAAAACCACGTCGAGAAGAAATTTTTTGCTGAACCCAGTTCGAACCCGGACTGAACCTGGACCGAACCTTTTGGACCTGAACCTGAGGTTCAGGTTCAAGGTTCGGGGGGGGGGGGGGGGCAGGAGGTGAATCTCGAGGTCCGGGTTCGAGGTTCGAGCAAATGTGCCCGAACCTGGACCGAACCGGACCCCAGTCAGACTACTGCCATTGTAACTTCGAGATTGCTTCGAGAAGGAACTTGTTCAACCGATGGCCCTGAGATCAGATGATAGCGATGAGATGAGAGAGCAATGAACAGAAGACGGTCCGGGTTTGATAACCGCATTATGTAACGGTTCGACTTTGTTCGCATGATCGACTTTTAACGGTTGTCCCTTCCTTTTCCTTGTCGAACATTCACTAAGATCTATCAGGCGGTTAGTGTTCCGCAAATGCTTCCCTCTGGGGTATTCGGACAATCACGCTACATCCTTATGTCAAGTAGGTAATGGACTATTGTCACACGCATCGTCGCGGCTTCTCTCAGAAGTTATAATAACATGACCACCTATGTTCCGAGTCAGCATACTACCGACATGCTCAAGGCAATCCTCAACTCTCTATTGGTCACAAAATATGCCATTTTAGTGTCAACGCTACTGATCCTTGCGGGGCATCTCTACCAGTATCTAAATCATCCATTGAGGCATTATCCTGGACCCCGTATCGCTGCCCTTTCCAAGTGGTATAAGTTCTACTTCGACGTACTCCAAGATGGCGGTTTTCTGGAACATCTTGAGAAACTCCACATTCAATACGGTATGATAACACTCTGTACTCTATGCTTGAGGGTTCTCATTTGTTTGAATTTAGGACCAGTAGTAAGAGTAGGCCCTAACGAGGTGCACTACAACAAAACTTGTGACCAGGACTCGTACTAAAACTGCTGCCCATTGGAAGCTACATTTCAGCGATCCTAGGGCTTATGAGGACATATATTTCGTTGGATCCAAGTTCACCAAGGACCCAGAATTATATGATGCTTTTGACCAGTCTTCATCTTCGTTCGGATGTGTTGATCCTCACGCTACTAAAATACAGCGCGAACTCTTAGGCCCTGTCTTCTCTTGCTCCAGAATTATTAAAATTCAAAGTGTTATCCAGGAAAAAGTATGTAGATAGTCACTTAAGCATCGTGGCCTGACTGATACCATCCTTCAGATTGACCATCTTATCCGCAGACTAAGCTCTGATGGTCCAGAAAACCCCATCAATCTTTTCCTTGCTTTCAGAGCAGCTACGATGGACATCATTATGTTGTACTGCTTTGCTGAGTCTTTCGAATCCCTTGACGCTGACAAGTTCGAACACCTGATTCTTCTTAGCGTTATATTGTCCATCCCAATGATATGGCCCCTCAAATATTTTCCTTGGCTCATTTCGATAGTAGCACATGGGCCGCGATGGCTCATCAAGCGCTTGCTCCCTGCGATGAAAGGATATTTTGACCTCTTCGCCCTCTTCTCCAACTGAATTGATAGGGCCATCACAAATCCAGAAAGCCTCTACTTGGAAGACCATGAAACTGTCTTCCATTGTCTTCTATCGGGGAAAGGAGATGCACCATCACAATGATCATTACTCGAGGAATCGATCACCCTGCTTGGAGCTGGAAGCGAAACAGTAAGCCAGAATTCATCTGCTTGACACTACATAACCTAAAAACTCTCAATAGGTGGGAGCTGTAATAACAGCGGGAGTTTACCATGTGCTGTCAAACCTTAGATCTCGGGAAAGGCTTATGCAGGAACTTAACAACACTTGGCCAAGTCTGGATATGACAGTCAAGTATCAGGACCTAGAAAAGCTACCTTACTTGGTAAGTGCATGATGCCACTATAATTGTACTATCCCATAATACAGAACAAACCATAGACGGTGGTCATCAAGGAATCAATTTGGCTATTGCATGGAGTTGTGACACCTCTGCCCCGCATGGTTGGTCCTGGTGACTCCATCATATGCAGACATCATATACCTGCTGGAGTAAGTTCTCTCACTCCTAACTACTCTTGCTATCTTGTTAATGGTGTATCAAGATGACGGTGTCTATTGGAATCACCTTTGTCCACTCAAATCCAGATGTATTCCACGACCCGGACCAGTTTATTCCCGAACATTGGCTTGCTGATTCTGAGTCCTATGAATATAGGTAATCGGTCATTATGTAGATGTGAAAGACCTGTGGGAAAATCTATTTGCACCATCAATTCATTTCAGTCATTGCCAGGCCTCTCGTCTGAGCTATCATGGGAACCATTTCTATTTGAGCCCATTCTTTCCCGTCCGTCTATCCGTCTTGCTCCAATTGTGTACTAGCTGTCGTGTGAACTTTTTCTATTTGAGCCCATGCCTTCCTGCACCTCTGACTGTCTTCTTTCCCACTTTCTGTTCTGATTGATTCTGCTTGTCCCACTCTGCTGTCGCTCGCCTTCACATCTGTTGTCCATCTTGTTTCTCTCTCTTTGTCCTTTCTCCTCTCATCTTGTCAACCATGCACCCTGGTTTGCTGCACTCGCTCTCATCACCCTCATTGTTCTCGAAGATGTCGCTAGGCTGTCAATGGATAGCATGGCACATTGCAAAGATGGGCCTTGGATGTTGAACTTGCAGCAAGGCCCATTGTTTTTTCATCCCTCTAAGGCCCCCCTATGTGGTATTGGTGGACAATAATTTTAGTATTATCTTGCCTGCTGTTGAGGAGGGTGCATTGCTAGTTTCTCTGTGATTTTCTCCTTCTGATCAATGTCATCAGGAAATCAATATTCTATAGCATTCAAAACTTCCTATCAGCTGAGTATGGCTGCAGCCGCGATGACACTGATTACACTCAGTACAATGCTCGGGCTGCACAATCCGTTAAATGGCCTTGATGGTTGTGTTTGGAACACTGTTCATGTACATCTTCACTCTCAAGGGTGACAAGATCTCTAGGAGAGAGTCGATGATGGTGAATTGCTTCTCTTCTCTTCTCTTTATGCACATGTGGGACTCACGAGATCTTTTCTTCATAGACATTTACAGCCAAGTTCATCTTCCTTGACCTTGTTTCGGCAGTCCAAAATCATGGTTTGGGATGCAGGCCAACACACAACAAGATGTTGCTAACAACAGTAAGTGTGTCCATGATAACGCAGATAGCGCTTGTATACATCCCTGTTATACAGTCTGTGTTCCAGACAGAGGAGTTGAGGATGGTTTGGACGTAATACTAGGGCTAGCGGGTACAAGTATGTGCCTGCATGAATGCAGATGAAGGTGGGAGAGTAAAAGAATAGAAGAGAGCGAGAGGTGGGGTAGAGTTAGGGAGATGGTTTAACAAATATATATAGGAACAGTTTTTGATTTACATTTGTACAGGACAAGTAGAGATAGTATAATTTATCTTCTCATCATCGATGGCTGAAATGTCAATACATCATATAGCTTGCATGTCGAAACGCCAAATTGGGAACGATGGTGTATGCGATGTGCATGAGAACCTGGTCTTGCTCATCTCTAGGCTTGCCCACCAATTCAATGTTGAATGTTAACATTGACAGCTGTGGTAGATAACCACTGTCAAGTGTATTAGTGCTGTTTCCCTCTGGCCTGACAGTACCCAGCATGCTCCAATTCCAAATACTAGTCAGCCTAGAGCTTCAGCAGGTAGTGCAGCCACAACTCCATGATACCAGCATCCAGTTGCTTGACCTTCTATCACAACTTCAGGATCTCGAAATTTCCATATGGACTGGACCTTGTAACCTGACAATGCCCCAAACATTCGACTGCACCCCTGACAGACTGTCACAAGCCTTGCCCTCTGCTACTGGTGAGATTCTCTCTCATCTTCTGCTGCCTTTCAAGATTCGGAGTGTGACTTTGGCTCTCTTTGTGAACTTTGACTCATTCTGAAACAGCTATTCACATGCCAATGTCGACCCAAAGTCTAAACTCTGGGAGAATTGCAAGTTACAACAATGAGGATTGCATGACAGATAAGGATATGTTGAGATGTTGGAAGGATGAAATGGCAATGCTGCTCATCTTCGTACGTCGTTCCAAAGCACGTCATTCCTCATGCTCATGTTGCCTGGCAGCCCAGTTTGTTTTCTGGTGGTGTCTTCACCGTCTTCCTCATTGAGTTCTACACAATTGTTCCACCTGACTATGAGAAAGATATGGATTCAACAGCAGTGGCTCATCTCAGTCAACCTTCATGCATTGCTCAATGCGACTGCAGGTGCTCCGATGTATCTCATTTTTAACATGACTATTGCACTATCAGAATTCTGTGTTCTGTGGTCTGCCTTATGGATACAGGGCTTGCGGTTCTCAGCCCTAGTCTGTAGTATTTCAGTAATGTTGCTTGCTTGGCTCGCGAAGTCATGGCTGCTTGAATGTGAAGGGTATGAATAGCAGGAATGCAAACTCCAATCCTGTATCCTTTTGGCTTCTCCTGCAGATCATGACAGTTTCCAGACTTATGGATCGCATTTGCAAGTCAATTACAGCTGCATTCGGTTGCAATGGAAAGGTTATTGAGGTAGAGCTTCTAGTCAACAACCCCCTCCTTCATTCAACTTACAATGAAACACTCTGAACATTCTCCTGTTTGATGTCTACCCAACTTGTGATCATCGAATATGCCATCATATCTAATGATACCTTCCACAAAGCTGCTGTGGTCAAGTGCCCCATTCGTCTGCATCACTGTGATCCAGAGATTTGGCTCTGCCTAACTTGTCGCCCTTTGGGAAAAAAGAAAAGAGGACTCGGAATTGCCACTCAGATGAGCTGGCCCTCACCCTGCTAGTGATATCAAGGAGGTCGAAGCGAAATATTTTGTTCCGTTCTCCAAGGGACCGCGAATGTGTCTTGGCCACAAGTAGGTCATACCCTGTTTCTCATATCAACTGTGGTCATTAACAGCACTCAGTCTGGCATGGTGTGAGCTTTACCTCTTGTTCACAAATATATTTCAGAAGACGGATATCCGTATACATGATACCGGGTGAGAGCATGAGAGTAGCTGTTGTTTGTCACGAAACTGATATTTTATTGTCAGACCTGAGGATTTTGCCTTTTGACAATACTTCATTCCAATCTTCAGAGGAAAACAAATGCATGGGTTTGTGACACAGATAAATGAATGAACAGGTTTATGATTCAAGCTGTTCTAAAAACTGATTTCAATACAATCACTTCAGTATGTTCTGATACATTGTGAATAATCCTCATTATGCCTTCTTTGACTTAATCAGAAGATTAGCCTTCCTGTATCACAAAACAAGAACAGCGCTGGAACCTGAAATAGAGGCAATAAGGTTCATGGTCAAAGAAATGCACACATTTTCTATATATGATTGATGGTGACGGGTTCCCAGCAATGGAGATCGGAAACAATTGAATGGATGCCTTGACCAATATATCTTTGTCAGAATATGCGAGAGAGTTCGAGCAATCCGGCATTCCGGCATGCTGAGTAAGATAATGATTGGATAGAAATTACTAGAATAAGCGTAGTTTAGTATAAATATAGGAAGTCAATGGGCAAACTCCTCACGAGTTTGTAACCCAAAGACTATAGGTCTTACAAGCATTGTACTAGGATACAGCCCTATTTACAACAATCTTGTATGTATTGCTTTGCTGTAATCACACGGTCGGCACCGAACTATCTACTTCAGTTGCTGAAACACTGGTTGCCATACTATGCCATAGCTGGCTCCATAGCCCCCAAATACCTTCAACATCCCCATGGCTGCAACCCAAGCAAACTTCGACAAAAATTTCCATTCCTCATTTAACTGAGCTTAATTGTTCCATTGTGGGCATCTTAGAGCAGCTGACACCAAACCAGCCAACCAATGGCAGGAAGATCACTCTGGTGTGTATCCCTAGAGGTGCTTCATTGCATCGTCAAGACACCTTGCTCAACCTTCGTCGGTCCTCATCTCACCGGTAGATTCTCCATGGTTCTGCAGGGTAGACCTTCCTCTGGGTGCACAGTAATTTGTGTTTACCTGAATGTAACAGCAGGCACAAGAACTATTTGTATCACAAGCTTCTTGCACTGCATCTTCCTTTGGATTCATTTTGTTTTGATTTTCGTTAACTTCATTGCTTCAGATGATGCATAATATCATTAAATCTTGCTACAGTGGGTGCCATGAAACGGCTGGCACTTTGTGGCAAGATGGCTTGGAGGACAAAGTGATCGATATCAGCATTGTCGTCAGTTACCTTGAGAAAACATTTGGATATCAAGTTGATTTAATTGTGGGGCACTCAAGAGCATCTATAGTTGCCTTTCGCTGGTTATGTACCACCGAAGCCGGAAAGAAGGTGTCAGGTTTTGTGAATATTTCTGGGCGATATCGTATGCACATAAGTTTTTATCTTGAAACACTTTACTCATGTCTTTTACACATGTCTTTTTATTTAGAAAATTCACGGTAAAAGGGACCCACCCTCCCCCTCTCTATCATGTCATTAATTTTAGGCCTGATACATAGAAACCAGTCTGACAAAGCAGTGGCAAAAGAGCTTCCGTTCCCAAGGATTTCATATCTGGACGCCCACAGTCGTGGGGAAGGTTCTGTCGATCAACGTTTATCCAGAAGACATTGACAATTTGGGCAAGTTCGATACATCATTAGTATGGACCAGATTCCCTCAGTGCACTGATGTCCTAACAATACATGGCCTATCAGACACGCCGTTTGTCAATTTTCACTTCTCAAAATGTTGAGGCTGACCCCATAAATGTAGATACAATGCTGTTATCTATGCCAGGGCATTGAGCAGCTGAAACTCAGGGACTCATTCACTTCATCTCATGGAAAACACAGGCTATAATTTTACTGGACGACATGATGAGGTAGTTGCAATGATCCTGGAATGGTGGGATGCTCATGGATGTGGGGATCTCAAATCAGGTGTATGGAGAGGAAGGGAAATGGATTTTAGAGGCAAGATGTAACCATGAATTTATTCCTGGGGATGAGCATTGCAGCTTGATGCATGCCTGAGTGAACCTTCAAGTCAAGTATGTGCCATTGTGATTCTCTCTCTGCATTTGATATTTGTCATCCAGCTGTGACATGTATTCATTCACATTGCTTGTCTTGCAAATAACAAATTGTATATGGTCCAAATGAACATGCACCAGAGAGGCACCATTCAAGAGAACTCAGATAGACATTTGCCACTCGTTGCACTTCAAAATGGTAGTGATGTAGTAGGCATCTCATCCCACACCAGCATGTTCACTGACTTCTATTAGTACATAGATAATCCAGATAGCAATCATTAAACTCCAGTCGATAGTATTACATGAATAGAGCATACCATAGAATATAATTAAGCAAACTCCAGAGCTTTCATCGCTACAGCCTTCCTCATGGATCAATGTTTCTGAAAATTCACAAGAATCAGTCTCGGTGCTTGTCTCAATATTTGTCTCTGACCTTGGAAACCAATTCCTCATCCTTATCTTCATCCCGGCTTGTCTCTCTCTTACGTGCCTTCAGAGCAAGTGACTCTTCATACACCTGTACCAAATCAGGCTGTGCCTCTCGCACCAACACAGCAGGGAGCCACAGCTTCAGTGGCGACAATGGATTCATGGGCTCCTTCGGCACCTTCCACTCCAGCAATGGAGGCCTCATCCCCTTCACACATGCCTTTGCAAGGTACACCAACATTCTTGGATCTACTTCAACATAATACAACAACTCTTCATTGAAAAATGGATCCTCCTTGCTGCTCGTAACCCATAGTATCCACTCATTATCCACCCCCATGCACTGGCTCCCAGCAAAGGTCCCCCCGAGCGTGAACACTGGCTGCTCAGGTGCCATTGCATACTGCCGCTGAAGAGACTCTGTGTGCGCAAGCTAGAAATGCAACAGCGTTGAAGACACTGATCACACCCACACCCAACACTACACACACAAACCCTCAAAGTTCTTGGGGGGATATTATGCGATAGAAGCAGATTGAAGCAATACAACTACACTCTCAGAATATACGATACACACATATAGCAATAGCGCTTATAGGGTATCTAGATCTCTCTAAGTCCAAAGGCTTTTATAACAAGAGGGGCGACAGATGTCGCCGGGCCTCAAGGCAAGGTGTACTACAATACACAACTCGTTGCCACACACCAACAAAACCCTCAATAAGCCTCACGTGACACACACAGGTGACCACAAAGAACTTAAACACACCCTAAACACGACTCAAAGCTTGTGCTCTAAGCAGAAACCCTTCAGAACACGTCCACTCAAGCCACAGGATTTGAACCCACGCGCTCAAGCTTCCAAACCGATTGTAGACCCACAGGGTTTGAACCTGTGCCGATCCAGAGAAACAATAACCAAATAAACCTCATCCAACAAGCCAAAGGGTTTGAACCTCTGCCACTTGCAGAAATGAGAACCCTCAAGCGCGCACTAATCAGACCACAGGGTTTGAACCTGTGCCGCCTGTAGCACCACGCGTTAAAAGAAGGCCTCTGTACGAACACTAACCAGACCAAAGGGTTTGAACCTCTGCCGCCTGTAGCACCGCACGTCACAAGAAACCCTCAAAACTCAAGAGTGCGTCCGCAATGACACAATATCTCTTATCCTCAGGGTAGAGCGCAGTCAACCAATCACTCAAACTGTACACAAGTCCCCCGCTAAGCTTTCTATGCCTCACGCATTACTCAAGTCACTCAAATGTTATCAATCAAAGGTATATTCTCTCGCTCGAAGCTACAAACTAAACCTGAAGCTAGAGCGCTAAGCTGAGGGCTTGCGTGCTCCTACAACGGGGGTCCGAAACTTGTACACTATTACTATACTACAGTATTTATATACAACGCGCTCTACAAATTAATACAACCTGAAATAGTAACTCTTGGCTTGCGGGACTTCCTTTCCTGGGTGCCACGCATGTCGCCATAATCACGCCATTGCTTGGCACTTACTCAGAGCTCTGGCTCGGGGCCAGATCCTGGTCTCTCAGCTGTGCGACATTGGTTAGCCACGCTATCCACACATACTGACGTCGCCTAGTATCTCCTCGGAGTTGTAGCCTAGAGCGCAACTCATCTTTATAGTAATAATATCTTCTAGTGATTTCTATGGTCTTCTAGGACCACTAGTTTCTAGTCTAGGCCTTGCGCGCATTGGCCGAAGTCAGAGACATCGGTCTTACTGCAATTCTAAACACTCTGAGGTCTAGAGCGCTAGCTCCCGGCATGGCCGTGCCTTGTGCGTCATAGATCAAGGTTGCACGAAGTATCAATTATCTCCTGAGCTTCGCTGGTTCTATTCTTAGTGCACGTCTTCTGTGCATTGTCAGCGTATTCAGTGTCAAGTGCTGGGGCTTTAGACTTAGCGTGACCCTTCTGGTATCACTCTACAGTTAAGCCATGCGCTCCACCGAACATCACTCAAGGTACTTCATTGCCTGTGCTTTGGACATTGCGCTCTAAGGTATCTCACATTGCTTTGATACCTAGGTTCAGTAAAATGTATGTATTGATACATTTCACGAAATTACACGTGTGAACGCTTTTCAAGCGTGTCACTGCATCACCTGCATCATGATTGATGGCCATATGATCATCCAAAACTGCTTCATGATCTCTGACTTCCAGCCCCACTCAAAGTAGTGCTTGCATACTGATGCGAGGGTGGGCAGGGACAGCTCTCAGCAAGACCACTGTATGTTGTGGGATATGGTGATGGTGGGGTTGGCATACCCGAGGAGCATGTTGACGTCAGGGAACAAGAATGAGATGCACGTGAATTGCGCGAATCAGGCTAGAGAGGGAGAGAAGGCATCGGAGGGTGCAGCGAGCTCTTGGATGAGCTCTGCATGCCATGTTGGTATAAAGGCTTCGAGTTCCGGTTGTGTCATGGTAGTAGCCGCCTTAAGCAGCAAGTCGGTGAAGCCCAACTGGGTGAGCTTGACAGCGATTTCCATAAAGTTGCAATCAAATGCTTCAGATTGGGTGCATAGCTGGGATATGAAGATGAGACTCCCCCTGTTATACCCGAGGTCAGCGAGACAGTGGACGAGGTACTGTTCCTGTTTGCCCTTGTCATTGGGCATGCCGCAGTGGGTCGAGGATGGGTTCTGGATGACAGTGTGGGCACTGTACAGGAAGGCCTCGAGGCCATCAGTCAGAATCCCGTCGATGATGCCGTGCGCGTTGAGGAGGGTGAGGTCGATGATGGCATCACCCAATGCAGTCCAGTGCTCAATGCCGAACACCTCTGCAAGCTCCTTCATGCCACTTGTCAGCTCCTTCTCCAACAGATGTCAATCCTTTGCCATGCGTGGTCCATCAAATACGAACAGAGGAAGAACTGGGTGCTTTAGGAGGGCAGCAATGCAAAAAAACAATACTCTTAGCTCTTTATTTTCACCGGCCTGACCATACTCTGAGTGCTTAAACCAAGGTAATACCTCAATACTGAGTCAGAGTGCATGTAATGAAGGGTCGCTGTGATGGAGAGAGAAGGCAGTAAGCGAATTTATAGTGCCGGAATTCTTGAAGAGTGGCCTGAGACGGTCTCTCGACCTCAACATTGCCATCAATACCAAGGCATCACTTGACAATGTGGGAAAGCATGACGACAAAATTGGTCTGGTTTCTCATTTTATCTGCCTCAATGAGGCCTATGTATGCACTGCTAATCAACAACAATTAATGCCGTCAAGCATGAAGAGCCATCTAACTGCCCCCTCATCATGATATATAAATTAAAGTACTATTATGGATACAAAGAATCCTTTAGAGCTCATCATGGTCTCGGAATGCCTCTTGGCCATCATCAGAGGGTCCAGTAGTGCTATACAATTGTGTCATTATTGGGTTGATGATGGCTTGGACCTCTGCAGGATGCATTATTACATAGAACTGATCATCAGAGTGAGGAGACAAAAATGTACTCGCCAACTTCTCTTCAAGCAGAGGGTGTGATATGTAGAGAGCTAGCTTCCTGGTTTTGGTTACAAGAAAGACATGAACTTAGTGAGATGCTTCTCATGCTTCTTGTTGGAGAGATGAACGGGCTTGGTTGCAAAGTCCCACATGAAATCCAGGTAAGTATGTAGTTTGGTATCGAAAGCCATGACCTTTCTCGGAAACATCATGCCATAAAATGCCGAAAGGTCTTCAGTTATCAAGGATCTTCTGCAGATCAAAGGTGTATGGGTACCCAACGTCATCATTCAGACATATGCGCTGTGATGAAGTCAAACTAAATGGTGCACAATGGTTGGCAAAGGCTGAATAAGATCCAGGAATTTGGAGAAGAATACACCTTTAGAGCAAATGCATACAACCTAGCACACTTCTCAGGGTTTCAATTGTGACAATTAGGGGAATACTTGCAAAGGTGCATCTGCATCGACTGATACATATGGTTCATGATCCTGATAATGCAACTGTTTCCATGGTCCCTCTTGCACCACAGACATTACTGAGATGCATGTTTTAGGAATCAAGGATCTGGGAAACGAAATGAAAATGAGCAACTGGTTTATTATGCCTGTATGAGGTCTCGTCGATGTTGTTGCAAGTAAATGACAGAGAGTAAGTAACAGATTTGGAGCTGGTTGTTTACGAAGGCACAGTGACCCTGCCAATGACTGGTAGACGATATGACCATGGTCAACTACATCAATGGAAGCCCCTCACTGATCCTCTCGAAGGTCCGAAAATGAATCCCAGCTATTCTGTTGCCCCTGCTTGGAGAATCATGCTGTGTAATTATCATACTTCTACCTGCAACATGATCTTTTCATCAAGGAGAATTAGTACCCAGCTAAATGCAGATTGATCTCTCCTTGTTATTACATTGGTCTTTCGCTCCAACAAATCAATATATCACTGCTGTGTGTCAAAATTTGGGAAGACCTTTGTTCTCATCAGAATTGCCATGTCACAACTCAAAATCTCTCTCTCTATGGGTGTCTTCTGAAACAGTGCTTCATCCTTTATGTGAGCGATACACCTTAGTCCATCATCATCCTCTCTCTTGTTCACCATCACCGATCTGAGTCTCTAACTACCGACTCTCATGGCTGCCCAAACAGATAGTTCAGCAGGCTTTACTGCCAATGATATTGTCTCCATTTTAAAGGTTTTTGATGCTCAGTGAAATTCAGCCATTTTACAAGGTCAATTGCTTGGTACGAACTCTCATAACCTCCTTGATTTTCAGTCTAACCTTAAAGACATGTGTAGGCATATATACTGGAATTGTGGCCTTCACATTGTGGATCATCTGTGAGGTTTCAAGAAAACATGTCCCTACATGTACTCTCCTGTTTCCGCAATACTGAAATAAGTCATGCAGATACCAAAAAATTTCAACCCATTGGAAGAGCCATGATCATGGCTATCATAATCCTTCATGTCATGGCCACCATCGACTTTGCCCTCCATTGGTCATATATGCGCCTCATTTTCATCAAACACAGGCAAACCATCATGGACGAATATCTGGCATATTTGAATTCCAGGAGTGTATGAATTCCCATAGTGATCATAGGCATCATCTCCACTATCTGTGCAGACTCTGCTATGGTACCATGACTCTGTTGAGTATGTGCCCATGCCGACACTAAATGTCATCTTTATTCTAGATTTGGTGCTGCTGGATGGTTTAGGGAAAGCACTGGCCCATTGTCATGCTTCTGATCCTTTTTCTCATACACCACGAAAAATGTTGATTGCTTCCCATGCCATACAACGACTTAGTCAAATTGCAATGGCCTACAAAGATCAGTGGTTGCTATAATGAATTATAAGTCATTGTAACCACCTCGACATATTATAAGCCACTTGCCTTGGTTTGAAACATAGGTTTGCTGAGCTTTGCTATTGAATGGTAGTACAGCTTGGATGTCACCATGAATTAGCTTGGAGTCAGCTTGGCACATAGATGCAGCATAGATATAAGTTACTCAGACTGCCTTGAGACTGTTGGTGCAGAGTGTTGACAAATAAGGATAATCTTTGAGATGTGTACAGGACCTACATATATAAATGAAACACAGTATAGCCATGATAAGTAGTATAAGAGATGGCAAAGTTCAAACTCAGACATGAAAAAGGAAATGCCATCCAGTAAGTCCTGGATCCTGATCAGGTCCGAGGTCTTCCAAGTCTGACATCTTTGCCTCTTGCCACCACTATTGCTAGTTCAATGCGTCTCCTCTATACTGCATCCACCTTTTTCATGGACATGATCTCTGTGCTGTATCACTGCGATAAGCATTCACCAGTAATACCACAATGGTATGTGTTTATTCACCAATAACATTAATGTCATACCGTTGAATTCTACCAAGGCCAGCTCTCTCATATGCCCCTAGCCTAGAGCAGTTCCAGACACCCGAAACATACAGTATAACAGGTAACGACATGTTTTTATGCCAGTCTTGGCGCATATATCCAAGGAATAGAAGCACCGGCACAGACAGAAATCAGTGTGACATGTACAGTTGGAGCAGGACAGAGTACTACTATGGTACGCTGGTTTTCATCTCTTCTCACTCTCTTTCTTACTGATACCTTCCATGACTTTGACTCCAATAAACCTGGTACGTTTTCGTTTTCTTGTTAATTGTCACTGACAGGTCCCACATGTACCTTTTTGAGGAAAGAGGACGAATCCCATTTGCACTTGAAATCTTGGCACTCAGATATCATCCTTTGGAATTCAGGTGAGCAGTACTTTTGCTCGCCATTAGCACATTATTAGCTGATGTGCCTATTGCTCTCAGACATTATTCCCGCTGTCCTCAAAATGTCTGACTGCGATGCTACAGGATGTTGAACTGGCTCATTGAAACCTAGGGATGGTGGGCCTTGTTTCCACAGCAATATGCGGCTTGGTTCAGGATTCATCAGTGCTTCATTCCTTGGACAATACAGCTCTTGCTTGATTGATGCCGTGGTGATCTACTGCCGACGGTCATATTATTTCGTACTATTTTCACTACTGTCATGTATGGTATCCTAGTAATATAATCCTCTGAGTCGTTATTAGTGTTTTAGATATGTTATTAAGGCCTAGAAGGCTGGTACTGCCCTTAAAATATGTACACTCTGGTACAATCACTTGTAAGTGCCCTGGAAGGACCAAAATCCCGTGCAATGGCTACCAGTCTGGGTGGCAGGTATAAGCCATTACATTTGATTGCCACGATTACACGGTCCTTTCAGTGTTCTTACAGGCAGCTTATAGCAAAGTTGAGTTATGTTATACAGGAGTACAAGCATGCAAATGAAAGCAGGTGCTTATATTCCACTTACACATGATTGTGACGCTGAGAAGGACCTAGTATTCAATTTTGATGATTCCATAGACATTCTAACTAATGCACATTTTTCGTGGTGTATCCGGAATTGGTGCAACAATCCCTGCCCTCTAATATTTCCTGCTTATGCTGGGCCAATCCAGTTTTCAAAGCCATAGTGACATACAAAGTGTCCCTTGACTCATTTGTAGATGTATTCAGTCATCTTCTTCTGATTCTCTATGTGGCATTTATCCTTGTGACGACCCTTTGGTGCACCTTGATGATCATTTTCTGTATCTTGAGTGTTGGATGGGCTAGCACCAGATCAGGGAGACTGTTCAAAGTGTACCACCATGTTATAGAAATTTTGGTTGAATCTGCAACTCTCTATGCAATATTTCTGCTCCTAGATATAGTCTTTGTGGCTTGCCTGAATACGACGGCATGGAACTACACGGACATCATGGCAGCATTTGCAAGAGTACAATAAGAATCGTTACTTTCTTGTTATTGACAACCATCTCACTGCAATGTACTAGGGAGTAGCCCCAACACTTCTCATTGGGCGCGTTGCTGCAGGACAAGCATGGCTGGATGACTCTTGGGAGGGAAGTGTGATGTCATCACTTCATTTTGGGCAAGATAGTGAACAGATGGGTTCCCAGGACGATGCTACACAGAGTGTCATAGTCAATTTGGATGGCCTTGAAGTTCCATCAGAAAGCGAGGACAACCTTGAGGGTGCCTTTGAACATAGGGTGAATGATGAGGATTCCATTTGATTATATGGCCGTCAGTATACAGAAGTGCACCACTAACAATGTTTTCCCATCATCCTATATGCCATTTACTGAGACAGTCATGCAGTTTAGACATATCATATTGACTTACATATCCTATTAATGATTGTTCAATCATAGAGTTGTCGAAGCGAACACTCTAAGCGATGGTTACCCCTTAATTACTAGTTGGAGAGGGCTAGCACATCCGCATGGCAGGTCTGAGTCCTATGTTTTTTTTTTCTTCAAATAAATTTGATTATAATCCTATTACAGCGGGAGCGCAGTTCGCCATCCAGAAAGATTTGCCATCAACAGCCTGTTCTACAAGAATTGAGTGCACACTGAGGAATTACTCACTAACCGGCACCATTCTGCTCTGCAGGGTTTGGACCTCGAAATTTTCGAGCTCAAATCTTGGGAAATTTGAGTATTTTGAAGGCCAAAAACATCCTGAATGAACGACTTACAATGTGCCAGCACAGGGGATTGGCTTTGGATCAGAGCTCAAACTGGAGAAACTACAGTATTCTGAACGGCAAAATAATGACTTCATGCACACGCTGGAGATTGGCCCCACAGGGTTTTTCTTCAAAGAAAAATGGGCTTCTAGAGGCAGAGATGAGTAAAAAGAGCCTTGAATATGGCACCTTACCTTGCTTGCCAGATCTTGCCAAGTGCTATCATCTTGATAATGGCCCAGCACTAAACTTGCAAGTAATAAGTACAGAATTGCTCTGAAAGCACCGAGTCACCTACCTTTGCTCATGGGATGCTCATACATTGTCTTGGCACGATGATGACACTTTGTCCCATTGGTCTGGTGCCATCAAAGGGGAAATGATCAGAAAAAGCTTGTACATATGGAGGAACTACTCACCAACTGGCGGGTGTTTTGCTCTGCAGGGTTTAGACTTCAGATTTGTGGTGGTCAAATCTGAGGTTTTTTTGAGGTTTTTGACAGTGAAAATATCATAAGTGAACAGCTTACCATGTTCCCATACAGGAGATTGGCCACAAAAGGTCTCGATTTCAGGATTTTTGAGCTCAAATCTGAGGAAAAATTGAGTATTGTTGAGGCTAAAAGTATCTCGAAGGAACGACTTACAACGTGCACCTGCTGGGGACTGACTTCGCAAGGTTTTGACCCCCGAATCTTTGAGGTGAAATCTGAGCAAAATTGAGTATTTTGAAGGGCAAAAAACATGTCAAATGAACAACTTACAATGGGACCACCCGTGGGTTTGGCTCTGCAAGGTTTGCATCTAGGAATTTTTGAGGTCAACTCTGAGAAGAATTTAGCACTCTGAAGGGAGGAAATAGTCTAAATGAATGACTTACAATGTGCGCCGGACATTGGCTCTGCAAGACTTTTCATTTGAGAAAAAACAGGCTTCAAGTAGAGTGACAACAGCCTTGGAATCGGCGGCTTACTCATTGCCGGAATCTTGATTCATATAGCCAAGCACCATCGTCTCGCACACTAAATCTAGAAGTAATAAGCACAGAACTCCGTGTCAGCCATGGAGCTACCTACCACTACTCACAGGAAGGCAATGTGTCGTCTCAGCACGATGGCAAGGTCCGCTATGTCTCTGAGTGACACAAAGACACCAATGGAACAGAGGAAAACTTACCCCGACATTTGAGGAGCTACTGTGAGTGTATCTGAACTCGAAAGCACACATTGCAAGGTTCTGGAGGTGCTCAGTCAACTTAAGTCAAAGGATATCGATGCGGATACGTACAATGGTCACAGCAGCATCCTCTTCGCGTGCTCTGGGTGTATGGATGCCCCTCATATACATTACCCCCCAACTTGAATTGATGGCGCATGTGGAATATCAACATCAATATCTGCAAGGATGGGAGTATAAGTGAAGAACAGTGTTAGCAAGGCCAAATTTTACTAACCAGAACTTTGATATTGTCGCCAGGCTACCAGAACAGATAGTAATGTTGTGTGTGTGCTCGAGAGATTTGGGAGCACAGCCGCTGACAATGCTACTGAAAACAGGTCCTTAGTGTCAGACTCAGAGTAAGCAAGCTATCCAAATATAAACAGGATACGAGTAATGGGGAAAAAATTGCGTACCAAAATACTAGTCCACAAAGCATGTATCACAGCTAACAGTGCTGCATTGAGCTTTCGAGCCTTGCATACAAGGTCACACATGGACACGGAACCACGGCTGATTAGTGGACATTTGGAGGCTTGTGAGACCGAGAAAAGAGCCGGGAGTGAAATCTAGTTCAACAGTCAGAATCTGAAACATGGCTGCATCTTAAATGAGTTACCTTTGAGCCTCGTCGGTAAGTGTGAGGTCAGAATATGTGCTAGTCATAGGGAAGTGTGCAATCAGTTGGTGTTCAGAAACAGTAAGTCTATATCAAACGCACCACGAAGAGTCACCTAATCAACCCAATATCTGCAGATGCAATATACTCAGTGATTATCAAAGCACAATGTTTGGTCATACTTTTCAAATTTTGTGAGAAACGGTGCAAGGATGAAGTTGATCTTGCAAGTGATAGTCAAGAAATGATCAAATGGTACAGAATGCTTACCAGATAAGAAAAAGACGGTACCAGAATCAGATTCAGAGGGAAGAAGAGGGGAATTGATGGGGGATGGATAGAAAGAATTCCCATGACACACTCAGGTAGAGAGTCGGAAAAGAATGGGAAAGAGAGTCGGGAATAGATGGGGAACAAATAGAAATAATTCCCATGGTGTCCTCAGGTAGTGACTCCGGCA
Source organism: Armillaria cepistipes (assembly GCA_900157415.1). Lineage (NCBI taxonomy): Eukaryota > Fungi > Basidiomycota > Agaricomycetes > Agaricales > Physalacriaceae > Armillaria > Armillaria cepistipes. Next base: position 1,568,438 of record FTRY01000013.1, on the reverse strand, counting down.
AGGTTTGATACCATGAATAGATTTCTTTCCCACGCTCAGCTCAGGACAGCATAATAACTACAGTAACCATGTCATGTCACAGCAAAATGTCACCAGAAAAAACAAATCGTATGACAAGTAAACAGAAAGGAGGGGAAACCAACAAAGCCGACAAAGCACGGTTATCAAGCCAGTCCGAGAAAGCCGACAACGAATAAAAATATTCCCACGATAGCCTCAGATGGCCAATTCGGCAAAAGCCGTGATACCACGAATAGATTTTCCCATGGGCTGTTCAACTCGCATAATAACCGAGTATCCTATATACATAGGACTCGGAATTGTCAGTAGACCTTGTTGTTGGGCTCCAGACATGGTCTCCAGCCAATTGGAATGTTCACCCACTTTATTTTCATTGCATTTGAACAAGCAATCAAAAGGGGATGAGTGCATGGAAGGATCAGTCCCCTTCTTCGATATACCTTTCAAGACAACGCAGACACCCTGAACCAAGTCCTGCCCTAGTACGTCCGTAGAAGATTGCAATACATTGGATAGCAATGCAGACCGTACCGCTCAGGAAATATATGTATGCGGCACGTAGACTGAAGACACATCTGGCAATAGAAATGGACCAGTTGCCGAACGTGTACATTGAGAGGGACTGGAGATAGAAATTGCAAGGAGTCGAAAATGACATTGTGGATGACTTAGGAGACCCGTGAAGCAAGAAGATGGTCCTGAAGACCGGTCCCATTCGTGAGATCGGTCTGTGAGGCATAGTTTTACAGTGCTGGGTTTCTTAGAGTCTAGTCCAGGCCATAGCACGCATACCCAAGAGGGTGCCATCATACCCTCAATGAATCCAATGAGAAAGTAATTTCGCAAAAATGTGACAGTGACATACCATGGCCAACAAGGTCTCATTTCAGTACTCATTGTGGACGCCTCCATCCCTGTACGGCGTCTCAATGGATAACATTGGTGCGTTCTTTGGTGGGAAATACAAAACGAGGAGTCACTTGAATAGGGAGGATGGCAAAATGACCTGTCTCGATCGCCAAAGTAGAGGTAACCTTCATGGTTATCACGAGGTAGCCGATACCTCAACAGATCCCATCGTCGCTTCGCTGAGTAGGCGCAAATGATAGATATTCCAACTGCGATAGCAAAGTACCCCCTTCATGTCACACTCGCAACTCTGGTGTCGTGTATATTCCAGACGTTCCGAGCATCAGTAGACTAAGTCTGACGTTTACAAAGCGTCGAAGTTGCCGTGTTGTTAGATGTTTCCAGAATGTCAACACATCGTAAGGTTGGGGAGGAAGCTGTATGGGTCCAAAGATCATGGTGTGATGTATATGGGTGTCTGATCCTGCGCGCAGAATCATGAATACTTAAGCGAGAGAAGTCTGCAAGTCCAAGACGAAGATGGTAAGAAATCATCATGTAATTGTTATGTCAATTTAACATTGTCAAGTGATCTTGGATAACGAAGCCAGCGTGCTCGTGCACTACTTTCACATTCCATGACCTGACCATAGGTGACGTTGTCGACAATAACGACCGAAAGTGTTAGCATGCGACGACGCTGCAGAACGACTTTGAACGAGGCATTGGATTCGACCGTTGTGTAAAGGCGTTTTCCAAGGCGGAAGCCAGGCTCTTGAGGCGTTGATAGTGATTCGGAAAAGTCTATTCTTGTTGTCGTTGAGTTGGTCTCCGGCGACGATGGGAGCCGGGGCATCGTCGGCCTAAAATTCAAGTGAGACGAATAATAACCGGAGGAGCTAACATGATTGTGTGCGGCTTTGGAATCGGCATGTGATTCGGAGGGTGAGGCGCAGATGAACAGAACGGCGGGAAGGGAGAGATGGTGGGAGAAGGGAAGAAAGAATGGTTGGCGGCGGTGTCGTGAATTTGCGCCTGTTATAACCTGGGGAGGGGAGGGCGCATAATGATATGATGATGTGATGACGCGGTAAGTAGCTCGATAACGGAGGAGGACAACGATGGTATTGCCCAATAAAGAACGGCGTGTGTCACGCGCCGTTGTTCGCACGCGCTTTGCACTGGACCAACACGACACAACGCTGTGCTCGATACCGAACGCCTCTGCGAGCTCCTTCATGCCATTTCTCAGTTCCATCCTGGTCCTTCGTCGTATGCGATCCATCAAATACGAAAGGGCAGCAATGCGAAAGAACAGTATACTCTTATCTCTTTATTGGGCCTGGTTTCTAACTTTTTTTCTCTTTATTTGCTTCAATGAGGGCTATGTATGCGCTGCTAATCAACAATAATTAATGCCGTCGAGCGCGTATCGTCTAACCGCCACCGTGCCACGATATATAAAGTAAAGTACTGGTATGTATACAGAGAATCCTTTAGAGCTCATCGTGGTCTCGGAACGCCTCTTGGTCGTCATCCGAGGGTCCAGCCGCGCTATACAATTTTGTCATTATCGGGTTGAGGATGGCTTGCACCTCTGCAGGACACGTCATTAGAACTGATCGTCACTGATCAATGAGGAGACCAAAACGTACCAGCCAACTTCTCTTCAAGGTCCTCCTCAGTTGCTGAAGAGCCATACTCGTCCAACCAGTCAGTCGTGTCCTTGACGGCGTCAAGGATAGTTTTCTTGTCCTCATCGCTGATCTTTCCTCCAAGACCCTCCTGGTCGCCGATCTGAGACTTCAATCCGTACACAAAGGCGAATAGGGAGTTCAAAGCTTCGATGCGTTTGCGTTGGGCCTCATCCTCAGAAGCGAACTTCTCGGCCTCGGCCACCATACGATCAATCTCTTCCTGTGACAGACGGCCCTTCTCCTTGGTGATGGTAATCGACTCTGACTTGCCACTGTCGGAATGGTTAGTCAAGACAAACAAACCAGGCATTGACACGGTCCACTCACGTTCCCTTATCAGCAGCGGCGACCTTCATGATACCATTGGCATCAATCTCGAATGTAACCTCAATCTGAGGAACACCACGAGGTGCGGGAGGAATACTGGACAGCTCGAACTTGCCAAGGAGGTTATTGTCCTTGGTCAAGGAACGTTCACCTTCGAAGACTTGGATCAAGACGGTAGGCTGGTTGTCAGCAGCAGTCGAGAAGCTAAAGCAAGTCGTCAGTCCGAGGAACTTCAGAACACATCAAATAAACATACATCTGGCTCTTCCTGGTGGGGATAACGGTGTTCCTAGGAATCAACTTGGTGAAGACACCGCCAGTGGTTTCAATACCGAGAGTGAGCAGGCAAACATCGACGAGGACGACATCAGCGGTTCCTTCCGCACCAGAGAGAATACCACCCTGAACGGCAGCACCGTAGGCAACAGCCTCATCGGGGTTGATACCCTTGGAAGGCTCCTTGCCACCAAAGTACTCCTTAAGGAGTTGTTGGACTTTGGGAATACGAGTGGATCCACCAACGAGCACGACCTAGAACGACGTTAAGTACGAACAAAACAAAACAAAGATAAGAACTCACTTCGTCAACGTCTTCCTTCTTAACACCGGCATCCTTGAGAACCTGCTCGACAGGCTTCATCGTCTTCCTGAAGAGATCCATGTTCAACTCTTCGAACTTGGCCCTGGTCAAAGTCTCCGAGAAGTCGTTGCCGTCTTCGAAACTTTCGATTTCGATGCGGGTACTCTGTTGGTTGGACAGCGTCCTCTTGGCCTTCTCAACCTCCCTCTTCAGTTTGCCCATGGCACGGAGGTTGGGAGTGACATCAGTGCCGGTCTTCTTCTTGTACTGTTTGACGAGGTACTCGATGACACGGTTATCGAAATCTTCACTACCAAGGTGAGTGTCACCAGCAGTGGCCATGACCTCGAAGACACCGTCATCGATGGACAGGAGGGAAACATCGAAAGTTCCACCACCGAGATCGTTGATGACGATCTGGGACTCTCCGCCTTTCTTGTTGAGACCATAGGCGATGGCAGCAGCGGTGGGTTCGTTGATAATACGGAGAACCTGGAGACTGGCGATGGTTCCGGCATCCTTGGTGGCCTGACGCTGAGCATCATTGAAGTCTGCATCAAAAATTGAGAACAAGTCATCAAAGAGTGTAAGGAAAAGACGCACAGGCGGGGACAGTGACGACGGCATGGGTGACCTTTTCTCCAAGGTACGCCTCAGCAGTCTCCTTCATCTTAGTAAGGACCATAGCGCTGATTTCCTCGGGAGTGAAGTCGCGGTATTCGCCCTTGTACTCGACGGTGATTGCGGGTTTCCCGCCCTTCTCCTGGACCTTGAAAGGCCAGTGCTTCATGTCGCCTTGGATGTCACCATCGTGTGCCAGAATTCTTGAAGAGTGGCCTGAGCCAGTCTCTTGACCTCAACATTGCCGTCAGTACCAAGGCATCACTTGGCAGCATGGGATTTCCTTCGATGACCGGTGCGCGTCCTCCCTGAAAGTCTGTCAGCACATGACGAGTCCCCAAAGACACCACTCACCAGCTCATCCATTTTTAGAACACGCACACCCCATCCAGTCATAAACCATCCCTGCCTCCTGTCTTGTTCCACCCTCCTTCTCATTGGGCACGACCCCATCCACCGACCGACCCCCCTCCATGTCCCCGTGTCATTCCCTTCCATTCCCAACGCCGCCTCTGGTCTTGTCTCGTTGCCGTCGTCTCCACTTTCCCAACATCCGTCGTCATCGTCAACATCCGTGGCCGCAGCTAAGAGAGCTGTATAATCGCTGGTCAGTCCCAATCGAGGTAGGAAAAGATTGCTGTCGTCGCGAAATGGAGGGGATGGCACTCGGGAAGTGACGCCGATTGGATGCGATTCGGGTTCTCGACGTCGACGTTGATGCGTGTGTGCTACTCGGTCTCAGAATAGAAATGATTTTTATAAAAGTACACGCACCTTCAATGTAGTGTCAGTCGCCGTGAAGAATCTTGAGCGCGTGACTATAGTGAGGACAATCTCCGATCTAGAGTGCAAAACAAGCGAGAACAATAGAGGAAAGGAGCTGAACACCGTTTCCTTACCACGCTGAAAATCGGCGCGGGCTTGAACATTGTACAAAATCCTGCAGACGTGACTCCGTTAGTCACAAAGTCATCAAAGGTACGTCGGCCCGGGGACTTGCTTGAACGTCACCATTCAGAAATATGTGCTAGGAAGGAGGCTGACAAAGAATGTCGTACTGGTCAAACTTGAAGACACCTTGTGTACTGCCTGATGAAGTCAAACTAAATGGTGCACAATCGTTGGCAAAGGCCGAATCAGATCCAGGAATTCAGAGAAGAATACACCTTTAGAGCAAATGCATACAATCTAGCGCGCTTCTCGGGGTTTCAATTGTGACAATTAGGGGAATACTCGCAAAGGTGCATTTGCATCAACTGATACATATGGTTCATGATCCTGATAATGCAACTGTTTCCATGGTCCCTCTTGCACCATGGACGTTACTGAGATGCATGTTTTAGGAATCAAGGATCTGGGAAGGCAACGAAGACGAGCAACTGATCTATTATGCCTACTTGAGGTCTCATCGATGTTGGTGCAAGCCAATGATGGAGAGTAAGTAACGGATTCGGAGCCGGTTATTCATGAAGGCACAGTAACCCTGCCAATGACTGGTAGACGATATGACCATGGTCAACTACATCAATGGAAGCCCTCTCACTGATCCTCTCGAAGCTCCGAAAATGAATCCCAGCTATTCTGTTGCCCCTGCTTGGAGAATAAAGCTGCATAATTGTCGTACTTCTACCTGCAACACGATCTTTTCATCAAGGAGAATTAGTACCCGGCTAAATGCAGATTGATCTCTCCTCATTATTACATTGGTCTTTCGCTCCAACAAATCAATATATTGCTGCTGTGTGTCAAAAGTTGTGAAGAGCTTTGTTCTCGTCAGAATTGCCATGCCGCAACTCAAAACTTCTCTCTCTATGGGTGTCTTCTGAAACAGTGCTTTATCCTTTATGTGAGCGATACACCTTAGTCCATCTTCATCATCCTCTCTCTTGTTCATCATCACCAATCTAAATCTAAACTTCCTCCTCCTCCTAACCACCGACTCTCATGGCCACCCACACAGATAGTTCAGCAGGTTTTACTGCTGACTATATTGTCTCTATTTCAAATTTTTTGGATATTACATTGAATTCAACCATTTTACAAGGTCAATTGCTTGGTACAAACTCTCATAACCTCCTTAATTTTCAGTCTAACCTTAAAGACATGTGTAGGCATATATACTGGAATTGTGGCCTTCACATTGTGGATCATCTGTGAGGTTTCAAGAAAACATGTCCCTACATGTACTCTCCTGTTTCTGCAATACTGAAATTAGTCATGCAGATACCAAAAAATTTTGACCTATTGGAAGAGCCATGATTGTGGCTATCATAATCCTTCATGTCATGGCTGCCATCGACTTTGCCCTCTGTTGGTCATATGTGCGCCTCATTTTTGTCAAACATGGGCAAACCATTGTGGACGAATATCTGGCATTTTTGAATTACAGGAAGATACAAATCCCCATAGTGATCACAGGCATTGTCTCCACTATCTGTGTAGACTCTGCTATGGTACCATGACTCCGCTGAGTATGTGCCCGTGCTGACACCAAGCTGACACTAAATGACATCTTTATTCTAGATTTGGCGCTGCTGGATGGTTTGGGGAAAGCGCTGGCCCATTGTTGTGCTTCCGATCCTTTTTCTCATATCTGGAATTGGTGCGACAATCCCTGCCCTCTAATATTTCCTGCTTATGCTGGGTTGATCCAATTTTCAAAGCCATACTGACATACAAAGTGTTCCTTGACCCATTGTCAGATGGATTCCGTGATCTTCTTCTGGTTCTCTACATGGCATTTATCCTTGTGATGACCCTTTGTTGCACCTTGATGATCATTTTCCGTATCTTGAGTGTTGGAAGGGCCAGCACCGGATCAGGGAGACCGTTCAGAGTGTACCGCCATGTTATAGAAATTTTGGTTGAATCCGCAACTCTCTATGCAATATTTCTGCTCCTAGATATAGTCTTCGTGACTTGCCTGAATACGGCGGCATGGAACTACACGGACGTCATGGCAGGATTTGCAAGAGTATGATAAAAATTGTTACTTTCTTGGTATTGACAACCACTCACTGCCATGTACTAGGGAGTAACCCCAACACTTCTCATTGGGCGTGTTGCTGCAGGACAAGTGTGGCTGGATGACTCTTGGGAGGGAAGTGTGATGTCATCGCTTCATTTTGGGCAAGATAGTGAACAGATGGGTTCCCAGGACGATGCTACACAGAGTGTCATAGTCAATGATGGCCTTGAAGTTCCACCGGAAAGTGAGGACAACCTCGAGGGTGCCTCTGAACATAGGGTGAACAATGAGGATTCTGTTTGATTATATGGCCATTGGTATACAGAAGTGCACCACTAACAATGTTTTCCCATCATCCTATGTGCTATTTACCGAGACAATCGTGCAGTTTAGATATATCATATTGACTTACATATCCTATTAATGATCGTTCAACCATAGAGTTGTCGAAGCAAACATTCTAAGTGATGGTTACCCCTTAATTATTGTCAGTAGACCTTGTAGTTGGGTTTCCTGGCATGGTCTCTGGCCAATTGGAATGTTCACCCACTTTATTTTCATTGCATTTGAACAAGCAATCGAAAGAGGATGAGTACATGGAAGGACCAGTCCCCTTCTTCGATATACCTTCCAAGACAATGCAGACACCCTAAACCAAATCCTGCCCCAGTATGTCCATAGAAGATCGCAATACATCGGATGGCAATGCAGACTGTACTGCTCAGGAAATATATGTATGCGGCATGTAGATTGAAGACACATCTGGCAATAGAAATGGACCAGTTGCTGAACATGTACATTGAGAGGGACTGGAGATAGAAATTGCAAGGAGTCAAAAATGATGTTGTGGGTGACTTAGGAGACCTGTGAAGCAAGAAGATGGTCCTGAAGACCGGTCCCATTCGTGAGATCGGCCTGTGAGGCATACATCACTTGGCAGCGTGGGATTCCCTTCAATGACTGGCGCACATCCTCCCTGAAAGTCTGTCAGCACACGACGAGTCCCCAAAGACACCACTCACCAGCTCATCCATTTTTAGAACACACACACCCCATCCAGTCATAAATCATCCCTGCCTCCCGTCTTGTTCCACCCTCCTTCTCATCGGGCATGACCCCATCCACCGACCCATCCCCATCCATGTCCCCACATCATTCAGATCCCTTCCCAACGCCGCCTCTGGTCTTGTCTTGTTGCTGTTGTCTCTCATCTGTTGTCGTCGTCAACATCCGTGGCCACAGCTGAGAGGGCTGAGTAATCGCTGGTCAGTCCCAATCGAGATTGCTGTCGTCGCAAAATAGAGAGGCTGGCACTTGAGAACTGTGTGGATGCGGGTGCCCATTTGGGTTCTTGATGTTGATGTTGATGTGTGTGCGCTACTCAGTCTCAGAATGGAAATGATGTTTTATAAAACTACACACACCTTCAATATACCCAAGTCGGTGTCAGATGCCATGAAGAATCTTGAGCGTGTGACTATAACGAGGATGATCTGTGATCTAGAGTGCAAAACAAGTGAGAAAAATCAAGGAAAAGAGCTGAACACCATTTCTTTACCATGCTGAAAATTGGCACAGGCTGGAACATTGTGAAATTTAACAAAATCCTGCAGACGTGACTTTAGTCACAAAGTCATCCAAGGTACATTGGCCCAGGGACTTGCCTGCCATTCATCTGCATGTATACGGGATCGTAGAAGAGTGGGGTAGTCGAGGTTGGCAAGAGGAGCGCAAGAAGAAATTGGAGAGGAGGGAATGATGCAGGGAGTTGGACTTCAAACCAGAATTTGACCTGGCTTTTATATCTCAGTCCCATCCAAATCAGGATCGAATAAGTCAATTCGATGAATAGAATGATATCCTCCACCCCAGAAACGAGGAAACATTGTCTGTGTTTGCTTCTGATTGACAATTGGATGGTCGAACTTTTCCGGGGGCCACGAACTGACAGCACGGCGACTTGCAAGTTCTTTCAAATTCATCGGTAAGTATTCCCTTAGCATATCTGATGCTCTCGTTTCCCTGGGACTCATCTCAGTCAAAATCCAGGCTTGGAATCCCAAATGTTGCACTTGTATTGCGGTGATCGGATTTAATCAAAATGCACACACTGCCAGGTCGACTCGCCACAAAGTACGCTGTTGTATTCAGATGTGTTTTCTACGCATTGTTGGTATTACAGGATATTCGTTGGAGGAAAACTTACCTATCATTCAGTAATCATAAATCCTTAATGACTATATCAGTTTCTCGGTGAGAAAACTATGAATAGCAGTTGAAGATAAGTACTTACAGTCGAGTTCATCAAAACCTTGTGCTAGCAGACCCATATTGGGAAAGTGCTCTTGAAAACCACATTGAGGCGTACACTGCTAGCAAACCGGGATGGGTTCAAAACTTCGGCATCTCAGGATGACCGACGTTGATGAGCCTAGACTTCCGTGGCAACGGCAACACCCAAAACTCTGACAGAGCTTAGGCAATTAATGTAGCAACACAGCAATCAAGGCAATGTGTTTGCAAGTGGTTCGGTGCACCTCTGTGCGGTCAATTCCTCAATAACACAAGATACACTGCGACTTTTCAGTCAGCGAAGTAGTACTCTTGGTCAAGGAGTACTAATAGACGTTGGCTGTAAGCCGGGAAGGATCTCGATAAACGAGATGGGAAGGAATCTGGTATGACGTGAATACCAAGAAACCAGGATAGAGACCACGAAAATGGTCTAGTAAACGTGGGGATGGGCTAAAGAGCACGAAAATGGCTCTAGAAATCGTAGCAATGGACTAGAAATCGTAGCAACATGCTAGAAATCATAGCAATGCGCTAGAAATCGTGGGGATGGACGGGAAAATGCGGGGAGGGACTAGAAGACGTGGGGATGGACTAGAAGACGTCGAAATAGCCTAGTAAACGTGGCTTGGGGTGTACCTAATATTGTGAGTCGAAACAATAGCAATAAACGTACGGAGACTGCAAGAAACTAGTAGAAATCGTAGCAACTGAGGTGCTGAGTGGGGTGTTGCGGCAATAGATGCACAGCAACTCCGAACAATGATAAAGACGAGGGTGATCCTATGGAGCTGAACTGGGCCTACACGGAGGCAATACTGAACTGGGCAATGAAAACGATGGCGATGTAGAAGGTGAAAGCGATAAAACAATCCTATGTGGTGAAAGTGAAGCGATGTTGCAGCTTTTAAAAGACAAAAGCAAGTTATTGATGCAAGATTTTGTGTATTGGTGCAACCAACAACGTTTAAAGAGTAAAGCAAGCGGTGGGGAATAACTTGGAGTAACCGGAGCTGACTGGTAATGCCATAGCCTCGTCAACTGGGTAAGAACTCCTCCTAAAAATGCGGTATCTACCTAGTTTTTATACTACAAGTACGATTTTATAAATAGAATATTCTTCGAAGCCTTAGTAAGGCTGTAAGTCCTTGGCTTTTGTAATAGCCGTAGTAAACATATGGTATCTGTGATTCTAAAGTAACAGCAAGTCTTCGACGTTGCCGTGTATGGATGCGAACCATGTGGTTTTATTGAGCGATGAGCGGATCATAAGGTGCTGTTTAGCTGCGGATTATTGAGCTGCAGTTGCCATGCTGAGGTGTATGCATGGGGCAACGATAATTCGAAGTCTTGGCACTGTAACAGCCTTAGTAAACACGGTCTATAGTTGCCGTAGCTGTAATTATTGTAGCTGGGAGGGTACTCGCGTCAATCACATCATTTCATTAAATGATTGATGGCACATCAACCAGATGCTTCTGAGTGATGTAGCAACCCCGTTTTAGGATGATTGTCGATCAAAGGTGCCTTGCCGTGATGGGATACGGTAATTGAGATGCGAGGCGAGCTGGGAAGGATAACGGAGTGTGTGAGAAGTGGATGTCATGGTTTTAGGACTGTATCTGAATGTTTGTGGCCTATACTGCAAAAATCCGTGGTATTATCGAGTGTTGGCAGTGTTATGGAGTGTGTGAGGATTATAATGGCGTCGTTTCGAAGGTATTGGGTGATGGATGGCTAAATCCGCGAATTCTGAGCGTACAGAGCCTGGAGGCTCATCAACGTATCATTTTGAATTCCTGCAGCCTGTTTTAGGGAAGCCTGAGGTGAGGAGAAAGATGAGAATAGCCGAGATACAAAAATACGAAACTACCACACCTGGAAGCCAACTGACAAACATCAAGCTGTAGGTAGTGCGGAGGTGCGAGGATAGGTGTTCAATTCTTAATCCTGAGCTGCAAAAATGTTCCCGTATTCAAAACCGGGTGAAAATTGAATAACACTGGATTCAATAGTTTCTCAAATAAGGTGGGTGGCAGGGTCAGGAAGGTTCTGAAATTCGGAATGAATATAGTGACATGACAGGACATGTTGATGGGAAGATGTACAAGGTGGCTGAGGGGATAGTTGACTTGCCAATGAGTTGCCAAATGATGCTGGTGGTGACTGCGAGTCCGGGCAGCAAAGTCAAAGTAAAAGTGCACTTCAGCACAGATACTTTCCAGAGGAATACCATTAAACCTAAAATGACCAGCTGCAATCAGATTCTGCATGATTTACCAGAAAACTGAGCCAATGCTTACTCAACGCTCGCCCAAAAAATTAAAACGATGTCATAAAATGAACTGCAGCCTCCAAATATGGACAAAAATCAGGGACTGGCGACGCCACCGAGGCCGTTGGGAGATGGGATTCGAGCAGAGCATGTCTAGCTGATAGTGAGGAGGTAAGTGAAACAGAAAATGTCACCTGTCAAAATAACAGACAGTGAGTGTTTGAACAATGGAAGATGCTGTAAAACTAACCTGGAAACAAGATAGCAAATGTTTGATTATACTGGTCTCAGCAGAATCCAGCTTGGAAGATATGACATTGGGGTAGCTTGAGTGGCGACAGATGAAACACAGATGATTTGAAATATGTCATTGAAATCGAGGTCTGTCAAAAGTTGGAAGATTCGGAGAAGGACAGGTCGTTACATGAAACAAGTGGAGAACGTTTTGGTGGTGAGAGAGTAAGCACTGGCGACTTGTTCAGATTCATTTCACAGGTCGCATCCATCATGTGCTATCACAACTTGACTCTTTCGCTCATGCATCCACCTATCCTCGCATCCCTTGCTGTACATTCTTCTAATGATTTGGTCTTCAGCATCAAGACTTCGAGAATGACTGCCAATATTCAAGGATTCAGCAGCAAGGGAATTTTGATGGAAGATGTCATAAGAACTGCAGAATGTCAGTTCTGAGTTCTCTCAGGTAATTACAGTCTGTCAATCCATATTTCTCCCCTTCTAACATTGTGCTGTTCCATTTCATGTCAAGGCCCAGATTCAAAGCTACCGAATTACGGACATGAATACAAACACCGATCGTTTGGATGCTTTTACTGCATTGGACACGGATACACCGATTGGCAGCTGCTCAAATTTGAGAAGAGTTAGGATGTCAGCTGTAGGGGAAATGGGAATTGCAATGCATCTGGGTGAGCTTCTGTTGTCTCTTAGATACAGACGATGTGAATAGTACATAGATGAAATACTTCAACAGCGATCATCAAATTTGGGAAGATCGGTAGTCAGCTGGACGAGATTTTGAGAAGAAATCCTCTGTAAACTCGGAAGTGAGTGTCATTCATTTCATGGGAACATGCAACGGGTTTATTCTAATGGTATTATTCAATCATTGCAGAAATACAATGCTATATTTTGTCAACCTGAGCTTTATACAAGTGCTCTATCACTACTACTATATGTTTTAAGTACTCCATAATTGAATTTATGGTTCTATGCATTAATTCAAGATCCCTCAAGCATCCATTGACCTTGTCTTCTCCCGACAGCTCTGATTTCGCTTGAGAGTTCCTGAAAATCAATGAATTGAATGAATAGGACATGCCCTCAAATTATTTGACTTACTGTTCTCATGAACAGGTCTATTCCATGACTGGATCTCCATCTGGCTCCCCGCAATCTTGTGGGTTCATTGCCAATTTCCTTTAGGACAATAATCTATAACTCATAATCAATCACAGAGCTTGAAACAGATTCAGCAAACACTTTCCTTTTGTATAGAGCCGGAACAATGGCAGCACAGCGAATTGGCTACATAGCAACTAGGTTCCCATATGCCGATCAAATACTATAATTAAGAATACTGGTATCCAGACTTATGGTGACATGGAAGGCACGTATTTCTCTGCCGGCAATGCAATTCCTCCCTAGCTTGACAGTCCTCGAGTGTGAGCAACTTGACATCTAATTCAGAATGAACACTTACCTTTGATTTTTTGATTTTAGTGCAGATCCGAACTCCAGGTATCAGACATTCGCTATGGGTGAGAATTCAAAGACTTACCAGCATGTACTAGGAATGTCTTTGGAGGTGAAGTGTAGTATCTCCACGTCAATCAGGATATGCAGACTGCGGAGAAGCTCGAGTCAGTAACGACGTCAATGTCAGATCAAATATCCAACTCACCATTCATTTAGAGTGGCTCTGAACATGTCAGCAGAAAGCCCGAGATTTGCGTGTCAGCAAAGGAAAATCCTCCCCTGATGTGCCACCGTCAAAGCTTGAGTTCGAATTCAAATTTCAGGTTCAGAGATCTAAGGACCAGCAGATGACGTGTGACTGTAGCTGCACCTCCCGCCGGCTGTCTGAATTCCATCGGGTCCACCATATTTGTGCCAAATCATTTTTGTCGTCATTCACCTTATCAAAGTGATGACTGCACCTAACACCCAGAATCCTCCCTCTGACACTTGAGTGCATCGCCTCAAGAAATTTCCAGTGGCTCACTGGATGTTTGGGAAGCATGCCAAATCCTGACTTGAAGCGTCATCCATGTGTGACATTCACAGTGGATTAGAATGGATGATCTGCTGGGGTATGGATAGTAACGAACTGACCAGTAATATTGCTATCGAAACAAGCTGGCAGGCTTCACAGTCAGTCCAATGGGAAATCCGAATCAAGCACATAATGTTCTTGCTTGTGTTATGGGGACATGAAGTTGACTATACTTGAAAGTCTCTGTAAGTTCATGTCTATTTCATGCATATCTGTTGACTCACCTTTCTGAGAAGAGTTTTCTCGAGCCTGGATGCAAATTTTAACAAAGGGTCAAAGAACATTGATGGAATAGTTACATCTAAGTCAGCGGTGCTAGGTCCATTTCAAGATTTCAGGAGAGGCGCAGGTGAAGAGACGCATCGGAGTCAGGGATGATGATTGTCAGTTGGAAGAGTAAACAATGTATGTGGATTTGTTTGTATATCTTGACGTGCATTGATGACTCGAGCGTGTAGTTACGGTGACATTTGATGGTGAAATTGCAAGCAGGATGCCATCCGAAGCGTCGAGCATATTTCTTGAGTGAATTCAAGTGACAGAATTACACACCATTATATCTGTATTTTGTGCGGAATAAAATATGTATTTCGAGGGTGTTGACATAAGTTTTCAAGCTTCTTGAAGACGGAGGATGGAGTTTCGACGCCATCAAAATATTTGAAGTTCAGAAATGTTGACAGGTGTGCCAACCACCGGCAAGGTATTCTGATGTCACGTCTGCCGCACCCTCGTGATCTTGTTGATTTCTCTTGGTAAGTCGGCAGCCTCCCTCTTATTCCCTTACCTCAACCATCTCGACCTCCCATCTCCCGTTCTTCCCTCCCATGCCTCTCCCACCTACTATTGCCTCCTCCAGCACATCATACGTGCTTCTGTCCTCTCCACATTGCTGTTGAAGATCGTCAATACAGTGTGAAGTCTTGGGCGTTGATGCCCATATTGGGATCAACAACTTTGATTGAACCGCGTGGAATACCGTGACACTTCTTTGTTTCCTACCACCATCATGGTAGGCCATTTCCGCATCGTTTCTGTCATTGAGCTCACTCCCTCTTTCAGACTCTTGTTTGCCTATGAGGACTGTATGGTATGTATTTTCATGCGCTCTATTTTAGCTAATCTTTTTTCACCCCCATAGATGCACATCATATGAGTCCTCCAATCATTACAATAAATACCCACCGTCAAGCACGTTCCGTTCCATTGGCAGACACGCCTTGCCTTTGACATCTCACATCGAATTCAAGCACAAACATGTGTATTCTTTCAAGGTCAGCTTCCGATAATGAATTGAATATCAGTCCCCTTGCTGACTATTTTCTAGAGAATGGACACCTCATCATCACAAGCGCTGGATGGTCCAAGACAACATATTACAGACCAGGGAGCAAGGTAAGACTTGACTAGCACGATAATGGTATCCTCACTAACTTTAGCTTAAAGCTGATTTTGCTTTGAGATGATGGATCTCCCTCCGCAAACCTGAGGTAAGTTCGCATCTGGAGTAATGTTTCATATCGATACTAACGTGCTGCTTCAGTATCTGAGCTTGACTGTGTGCTCTAGCATGCTCGTTAGGCTTTTTGAATATGCAGAGTGCCGTCAGGCGAGCGAGGTAAGTCTCTCTCAGCTTGATAACTAAATAATGTGGTCACTGACTTTGGCTTGAAGATACCTTAATGAAAGTAGACCAGGATTGTTCTGAGACGATGTATTGCCATCCAGTGAGCAACATCAAATGAAGGTATGCTTACAAGTTGACATATTTCTGTTATTCAGGCTAACACATCTAAGGCTCTCTAAGGTTTGACTGTATATATCGATATCTGGTGAGCAAGGCAAGTCCTTTTCTTGCTTGATAACCTTAATGTATACTCACTCACTTTGGCATGAAGATATGTGGATGAAAACTACATGGAATGACCTCGAGACGACGTATCTCTGTCCGACGAGGGATGCAAAACCATAGTATGTTCATTTTCTGAGTCGTGTTTCCTTGCTATTAATGTGTTTCTTGTTGTCAGCAGGCTTGTTATGCTTCGAGTATATGTATCGCCATCCAGCGAGCTAGGTATGTTAGGATAATTCTCATTCCATTTTACTTACTCCTTGATTACACCTCTCTTTTTTATTCAGAAAATTCATGGTCAAAGCGACCCACTCTCCCTCTTTATCATGTCATTAATTTTAGGCCTGATACACAGAAACCAGTCTAACAAAGCAGTGGCAAAGGAGCTTCCATTCCCAATGATTTCATATCTGAACGCCCACAGTCGCGGGGAAGGTTTAGGGCTTCGCACCGTCATTGTATGGTACGGTTGTACAGGTGCCATCGTACGGGTACTGTATCCATACCGTCAGAGGGTTCCATCAGTTTTGGATCATACGGGTCCTATACGGGTACCTGAAAATGGACAAATTAGTCAGTTTTTTTGACTGTTGTAAGACTCGAACTCCAATCAAGGGTAAACAATGGTTGTATTGCGTTCGTACAATCACCGATGAGTCCCATAGTAATTGATGATCAAAGTCACACTGATAGTGCTTAGCAAGAATGAATGTGTTTCAGTATGAGTAAACTTTAGCTCAAAGCTAGGGAATATACAGCTTTGAGTAGACTACTTTTATACTAAGTCGAGAGTCTGTAGTGAGTACTAAGATGAGGGTACCGTGTTAGAAGATGAATAAGGCAAATACACAGTAACTGAGAATATGACACGTCGGTGGAGTATGACGATGTGAAGTTTTACGAAGACTCCATGGAGTCACGGATCTAAAGATAAGATAACGGTAAGTGCCGAAGATAAGATAAGATAAGAGGCGCTTAGATAAGAAAAGCAAATAAATCATGACAACTGTTGTGGATACAAAACGATGAAATATGACCATTTCTGTTATATTTGATGCTGATTTCTGCTCTTATAGGTAACCATCGGTGCATATATGGTAATGACGGCCATCACCATCACTGTACCGTCAAGGCCAAATTTTCTGACAGTTGATGGCCATCCTCTATACGGTATGGTGCGAAGCCCTAGGAAGGTTCTTTCTATCAAGGTTTATCCAGAAGACATTGACAATTTAGGCAAGTTTGATACGTCATTAGTATGGGACAGATTCTCTCAGCGCACTGATGTCCTAACTATACATAGCCTATCGGACATGCCGTTTGTCGATTTTCACTTCTCAAAATGTTGGGACTAACCCCATAAACGTAGATACGACGCCGTTATCTATGCCAGGGCATTGAGCAACCGAAACCCAGGGACTCATTTGTTTCATCTCATGGAAAACACAGGTCATAATTTTACTGGATGACATGATGAGGTAGTTGCAACGATCCTGGAATGGTGAGATGCTCATGGATGTGGGGATCTCAAATCAGGTGTATGGAGAGGAAGGGCAACGGATCTTAGAGGCAAGATGTAACCATGAATTTATTCCTGGGGATGAGTGCCACAGTTTGATGCATGCCTGAGTGAACCTTCAAGTCAAATGTGCTGTTATTATATTCTCTCTGCACCTGATATTCGTCATCCAGCTATGTCATGTATTTGTTCGCATTACTCGTCTTGTGAATAACGAATCGTATACGGTCCAAATGAGTGCACGCCGGAGACATGCCATTCAAGAGAACTCGGACACACATTTGCCACTTGTTGCGTGTCAAAATGGTAGTGATGTATCTTATCCTATACCAGCATGCTCGCCGTCTTCTACTAGTACATATATAATCCAAATCTAACAATCGTTAAACTCCAGTCGATAGTATTACATGAATAGAGCATACCATATAATATGATTAAGCAAACTCCAGAGCTTTCATCGCTACAGCCTTCCTCGTGGATCGACGCTTCTGAAAATTTGCAAGGATCAGTCCTGGTGCTCGTCTCAATGTTTGTCTCTGACCTTGGAAATCAATTCCTCATCCTGATCTTCATCCAGGCTCGTCTCCCTCTTTCGTGCCTTCAGAGCAAGCGATTCTTCATATGCCTGCACCAAATCTGGCCGCGCCTCTCGCACCAACACAGCAGGGAGCCACAGCTTCAGTGGCAACAATGGGCTCCTTTGGCGCCTTCCACTCCGGCAATGGAGGTCTTGTCCCCTTCACACCTGCCTCTGCAAGGTACACCAACATTCTTGGATCCACTTCAACATAATACAACAACTCTTCATTGAAAAATGGATCCTCCTTGCTGCTTGTAACCCTTAGTATCCACTCATTATCCACCCCCACGTGCTGGCTCCTGGCAAATGACCCCCCAAGCATGAACACCGGCTGCTCAGGTGCCATCGTGTACCGCCGCATCGCATGCATTCATGATTGACGGCCATATGATCGTCCAAAAATGCTTCATGATCTCCGACTTCCAACCCCACTCAAAGTAGCGCTCACATACCGATGTGAGGGCAGGCAGGGATGGCTCCCGGTGATGAGCCTCCAGGCTCTGTACGCTCAGAATTCGCGGATTTAGCTATCCATCACCCAATACCTTCGAAACGGCACCATTATAATCCTCACACACTCGATAATACCACGGATTTTCGCAGTATAAGCCACAAACATTCAGATACAATCCTAGAACCGTAACATCCACCCCTCACACACTCCGTTATCCTTCCCAGCTCGCCTCACGTCTCAATTACCGTATCCCATCACGGCAAGGCACCTTTGATCGACAATCATCCTAAAACGGGGTTGCTATATCACTCAGAAGCATCTGGTTGATGTGCCATCAATCATTTAATGAAATGACGTGATTGACGCGAGTACCCTCCCAGCTACAATAATTACAGCTACGGCAACTATAGACCGTGTTTACTAAGGCTGTTACAGTGCCAAGACTTCGAATTATCATTGCCCCATGCATACATCTCAGCACGGCAACTGCAGCTCAATAATCCGCAGCTAAACAGCACCTTATGATCCGCTCATCGCTCAATAAAACCACATGGTTCGCATCCATACACGGCAACGTCGAAGACTTGCTGTTACTTTAGAACCACAGATACCATATGTTTACTACGGCTATTACAAAAGCCAAGGACTTACAGCCTTACTAAGGCTTCGAAGAATATTCTATTTATAAAATCGTACTTGTAGTATAAAAACTAGGTAGATACCGCATTTTTAGAGAGAGTTCTTACCCAGTTGACGAGGCTACGGCATTACCAGTCAGCTCCGGTTACTCCAAGTTATTCCCCACCGCTTGCTTTACTCTTTAAACGTTGTTGGTTGCACCAATACATGAAATCTTGCATCAATAACTTGCTTTTGTCTTTTAATGCCACAACATCGCTTCACTTTCACCACATAGGATTGTTTCATCGCTTTCACCTTCTACATTGCCCTTGTTTTCATCGCGCAGTTCAGTATTGCCTCCGTGTAGGCCCAGTTCAGCTCCATAGGATCACCCTCGTCTTTATCATTGTTCGGAGTTGCTGTGCATCTATTGCCGCAGCACCCCACTCAGCACCTCAGTTGCTACGATTTCTACCAGTTTCTTGCAGTCTCCGTACGTTTATTGCTATTGTTTCGACTCACAATATTAGGTACACCCCCAAGCCACATTTACTAGGCTATTGCGACGTCTTCTAGTTCATCCCCACGTCTTCTAGTCCCTCCCCGCATTTTCCAGTCCATCCCCACGATTTCTAGCGCATTGCTACGATTTCTAGTCCATTGTCACGATTTCTAGAGCCATTTTCGTGCTCTTTAGCCCATCCCCACGTTTCCTAGACCATTTTCATGGTCTCTATTCTGGTTTCTTGGTATTCACGTCATACCAGATTCCTTCCCATCTCGTTTATCGAGATCCTTCCCGGCTTACAGCCAACGTCTATTAGTACTCCTTGACCAAGAGTACTACTTCGCTGACTGAAAAGTCGCAGTGTATCTTGTGTTATTGAGGAATTGACCGCACAGAGGTGCACCGAACCACTCGCAAACACATTGCCTTGATTGCTGTGTTGCTACGTTAATTTCCTAAGCTCTCTCCGAGTTTTGGGTGTTGCCATTGCCACGGAAGTCTAGGCTCATCACCGGTGAGACCACTGTATGTTGTGGGATATGGTGATGGTGGGGTTGGCGTACCCAGAAGCATGTTGACATCAGGGAAGAAGGAAGAGACGCACGTGAACTGCGTGAATTGGGCTAGGGAGGGAGAGAATGCATCGGAGGGCGCAGCGAGCTCCTGGATGAGCTCTGCACACCATGTTGGTATAAAGGCTTTGAGTTCCAGTCATGTCATGGTCGTAGCCACCTTAAGCAGTGAGTCGGCAAAGCCCAACTGGGTGAGCTTGACAGCAACTTCTATAAAGTTGCAGTCGAACACTCCTGTTTGGGTGCATAGCCAAGATATGAAGATGAGGCTTGCCCTGTTATACCTGAGGTCGGCGAGGCGGTGGATGAGGTACTGCTCCTGTTTACCCTTGTTGTTGGGCATGCCACAGTGGGTTGAGGATGGGTTTTGGATGACGGTGTGAGCACCATTCCAAGTCCTATGTATATAGGTACCTCGGTTATCATGCCGTCCTGAGAGAGCTGTGGGAAAATTCTATTCAAGGTATCAATTGATCGCAGGACTTGCTGAATTGGCTACCTGAGTAAACTGTGGGAATATTTCTATTCATTTGCATCTCGCATTGGCTGACTGTACTCCCTTCTTTTCCTGTTGCACTGGTCCCATTCTCTTCCGAGTCCGGTTTCTGTCAGCCCTAGAAATTTCTCTATTTATTCCTGTCATTTCCTGTTTGACTGTCTGCCAACTGATTCTGATTCATCTCAAAGTTTCTTGATTTCTTGGCCAACAGTTTTCATATCTCTGCATTCTGATCATGTTTTGTACCTGAGCACGCCTAAATTTTTCACTAAATTTCTAGTGATCAATACTGACCATTTTCTTGAATAGGCTCGTTGATTGTAACCGCCAGGGTATGAGTGATCAACTTAACGCAATGGGTGGGCATCTCTTTGTACAAGCTAATGTGTCAACTGGATAGTCTATCACCGGGAGATGTTGATACCAGCTCTCATCCTCCCCATTTTTGATTCTGAGCAATGATTGTCTGTGGTTTTGTATGGTCACGGGGGTGTGCCATTTTTCTCATTTTTCTCAGGTTTCGTCTTCACTGCGACCTGGCGTAATTCAGGGTTGGATTTTAAAAGTTCGATGCCCTGCAACAAGCAGTGTTTGGCTTATAGCAGGATCTAGGTGTTTCGTGAGTGGAGGCTTAAAGTTATTGTGAGTTTTTATATTCTGGTACATGCTGTTATCTGTCAAGTCAATTTATGAATGAAGCTGGTGTATATTTCTAGCCAATGTTCTTCTACTTTCTTTGTTGCATCCACCAAATTTGCTTCATGCAGCGGCAGATTCATCCCATGTCGTCTCCACATCATCCTCTCCGCCGAGTTTCAAAATTCTTCTCAGCCCTTCAGTGCGCACACCTATGCTGAGACCACTCTATGACTTTGATGCTACACCATATTGGCTACTCCACACCACATATTTGTGGTAGACCACGAACCTGCTTCATGGTCTCCTCCAACTATGTTTCCTTCTGGAGCATGTAGTTTGCAAGCAGCAATATCTGCTATTGCTTACCCGACGCAAAGATAAAAATGTCCAGACCTTCCGCACGTTCCCTGTCTGGCTCTTTGGCTTAACCCTCAAGGCATGACTGTTCCAGTGCATCATCAAAACTGCCTGAAAATGTGTGGTGCCGACTTTCAATGGGACCTCTTCAACACTCGGGATCACGCTCAACATAGCCAGAAGTGAACGATCATCTCACGTCTATTCTCTTAGAAGAGCTCCATGGAGTTCGAACTAAGCCTGTGCCTCTACATCTGGCAATTTATCAATTAATGGGAATGTCTATTTGACAGTGCGGCACATGGTGTCAAGAGTGAGTCTGGTACTGAGGGGGATGGAGCCTGGTCTGGTCATAATGGTTGCCTCTGGCTTGACTGTCTTCCCTGTATGTCTTTATTACTCCCAATATCCTCTCCATATCCTCTCCTGTTCACACCTCGCCTAGTGACTAGCTATCTCGCCTTTGGCGCACCCTTTGGTATGATCATGGCTGCGAAAGACTCAGCCCCAGTTCCCAAAAGCAGCGAAGAAGGCTCACCGCTATTGGCCAAAAGATATCATGCCCAATCATTGAAATACCTGCTATCCAAATCCTAAATGGCCGAGGCGAGTTTTTCAATGGCCACAGGTATTGGCGATGAAGTGGTAAAGTCGCTCGCTGGCTTCGCTATCATGGCTGTTGTCAAATGGCTGATGACTCCTATGGATAGAACTGATTTACTCCGCAAGCTCCAAGGCAAAGATGAAAAGGTACACTGATATCTCCATCCATAACACATCATTTAGTAGATATTTACTATTCACAGGGCAAACCCACAGGCCGAGAAGAGCTTACGGCCGAGGCTCTTACGATTCTCATAGCAGGTTCAGATACGACATCTAGGTAAGAAACGTGTTTCTCTCTACTTTTTGTGGAGATGAATTTCTACTAGCTCCGCTTGTGCCATAATCTACTACCTCGCCTGAAATCCCCACGTCCAAGCCTAACTGCACAAAGAACTCAACGAGCAGCTCAACGACTCGGTATCACCGGCTGATGAGATGAAGAACCTCCCCTACCTTGATACGTGCATCAACGAGGGTCTGTGATTGCACTCAACACCTGCTCTGGGACTTCCGCGGATCATACCCGAGGGCAGGATAACAATCCATGGTCATTTTTTCCCTCTTAGGATGTGATTTTGAGCGTGCCAAGTTATACAATCTGCTGTGACCCAGAGATGTGGGGGATATTGAATAGTATAAGCTGGAGAGGTGGTTTGAGGGATAATACGCTCATCCAGAAGATGTTCAATCGCTTTCCCTTGGCATTAAGTAGGAGGCCTTTTTTGCTATGTGAATGTGGCTGATTTGTTCTTGGCAGGGCGTGCGTAGGGTGCAATCTCATGCCACAAAAGTTGCAGATTATCGTTTCGTTCATTTTGAGGAGGTTAAATTTTGTGTTGCCTGCCACGAGGCGGGAGCAGGAAAACTATTACTGCCGACGATTGGATAGCGCCCATCATTGCTGGCGACTCTCAATTGCTGTATGTGATAGCCTTTAAATAGGCTGTTTTCCTTTGCATCTACGACAACTGGGTCTTGCAGCATCTGCTCAATATATCTGTCCATGCGCCGAGCAGTGAGTTATTACTTCTACATCCGCTGTACTACATTTTTACACTGCGATTAAGCCACATATACTGCTCGACGTACCTGGATAATTGTATTGTGGATGCTACATTCGTCCGGCTCACAGCAAGGCGTGTATACCTTTTGGTGTCGTAACTGCCCTGTGTCCAAGTTTGGTTTCCTCTGTATGAGTTTTCTCTCTTGTGTTGTCAGTATCTGTGCTAATTATGTATGACTCTATAGGAAAATCAGATAGCAATAAGGTTGATACCATCCCTGAAATCTTCCGTCATATATCACTATCCTGATGCATTCTCAAGCTCCCATGTGTTCCACTCGAGTTTAGAGCAGTTGTTATATCCGCCGTTTGTTGACTCTTTCCAGGTGAAGGATCTGTCGAACCCGAACCTGAATCTACCCGTAAATTAGAGGTGCATTAATCCGTGTCCAAATTCAAATCAATTTCCAACAAGATTGCGATGAAGAAGGGATCAACAGCTGAATTGCACAGTGTTAAGGAGGTAAACACTCAGACATTGGAGGGCAGAGAGTTGGAGGGCTATGGACAATCCCAATATGGCTCGAACATTTGATTGACCAAAGGTACATATATTTTTCCTGCTTCCATGTGATCTGGTTACTGCTATCCTTTGTGCGGGCATGAGTAATTTCTGTACTAGAACTTGCAAAAATGCATTCTGACTTAAACCAAAATGAAAGTGCTATTTTAGTGTGACAAAATAGCACCTGTGAGTGATATTACCTCTTTCATCCTCTACCACCGCCCCACCAGTGCAGCTCGTGATTACTTATAAGCACACAGGGAAAAATACATAGGACTCGGACCTGCCACATGGATGCGCTGGCCCTCACCTGCTAGTACAGGAAGGCCTCGAGGTCATCAGTCAGAATCCTGTCGATGATGCCATGCACATTAAGGAGGGGGAGGTCGACGACAGTGTCACCCAATGCAGTCTCGTGCTCAATGCCAAATGCCTCTGCAAGCTCCTTCATGCCGCTCATCAGCTACTTCTCCATCGGATGGCGGTCCTTTGCTGTGTGTGGTCCATCGAATACAAACAGAGGCAGAACTAGGCACTTTAGGAGGGAAGCAATGAGAAAAAACAATACTCTTAGCTCTTTATTTTTGCCTGCCTGACCGTACTCTGAGTGCTTAAACCAAGGAGATACCTTGATACCGAGTCGGAATGCGCATAATGAAGGGTCGCCATGACGGAGAGAGAAGGCAGTAAGTGAATTTATAATGCCAGAATTCTTGAAGAGTGGCCTGAGCCAGTCTCTCGACCTCAACATCACTGTCAGTACCAAGGCATCACTTGGCAACATGGGAAAGCCTGACGACAAGTCACAAAATTGGTCTAGTTTCTCATTTTATCTGCCTCAATGAGGCTATGTATGTGCTGCTAATCAACAACAATTAATGCCGTCAAGCACGTAGAGCCATCTAACTGCCCCCTCGTTACGATATATAAATTAAAGTACTGGTATGGATACAAAGAATCTTTTAGAGCTCATCATGGTCTCAGAATGCCTCTTAGCCATCATCAGAGGGTCCGGCAGTGCTATACAATTGTGTCGTTATTGGGTTGACAATGGCTTGGACCTCTCAAGACTCATTAATACATAGAACTGATTGTCAGAGTGAGAAGACAAAAATGTACCCATCAATTTCTCTTCAAGTAGAGAGTGTGACATGTAGAGAGCTAGCTTCCTGGTTTTGGTTACAAGAAAGACATGAACTTAGCGAGATGCTTCTCACACTTCTTGTCGGAGAGATGAATGGGCTTGGTCGCAAAGTCCCACATGAAATCCAGGTAAGTATGTAGTTTGGTATCAAAAGCCATGACCTTTCTCGGAAACATCATGCCATAAAATGCTGAAAGGTCTTCAGTTATCAAGGATCTTCTGCAGATCAAAGGTGTATGGGTACCCAATGTCACCATTCAGAAATATGTGCTGGGAAGGAGGCTGATGAAGAATGTTGTAATGGTCAAACTTGAAGACACCTTGTAAGTTGTATGCCACCTGATGAAGTCAAACTAAATGGTGCACAATGGTTGGCAAAGGCTGAATTAGATCCAGGAATTCAGAGAAGAATACACCTTTAGAGTGAATGCATACAGTCTAGCATGCTTCTTAGGGTTTCAATTGTGACAATTAGGGGAATACTTGCAATGGTGCATTTGCATCGACCGATACATATGGTTCATGATCCTGATAATGCAACTGTTTCCATGGTCCCTCTTGCACCATGGACGTTACTGAGATGCATGTTTTAGGAATCAAGGATCTGGGAAAGGAAACGAAGACGAGCAACTGGTTTATTATGCCTGTCTGAGGTCTCGCCAATGTTGGTGCAAGTAAATGACAGAGAGTAAGTAACGGATTTGGAGCTGGTTGTTCATGTAGGCATGGTAACCCTGCCGATGACTGGTAGACGATACGACCAGAATCAACAATGGAAGCCCTCTCACTGATCCTCTCGAAGCTCCGAAAATGAATCCCAGCTATTCTGTTGCCCCTGCTTGGAGAATCAAGCTGTGTAATTGTTGTACTTCTACCTGCAACACGATCTTTTCATCAAGGAGAATTAGTACCCAGCTAAATGCAGATTGATCTCTCCTCGTCAAATCAATATATCACTGCTGTGTGTCAAAAATTGGGAAGACCTTTGTTCTCATCAGAATTGCCATGCCATGACTCAAAACTTCTCTCTCTATGGGTGTCTTCTGAAACAGTGCTTCATCTTTTATGTGAGTGATACACCTTAGACCATCTTCATCATCCTCTCTCTTGTTCACCATCACCAATCTGAGTCTCTAACCACCGACTCTCATGGCCACCCAAACAGATAGTTCAGCAGGTTTTACTACCAACGATATTATCTCCATTTCAAGATTTCTTGATGCTGAGTTGAATTCAGCCATTTTAGATGGTCAATTGATTGGTATGAACTCTCATAACCTCCTTAATTTTTGGTCTAACCTTAAAGACATGTGTAGGCATATATACCGGAATTGTGGCCTTCACATTGTGGAACATCTGTGAGATTTCAAGAAAACATGTCCCTACAGGTACTCTCCTGTTTCTGCAATACTGAAATCAGTCATGCAGATACCAAAAAATTTCAACCCATTGGAAGAGCCATGATCGTGTGTATCATAATCCTTCATGTCATGGCTGCCATCAACTTTGCCCTCCAATGGTCATATATGTGCCTCATTTTTGTCAAACATGGGCAAACCGTCATGGACAAATATCTGGCGTTTTCAGATCCCAGGAACATACTAGTTCCCATAGCGATCACAAGCATCGTCTCCACTATCTGTGCAGACTCTGCTATGGTACCATGACTCAGTTGAGTATGTGCCCGTGCTGACACTAAATGTCATTTTTAATTTAGATTTGGCGCTGCTGGATGGTGTGGGGAAAGCGCTGGCCCATTGTCGTGCATCCGATCCTTTTTCTCATATCCGAAATTGGTGCGACAATCCCTGCCCTCTAATATTTCCTGCTTATGCTGGGTTGATCCAGTTTTCAAAGCCATACTGACATACAAAGTGTTCATTGACTCATTGGCGGGTGCATTCAGTGACCTTCTTCCGGTTCTCTATGTGGCATTTAGCCTTGTGACAACCCTTTGGTGCACCTTGATGATCATTTTCCGTATCTTGAGTGTTGGACAGGCCAGCACCGGATCAGGGAGACCATTCAAAGTGTACCGCCACGTTATAGAAATTTTGGTCGAATCCACAACTCTCTATACAATATTTCTGCTCCTAGATATAGTCTTCACGGCTCGCCTGGACAGGGCACTGAGCTACATGGATGTCATGGCAGCATTTGCAAGAGTACGATAAAAATCATTACTTTCTTGTTATTGACAACCATCTCACTGCAATGTACTAGGGAGTAGCCCCAACACTTCTCGTTGGGCACGTTGCTGCAGGACAAACACAGCCGGATGATTCTTGGGAGGGAAGCATGATGTCATTGCTTCATTTTGGGCGAGATAGTGAACAGATGGGTACCCAGGACGATGCTACACAGAGTGTCATAGTCGATGATGGCCTTGAAGTTCCGCCGGAAAGGGAGGACAACCTCGAGGGTGCCTCTGAACATAGGGTGAACAATGAGGATTCTGTTTGATTATATGGCCATCAGTATACAGAAGTGCACCACTAACAATGTTTTCCCATCATCCTATGTGCTATTTACCGAGACAATCGTGCAGTTTAGATATATCATATTGACTTACATATCCTATTAATGATCGTTCAACCATAGAGTTGTCGAAGCGAACATTCTAAGTGATGGTTACCCCTTAATTATTGTCAATAGACCTTGTTGTTGGGTTTCCCGACATGGTCTCCAGCCAATTGGAATGTTCACCCACTTTATTTTCATTGCATTTGAACAAGCAATCGAAAGGGGATGAGTACATGAAAGGATCAGTCCCCTTCTTCGATACACCTCTCAAGACAACGCAGACACCCTGAACCAAGTCCTGCCCTAGTATGTCCGCAGAAGATTGCAATACATCGGATAGCAATGCAGACCGTACCGCTCAGGAAATATATGTATGCGGCACGTAGACTGAAGACACATCTGGCAATAGAAATGGACCAGTTGCCGAACGTGTACATTGAGAGGGACTGGAGATAGAAATTGCAAGGAGTCGAAAATGACGTTGTGGATGACTTAGGAGACCCGTGAAGCGAGAAGATGGTCCTGAAGACCGGTCCCATTCGTGAGATCGGTCTGTGAGGCATAGTTTTACAGTGCTGGGTTTCTTAGAGTCTAGTCCAGGCCATAGCACGCATACCCAAGAGGGTGCCATCATACCCTCAATGAATCCAATGAGAAAGTAATTTCGCAAAAATGTGACAGCGACATACCATGGCCAACAAGGTCTCATTTCAGTACTCATTGTGGACGCCTCCATCCCTGTACGGCGTCTCAATGGATAACATCGGTGCGTTCTTTGGTGGGAAATACAAGACGAGGAGTCACTCGAATAGGGAGGATGGCAAAATAACCTGTCTCGATCGCCAAAGTAAAGGTAACCTTCATGGGTATCACGAGGTAGCCGATACCTCAACAGATCCTATCGTCGCTTCGCTGAGTAGGCGCAAATGATAGATATTCCAACTGCGATAGCAAAGTACCTCCTTCATGTCACGCTCGCGACTCTGGTGTCGCGTATATTCCAGACGTTCCGAGCATCAGTAGACTATGTAAGTCTGACGTTTACAAAGCGTCGAAGTTGCCGTGTTGTTAGATGTTTCCATGTAGGAGTCAGGTGGAAGCCCGGAGAAGGATCGAAGTCGCAGGGGCGCAGCGGTATTTCAGTTTGCACCTGACATCGTACGAACATTGAATGTCAACACATCGTAAGGTTGGGGAGGAAGCTGTACCGGTCCAAAGATCATAGTGTGATGCATATGGGTGTCTGATCCTGCGCGCAGAATCATGAATACTTAAGCGAGAGAAGTCTGCAAGTCCAAGACGAAGACGGTAAGAAATCATCATGTAATTGTTATGTCAATTTAACAGTGATCTTGGATAATGAAGAGTCCCATCGGCAAGTCACAATATCCGCGTTTCAAATATAGCAGGCAAACATAGCCTTAGGTGTGTAGCTACGGATAACGAGAGCGTAGCATTCATTTTGAAAGTCGCCATTGATTAAAGGGCGCCCATTAAGGAGTTTCGATGCGCCGGAATGATAAACGATATGCGAAGATAAAATGCCGAATTCCTTCCATGTGCATGCTTGCTCAAATGATTAATGATTAGAGAGCAGCAGTAGGCCTTTACCCAATCTGAGGCTGCCGCTTCCGTGCCTGAGGTGAGTGTGTCTTGTGTTAGAACGGAGCAGTGGCGACCGTGCCAGGAAGAAGGCAAGACCCAACAGTTATACACGCGACGCGTATCATCACTAAGAAGCCTCTCTTCTCTGGACCATCAAGGGTGCCTCCAGGCACCTTGAAAGAGTACATTCCTCTGCGAAGCCGCAGGTGTACGAAAGGCACGACCTGTCACGAGAGCCGGTTGAAGCAATTGAGATCCAATCACCACAGCACTTCCTGGTCTTGGTGAAAGGAATAAACAGGTTCATCCATTCGCGACCATTTGACACTTTCCCAAGCGACCCGGGACATCCGACAGCCACGATGGACATGCCGAGAGGCATGGAATGTTATGGATTTCGAAGAGATCAATTCCCCCAAGCGGAAGTAGTTGTGCCATGCAATGGATGCCACAGCCCAAATAGCCATCGACAAGATCTTGTAAACGCAAATGCGAACGTAAAGCGGTAAGGTAACCGGCAGTCGGCGCCATAGCAGCTGTGTCTTGTCTTGTCCGCGATAAAATCCTGTCGCCATACCAGTGAGTGCCCTAGCGCCTTGAGAATAACTTAACACTAACAAGTTGGCAAGCTCGAAAGTACTCAAAACCATGACGCAAGACCAGACCAGTGACCAGACAACCATGTGTCGATGGTTGATGGCTGTACCTTGCCTGCTCCCATCTCTTGAACTAAAGGGCAAGAAGAGATCCACTGACTGGAATCCGCGATATTTCAGGTATTGAGTACGTGTCCCAAAGTTGTATAAACCTCAAGAGGCCAGCACTATTTCCCCCGTGCATATAAGTACGGAGATAATCGGTCGCTCGTTGATGAAAGTTGTCAGCGTCGTAAGAGGCGGCGGGAGATTCGGTGGGTACAATAATGTCCTGCAAGATGGACGACGGTTGTTCGGTGTCGTACTTGTCTCGTTGGCGTTCTGCCAGGTTACCAACTTCGTAATCGAAGAGCATTTTTCGGATAGAGAATGCCCCCGCCTCGACTTCATAGTGAACATCGCGAATAGAGAAATACAAGAACTAGACCTTTGGATAAAAACCTGATTGGTTGCAGCGCGAAGCTTACACGGGCAGCAATGAGTCGGCAACTGAAAGCAAAAGGACCTATGAGATTGATGTGCGAGGTGAGCAGGAGAGTTATGTAAACATGCATGGAGCTCACCTTTTCCTTCTCTTTTAGCTGCTTGTTTAATGGCGCAATTTTAGATGGTCGCAAACGGTGATGGAGGATGGAACTACGAAGAGCCAGTTCTGAATAGCAAGGTCCCGGCCACTACGTCGGTATTTTTCTTCGATGAGTATCTTGAGTTCTTCTCGGTCCTTCCTTGACGGTGCGTAATCTTGTCGCCGGGGCTGCGTAAAGCTCAAATCCATCGCTGACCAACTGTGAGCAGCATAATAGACAAAGACAGAAAACGCTTACAGGCACTGCGTGTCTAGGGTTTCAAAAAGGCTTCCTTGAATGAGTAATGCCATACTGCAGCGGTCGCTATCTTCGTATCGGGTATTTTTTGCAACGCAATACTTGGATGATATCAGGAAATAGACTGCGGAGGGTCGCTGCCTCGATGGGACTTCTGCCGTCGCGTCCTGAAATCGCGCGCCTATATATTGTCAGAGGATGATACAATAAAAATTCAAAAGCACGTACCAAAAACAACAGCCGACCGCTCTGCTTTCACATTCCATGACCTGACCATCGGTGACGTCGACAATAACGACCGGAAGTGTTAACATGCGACGACGCTGCAGAACGACTTTGAACGAGGCATTGGATTCGACCGTTGAGCACGCCTCTGTAAAGGCATTTTCCAAGGCGGAAGCCAGGCTGTTGAGGCGTTGGTAGCGGTTCGGACAAGTCTATTCTTGTTGTCGTTGAGTTGGTCTTCGGCGACGATGGGAGCTGTGGCACCGTCGGCCAGAATTGCATTGCAAGTGAGACGAACAATAACCGGAAGAGCTAACATGATTGTGTGCGGCTTTGGAATCGGCGTGTGATTCGGAGGATGAGGCGCAGATGAACAGAACGGCGGGAAGGGAGAGAAAGCAGAGAAGGTGGGAGAAGGGAAGAAAGAAGGGTTGGCGGCGGTGTCGTGAATGTGCGCGCCTTTTATAACCTGGGGAGGGGAGGGCGCATAATGATATGATAACGCGATGACGCGGTAAGTAGCTCGATGACGGAGGACAACAATGGTACTGCCCAATAAGGAACGGCGCGTGTCGTGTGCCGTGGTTGGCACGCGCTTTGCGCTACGATGCAGCGCTGTGCTGAACGCCTCTGGGAGCTCCTTTATGCCGTTCGTCTGCTCCCTTCGTCGTATACGTCCATCGAATACGAACAGAGGCAGAACTGGAATTAACTCTTTATTTGGCCTGGTTTCTAACTTTTTTTCTCTTTATTTGCTTCAATGAGGGCTATGTATGCGCTGCTAATCAACAATAATTAATGCCGTCGAGCGCGTATCGTCTAACCGCCACCGCGCCACGATATATAAAGTAAAGTACTGGTATGTATACAGAGAATCCTTTAGAGCTCATCGTGGTCTCGGAACGCCTCTTGGTCGTCATCTGAGGGTCCAGCCGCGCTGTACAATTTTGTCGTTATTGGGTTGACGATGGCTTGCACCTCTGCAGGACACATTATTAGAGCTGATCATCACAGATTAATGAGGAGACAAAAACGTACCAGCCAATTTCTCTTCTAGGTCCTCCTCAGTTGCTGAAGAGCCATACTCGTCCAACCAGTCAGTCGTGTCCTTGACGGCGTCAAGGATAGTCTTCTTGTCCTCATCGCTGATCTTTCCTCCTAGACCCTCCTGGTCGCCGATCTGAGACTTCAATCCGTACACAAAGGCGGATAGGGAGTTCAAAGCTTCGATGCGCTTGCGTTGGGCCTCATCCTCAGAAGCGAACTTCTCGGCCTCGGCCACCATACGATCAATCTCTTCCTGTGACAGACGGCCCTTCTCATTGGTGATGGTAATCGACTCTGACTTGCCACTGTCGGAATGGTTAGTCAAGACAAACAAACCAGGCATTGACACGGCCCACTCACGTTCCCTTATCAGCAGCGGCGACCTTCATGATACCATTGGCATCAATCTCAAACGTAACCTCAATCTGAGGAACACCACGAGGTGCGGGAGGAATACTGGACAGCTCGAACTTGCCAAGGAGGTTATTGTCCTTGGTCAAGGAACGTTCACCTTCGAAGACTTGGATCAAGACGGTAGGCTGGTTGTCAGCAGCAGTCGAGAAGCTAAAGCAAGTCGTCAGTCCGAGGAACTTCAGAACACGTCAAACAAACATACATCTGGCTCTTCCTGGTGGGGATAACGGTGTTCCTAGGAATCAACTTGGTGAAGACACCGCCAGTGGTTTCGATACCGAGAGTGAGCGGGCAAACATCGACGAGGACGACATCAGCGGTTCCTTCCGCACCAGAGAGAATACCACCCTGAACGGCAGCACCGTAGGCAACAGCCTCATCGGGGTTGATACCCTTGGAAGGCTCCTTGCCACCAAAGTACTCCTTAAGGAGTTGCTGGACCTTGGGAATACGAGTCGATCCACCGACGAGCACAACCTAGAACGACCGTAAGTACAAACGAAACAAAACAACGCTAGTAACTCACTTCGTCGACGTCCTCCTTCTTTACACCAGCATCCTTGAGAACCTGCTCGACAGGCTTCATCGTCTTCCTGAAGAGATCCATGTTCAACTCTTCGAACTTGGCCCTGGTCAAAGTCTCCGAGAAGTCGTTGCCGTCTTCGAAACTTTCGATTTCGATGCGGGTACTCTGTTGGTTGGACAGCGTCCTCTTGGCCTTCTCAACCTCCCTCTTCAGTTTGCCCATAGCACGGAGGTTGGGAGTGACATCAGTGCCGGTCTTCTTCTTGTACTGCTTGACGAGGTACTCGATGACACGGTTATCGAAATCTTCACCACCAAGGTGAGTGTCACCAGCGGTGGCCATGACCTCGAAGACACCGTCATCGATGGACAGGAGGGAAACATCGAAAGTTCCACCACCGAGATCATAGACGATGATCTGGGACTCTCCGCCTTTCTTGTTGAGACCGTAGGCGATGGCAGCAGCGGTGGGTTCGTTGATAATACGGAGAACCTGGAGACCGGCGATGGTTCCGGCATCCTTGGTGGCCTGACGCTGAGCATCATTGAAGTCTGCATCCAAAGATGAGAACAAATCATCAAAGAGTGTAAGGAAAAGACGCACAGGCGGGAACAGTGACGACGGCATGGGTGACCTTTTCTCCAAGGTACGCCTCAGCAGTCTCCTTCATCTTAGTAAGGACCATGGCGCTGATTTCCTCGGGAGTGAAGTCGCGGTATTCGCCCTTGTACTCGACGGTGATTGCGGGTTTCCCGCCCTTCTCCTGAACCTTGAAAGGCCAGTGCTTCATGTCGCGTTGGATGTCACCATCGTCCATTTTACGACCAATGAGACGCTTGGCATCGAAGACGGTGTTTCTCGGGTTGGAGTGGAAGGCGTTCTTGGCGCTGTCACCAACAAGGCGTTCATCATCGGAGAAGGAGACCCAAGACGGTGTGATACGGTGACCCTGGTCGTTGGCGATAATTTCTACCCGACCACCCTTCTGAACACCGACACATGAGTACGTCGTTCCGAGATCTATTAGACAGAGGTAAGGAAAAGGCATGGCCCAATAAGAAAAAAATGGTGCTCGCCTATTCCAATGACAGTTCCGTATTCTGAGTGGGGCTCCTCTGCGCGTACAGAGCAGAAGAGGGCTATCAAAGCGAAGAAAGTGAAAGAAAGAACGGATACCATCCGTCGTGTCGACGACATTTTGGGGAGGATAAAGAAAGTGCAGTTCGAGGTGATGGCGGCTGTCCTTTATAAAGAGAACGGGTGACGTGTCGCTGCGTTGGCATCGACGTGAAAGGCACTAAGTTCCCACGGAAGAGGCTCTGCGCGTGACGAATCCTGACGATTCTCGCAGACTTGCCGGACAATTTACAGGACTCTCCATATGGTATCTGCTACAGTAAATCTGCTGGAATCCCTGGAATCCCAGGCTACCCTTTTCAGTGCTCCTTGGCTCTCCTCTGCAACTCCTTCACCCCGTCATCCAATATAAATCTGGCAAACATGCAATGTGCCCATTCTGTCCATCTAGGGAGGACCTTGCTGTCACCATCGAGCACGGCGTAGTCATGCGCGCTCGAGAAACCAACAAGGACATCATTGCCGTCTCTTTCGACAGGCATATCATGTCTTCCCCCTTCCATCAGCCGCCACGGATACCCATACCTGGCGACGGACTCGAAAAATCTGATGCCCCCCTCGGGATTGGCCCAACGTGTGGTCAGCTGTGACGTCGAGCTGGGAGGCTGTACTACCTCCAGCACGCCGCCAACCAGCTTGGCCCCTGGCTTCATCTCTGCTTCTTCTTTGACACCGTTTATCCACCCAGCCAACCTAGCTTCGAGACCTATTAAACGACCGTGCAAGACCGCGTCCGCCCATAGCTTTCTCGCTTCTTCGAGGCTGAACGGCTGCGGGAACAGGCTGGCTGGCACACGGGCGTAGTATGTGACAGGGGAGTTGGCGGGTACGTATGTCGGTCGGCTCGTGTCCTGCTTATTGGGTACCCAGAGCTGCGACGTTGGCGGTGGTATATGTGGAGGGTATTTCTCCAGCATACTTGTACATATTTGAGTGGACTGGTATACACCGTAGGCAGCCACAACCACCCCGAAGGCTCTGAAGCTTGTCTTTGTGATGAAAGGCATGGTTATCGTTGTTAGATTTCCAATTACATCGACTCCGACATTGTCCGAAATGGGTCGCAGCTCTTCAATTCAGTATCTACTTTGAATTGGTGTGCTGGCAGCAGTGCCCCTACAGCAAGACTACATATCAATCTTTGATGGAACCAATTGACGTGATATCCACTTAATCAGGCTCCCGGTCCGGAATGAGGACTCGGGAAACTTATTTCTTCTTCCTTTAGTCTTTTAGGCGCGTGGAGGACCCTGTGCAAGTTCCCTCCCATTATTTCGTTGTATACCATCGCAGTTGCAGCCCAAAAGCCTTACCGACGCGTTATTGAGATTTGTTGTGCAATGCCTTCTACCACGTGAATAACGTCACGCTCTCCTCCGTGCCACGTCCCTTCAATCTATCTTCCTTCCCACACCCATCATGGCCTCCGAAATCATGTACCGCCAGTACATCGGCGAATCCGACCTTCCCCACGTCATGGCGCTCGTGCAGAACGAGCTCAGCGAGCCGTACGTTATATACACCTTTCGTTACTTCCTACACCAATGGCCAGTACTTCTCTTTGTCTATCGTTACCGCAAACTAACACCGATGTCTATCTCCAGGCCTCACCTATCCTTCCTGGTAAGCCCCCCTCTATCCGCGAAGCATCCCAAGTCCCTAACCCCGTCACCCCAGGCATACCCCAGCGATCCGTCCAACTCGGACCCAATAGGCGTTATCGTCTGCAAACAGAGCATGCACCGCGACACCTACAACAGAGGCTACATCGCCATGCTCAGCGTCAGCAAATCCTGGCGCAAACGCGGAATCGGTTCGTCCACCTTTCCATCCCTCTTGCTATCCTCACGTGAAATTCAGATACTTAAAACCCCTACCAATCTTTTTTGGTGCGGTTTTCTGTTTCTCTTTTCTAGCTAGCGCGCTCGTTCGGAACTCTATCGATGCTATGAAGGAGGACGGAGTCGAGGAGGTCCGTGTGTCACTACCCCCAAACGTCATTGACACCCTTATCAATACTTTCTACAGATCGTATTGGAAACCGAGTATGATAATCATGCCGCGCTTTCACTCTACGAATCACTTGGCTTCATCCGTGAGAAACGGCTGTATCGCTTCTACCTGAATGGCAAAGACGCTTTCCGTCTGATTCTCAACGTTCCGCCCAGCGATAACGTTGCTCCCGGAAAGGTTAGAAGAGGAAATATGTATGGGGCTATACAGGTGTCTGATTATACTGACGACGAGGACGACGATGACTCAAGCGTATCGGAGCGCTGAATCACTCTTTGGGTGACTGCTGTTTTTATCTCCTTCTTGGTTGCCTTAATCTGGTCTTACTACTTACCATTGTTGTTACCCTTTACGATTGTAGCATCTGTATTTGTACTATAGAAATCACTACTCAGTCTTCCCGAACAGGTTTAATACTGCCATTGATCGATATACCTCTTCAGTCAAAGACTACCGAAAACTCTATGCATGAAACTGTACATATTCTCCAAGTTGCAGGAAGGATCCCTGTCGAACAAATGATCCACCCTTTCCAGCTCATCATAATGTATACGAGCATCGGGTCCAGCAGCTGCAACAACATCTCTAGCCTCTTGAACGGGAACCTTATCGTCGATGTCCCCATGAACGATATATGTTGGCGGTAGCGCAAATTCGCCAGACTTGAGGGCGGGGGCAATACTATACGCCGAAGGTTCAATCGACTCTCCCGCCAATAAAAGGTCCGCTAGAATCCCTCTGACAGCAAAAAATTAAAACCGCCCAGAGTGCAGATATAGAAAATCACAACGCACTCTTGTATCATATAAGAATAGAACACGTTCCTCGGGCTGTCCAATGCTGACGAAGCCACCTTCTCTCCCTTATGATCGAGGAACGCTCCGAGCTCCTCCTTATCTATGACGCGCTTAAAGTAGGATACCGGGTACTGCTTCGTCGTCCAGAACGGATCCAACAGATCCGTGATAGGATACAACGCCGCGATACCTTTGACACGCCCCTTCTCCGGCGGGTCGAGCCCACTCGCCTTGAACCCGATACCCGTCCCACACAAGAGCGACAACCACCCGCCCGCGGAGCTCCCGCTGAGAACGAGCTTGTTGGGATCCACACGGTTCCCTGTAGCAGAGGCGAACTCGGGTGTGAAGAGAAAGTCGATGGCGGCTTTGCAGTCCGAGAGAATGGCTGGGAACTTGGCTTGGGGGGCTAGGCGGTAGTCTGCAGAGATGAAGCAGAGATTGTGGGATGAAGGTGAACGGAGTTGGTGAGGCGAGGCCGCTGAGAGAGATATGAGTAACTCTGTGGGCTTGATTATAGGTAAATCTGACCTTTCCGAGTTCCCTGGACGTCAGGTGTAGTGTAGTGAGCATGGGTGAACCCTTAAAATACGCCCTGACAGAGCTCACCTGCAACAATCCTCCTCCTAGTTCTGTTATCAGTATACTATCAGGACCGATAACGATGAACACTCACCATGCCACCACAGGACAACAGGCGCGGGAGACTCAGGCGTAGCAGATTCCGGCACGTAGACGTCCATGGTGATATCGAGGCCATCGACGCGCTTGAAAACAATTTCCTGGGGTTTCGCTGAAGCCATAGCGGGAGTGTGGGTGCTGACTGAGCACAGGCGTCTGTATTTGAAGCATTCCCGCGTTGCTGATATAAGTCAACATCCATGCGAATATCTGCGCCATTTTGGTTGCCGGTGTGAAAATAGGCACCTGGCTGTACGCAGTCACTGAGTCGTCTTGGTAAAGCGGAGACGAGTAAGAATAGCTATGTTACGGGGAACATAGCTAAATATCAATGATGCTTGACCCAAGGGGAAAGCTTTTTGCATGTTTCGAGCCGAATGGAAAGACGTGGCGACCATGAGAAATAGTGGTGAACATTCGTGGCAACGCGACTAGAAGAACTGTGCCTAGAACTACGATGAAGAAGAAGGAAGAAAGAAAAGCCAGGTAGATCGGAGTTTGGTAGTCCTGTGACAGTAAACTCCATGTGGTAAGCCGACGATAGAGGAGCGCTGCTCCATTTGGGCTGGGCAGGAGAAGACGGAGTATGGGCTGTCCGCGGCTGTTCGAGCCATTTTAGAGAAACACGTGGCGCTAATGAAGGCAATTTGAGGACGGCTTGCTGGAAAATGGAGAAAGGAAGCAGTAACTTCAAGAGAAAGAGCTTGAGTGGATGCTTGAAGCGGGTCCGCAGTTGGAGAGGCCACTAAGCGCTGGTTGGAGGAGGCTAGGCACAGACTTAGAGTAGAGGAAGTGGGTCATCTGGCACAGGATAAAAAGGTATGATCCTACTTTTATCTGTCGTCCGGACCCATGGCCAGATTTAAGAAACCAGCACTGCGTCATTTCGCTTTGAATCTTGAACTATCTAAATGTTCGATGTTCACTCTCGTCGATCACGGCTCCTTCAGACCTCTTCCTATCGCTCCCAAGGAGGTATCCGCAACGGAACCTGTTCAGCTACCAATTCGACACTGCCTGTAGCAGACGTAGTCCAACGCGCCTGGCATACGTGTTATAGAAAGGCCAAGAAAGACTGGGAAGGTTTCTTACCTCTAGATGATACCCGTTTACATTCAGTCTCCGTAGTCGCGACGACTCGATCATAATATTCTTAGCTGCTGACGGAAATCGCGAAGATAAACTCTGCTTAATGTTTCGCACATTAATTTGGGCAGTGTGGAGATACTTCATCTGTGGGATACATTGATCAAGGACGGTCTGAAAGGCAGTAGGTAAGTCATCAGTGGGGAAAATTTGTTAATTACTGACCAGCACGTTCTTTCCCCCAGCCACAGAGAGTTCTTCCAGCACCAAGCATTCCTTACACAGAAGTCTGAGCCCATCCACGCTTATAAAAGCCTGTGGCATCTCAAGACGCTGGAGCCTACCAGGATGTCTACTAGCCAGATGGTGTATGATACCATCAAACCGGACGTTGGAGGTCACGGAGTTGTCATCAGAGAGTAAGGCGAGATGTTCGATGGGAGAGCTCGCAATCACAGTGCGTATCCATTTGCCAAGTCGATCGGCCTCGTCGCGACTCCATACGGGTGAGTAGTAGACAGTGAATGACTGTAGGTTGGGCAAAAAGGGAACAACAGGTGAAGGCCGTAGTTGCTGCATAACATTAGCCCGGAGCTGGTCACGGAGAACACGCATGACGAACCAGATAGTATTGTAATGTCACGAATCGTAATTGGGGTAATTGCGACAGAAAAGAAAAGACATCTTCATCCGTTAGAGAATACGATAGTCCATGTGAAAAGGCGATAATGTTCTCAACATACGGCACAAGGGATCTGAGCACACCGGGTGTTATTGATCCACAATTGCCCTACAAGAGATATCAGCCTCGCGGAATGAAGTCGAGGGAAGATGATATACACCTTCAAATGCAATTCAGTCAGTGTCAAGTTTGCCAGCCAGGATGGTAGCGCGTCTAATATCGCTCTCGTCGGATCTTGAAGCACCAAAATATTAATCCCTGTGATTTGTACCAGTTTCGGCGCCCTGGGCACGTCCATACATGAAGAGTTGACCGCGAGACGAGATAGATAGGGTAACAATTTCAAAGCACCTAGGACGTCTGTGAAGAGGTCTTCGTGATATATCGTCGGTGTCAAGCGACATGATCGCATATTCACGAAAGACTGGATAGCGTCAAGCAACATCGCCGGGAATGGATTCAGTGGTGGCGGTCGCGGAGAAAGGGATCCTGTAGAATATAGGCGCATATACCAAGAAGACAAACGGTAGAACTGACCACTGATTTCCAGTGACACGACTTTTGGTGCATGATGAGGAAGACAAGCCGAGCTAAACATCGAGGATGGCTAATTCTGAATTCCTGAGCTTTCGCTACCACGATACAGAGCGTTACACACTGGGGGTACTCCTTTGTCCTTCAAACTGAAAATTGTCGGACGAAATATGGGCGACCAGACGACCTTAGAGTAAAGGATTTTGGTGGCGAGTCGATTGAGACTGTGGCTGACGAGCGCGCAGTTTCCGAGGGCCGCATATTCGGTATGGAGCTCTTCAAGTATACAACACAGGACGTCATCGTCGAGGATGGGATTCATAATGGTGGTCGAAGGGAAGCATTAGGGCCCAATATCCGACAATGGACATGGTCCGTGCGTCGTTGCTCGGAGGTATATAAGGCATGTTCCGACAATTGAATTCGTTACCACTCTGGCCTTTTGGCTTAGATCAAGTGTAGTATCTGTTCTTAATAGTTTAACCACTATTACGGAGGCACCGCCTCCCGTATTGGTTATCTAATTTTTGCCGCCCTTGTCCTCTGTGCTCTGCTTGCAACATGGAGGCGCGATGACCTCGCTACTGCAGTATCGGCTTGTGTCGTCGGGGGATCCCTTTTTCTTTGCTGTGCACTTGCGAGGACCTCCATTTGGCGGTCTTTGAGTTGCAGCAAACATGGAATCTGGCCTGTATTAAACTTTGAAAGAATATGTGTATTGTACATGTAGGTTAGTGAGTTTATCTGCCAGGTGTTGACTATTAGCCATTAGACAATAGGGTCCTATTCGTTGTGAATGTCAAGTAATGTGCAGATGAAAGTGCTTGATTATGGATTCAGTTGAATGCAGTAATTTTTTATGTCTGGCTCAAGTGTGGCCCGGTTGACTCCGGTATTCTTGTTCGTTCTTTCCTTCCAATTTTCCAGTTTCCAAGGTGCTTACTCGGTTAATACTTGGTGCTTGTCCTTGTCGATATCTACCTTCAAAAATCCCTAGGCAGCCTTAGGCTTCTTGTTACCTCGAGTGAGCTGTCAAATTTTTTCAATTCAGAGGTACTCTTCTAGTGTGCTGCAAGCTCACGCGCTCTAATTTGATCCAGACTCTGCCATCATCACGATGTCGGCGCGTTCATCTGACCAGGCCTCTATCTTCCATATGACGTCGCAGGCATACAGGCATGTTACAGCGTCACCCGGGACAACTTCGGCTTGCTTTCCCCCCTCAAGTTCATTACCCGTCACCGACACTGGAGGTCACCTCGAGGGGCACTTAGCCTCTCCTACGCAGACACTCGGATATCTTGGCAAGCAGTCACCACTCCCGATCCCAAACGCGCTTTTTCACAGATTCCGATCACTGATGATGTCGATGTATATGTCTGAAGGCCTGGACCGAGCAGCCTCCTAAAGCATCCCACACGAATTAGAGACCCTGTATGTACAACGGTGCACACAGAAGCCAGTGCCAGCAAGTCGGACATCCGGCATCGAAGGTTCATTTATCAATTCGAAAACAAAAGAGATCCCAGAATTAAAATACCACCCGGCAGGGTCCTCATTCCTTTTTGAGGACTTTGAGCGCTCCCCGAAAACAATCGGCGTTCCTTAAGACGAGCCGAGATCAAACTAAAAATTCCTGTCCCAGGGAGGATGCTCGCTCTTTTGTTTCTTCTCGCTCGCTACCCACCACTGTCGCTCCTTCTAGCTCATGTCCAATGTCGATGGCTTGATCATAGTTGACGACCAGGATGCCGATGTATCGTACACTGGCTCATGGACGTCTGCCGGGTCTGCGCTGGAGTACAGCCAAACGATACACGCTTCTAATGAGACGGGTGCGTCGATGTCGTATAACTTCACAGGTGCGCGTCGGTATGAGGGATATGCTCCTGTCTAATACTTTTCAGGGACATATATCTCCGTCTATGGCGACTACGACACGAGGGGCTCGTGTTCTTTGGTTTTCACTCTGGATGGAAAGTCGACAACAGTCGATACTCCACAGATCAATGAGACAGCACACCACCGGCAGATATGGGCATCCTCGCAGTTGAGCGATGGCAACCACACACTCGTTTATTCCGTCGACTCGTGTCACAGAACGAATACTAATTCATCTGGAACGTACGGCTGGTTCGACTACATCTTATATCAACCATCCCCGGGTACCTTCCCCACTGCCAAGTATGTTATCGACGATACCAGCTCGGATATCAAATGGGCAGGCAACTGGTCGCGAACTGGTGTAGACGGGGATTTTAATGTCACTGCCCACGCGAGCAGCAAAGGCGCTTCTCTCGAACTCCAGTTCAGGGGTATGTTCACTCGTTTCTGTCGCTTCATTCTCTAACTAACGCGCCGCTGTAGGCTCAGCTGTCTCGGTTTATGGTCGGTTGAGCAACGTTACAAATGCATTGACCTCTGCCGCATTTGCCATCGATAACGGCGCTGGGGAAACTTACAATGCTCCAACTCAAAACGCCACTGTTTTTAACGAACAGTTCTTTGCGTCCGGGGCTCTTTCTCAGCAGGAGCATACTCTCACAATGACCGTGCTGTCGGACCCCGCTATTTATATCGACTATTTTATTATTCGGTCCACCCATCCTGTTTCCTCTGGAGGCCGTTCGACTGGATCCTCTGGGAGGTCACATCGTATTGGGGCCATCGTCGGAGGAACCATTGGTGGTGTAGTGGGCCTCATCGCCATCGCGGCCGCCGTCTACTTTCTGCTCAAGCGAGGGAAGCGACCAGGGAAAAACAAAAATCTTAATTCACGTATGTGCGATGTCTTCTTTCCTGTCTGCTGTCTGAACGTTATTCGGAAGTGACCCCGCCGCCATCAGCCTTTGGTACCGGGAGAAGAGGCACCGTGTTGGTCAGGAACTCCGTAGACGGAAGTTATTCACTCTCGGGGGTGGGCTCCCCCCATGGCCAGCACACACGCATGCGGAGCATTCATACTACACCTTCTGATGATGACATCTCCACTGCGCCGGAGCGACGCCTAGTATCACACTTTTCTATAGGCTCGTCTATCGCATCATCCCATGGTAAGTATGCCTCCCCTGACCGATATGTTACCTATGATGACCCATGTGAGTTCTCTCACCTCTCAATTAATTTCGTTTATATTGATCACATTCTTCCTCTAATCCCCCAGTTCACATTCCCACTCAACCACCCACGCCAAGAACTCCCACCTCAGGCACTAGTTCATCACCTCTTCTCACAAGCATACCGGAGTCCCCTCCCGCCGAACGATCGGCCTTTTCTCGCTTATACCGTTCCTCTCCTCGTAAAACTCGCACGCACAGGCCTATTCTATCTGATGGTCCATCTTATCCTCTAGACGATGGGCTGAGGTCACCGCCAATGTCCCCTGGCACATCGTCCTATCAATCGTCTGGTCAACCATCCAGCAGGAACCTTCTGTACAGCGCCACTTCGTTTGACACTGACGAATATTTCCCATCGATCTCTGATCTCAAAAGACGACAATTACCGCAACCGCCTTCAAACCAATCGCTGAGGGAACAGTCAGGAACTGAATTTCGTGATGTGCCGAGTAAGTCCAAGTTCTAGGTCAGCAAAGGTAGTCTAAATTGTTGTCGCGATCCCGACAGCCCCCCGTCCCCTGCCTGTGCCAGGATCTTCGTCTTCGTCTTCATCCCCCAATCCTCCTTCTGGCCCGTCCGGGAGTGTGCGGAAGGGAACCAATAACTTCACAGGGTCTGATTCCGATGCGATTTCCGATTTGAAAAGACCAGATGTACTGGTGACCCTTTCGAGAGAGGGTATGTCGACATCGACCCTTCCTATCGTACATACAGACAGTGGGTTGCGGTACACAAACGACCCAAG
Organism: Armillaria cepistipes; assembly: GCA_900157415.1. NCBI lineage: Eukaryota > Fungi > Basidiomycota > Agaricomycetes > Agaricales > Physalacriaceae > Armillaria > Armillaria cepistipes. Next base: position 1,524,979 of record FTRY01000013.1, on the reverse strand, counting down.
TAATGGACCGTCGGCGGACAATATCGATACAACGACACTTGTACCAGATGAGCTGCCGCCAGTGTACACACTTCGTTGATATATTTTCAGGATTGTTTGTTTCTGAGCTGGTGATGTAACATCATTCGTTTTACCTATTGCGTTGTAATTTTATGAAGTATATGTGCTTGGGTCGGAGCCAATTTTTGAGTCCAAAGCGATAACGGCCTCGAACATGTGAGGGAGTAATTGATAGGCAATTGACGATGTTGAGTTGGGTCTAACCTCGAACCCAGACCTCCATCATGATGTCTTGTTCCCCACTTTACTTCCTGTATCTTTCGCCATGGCGTACGACCGCCCATTCTCCCTACTCTCTACAGCCCTGCTTCCCATTTTCCTTGTAATGATGCGACCAACGCCCTACCGATGCCTGCTATTTCTCCCATCTTCATCGCTACTTCGTCTGCAGCACACCCCACGTTCAAACGCCTAAGAGCAAGCTATAAGAAGAACCCTCATGCGACTACACGTGCAACAGCCAACATCAGCCCACCAGAGGAAACCAAAACACTCTCGAAAGACCGACCTTAAACCACAACACAAACTCGCTTATCCGTAAACTGGCTCTCTATTTGGCGGATTTGGCAAATCCTTTCGCTGTCGAATTTGCATTCAGGTGGATTACAATTGCTTTGAGGCAAGGATTATCCCCATCAGACAGATGGTTATCCAATGTCCTCCATACACTGTAATTGTTCAAGAGGCCTTCCAATGAGATGTAGAGTGAGCCGCTCGATCACTGAGCATTGCCTAATATTCTCCATCCACCATTTGAGGAGATGTAAGTCAAGGGAACAGCAGCGGTGGTCCCATAAGTCTACAGTGAGGGATAGTAATCCTGAGATTGGAAGGTGCTGCAAGTGATGAGCTAAGATGCATCACTGAATCGTAACACACTGTGAGTATACACGATGGATAAGAAATAACCATACACCTACGATCATAGTAAAACCGCGGCGCATGTGAGATCACAAGATGCTGAAGTGAACAAAGGTCCTCGAGTAGCTTTTTGAGGTTGCGTGCAGCGTCAAAATCATGAAATAGCACAGCGAGGGTGTTAATATGCTTCAAAGAAAGACAAGAAGGCAGGACACTCAAAAAAGATGAAAATTTCAGAGATAGATTCTTGATACATAGCGGCGACCCCACCGGCGCTGCACTCGAGAGGCCCGGGTCGGACTCGCGTTTGATCTAACTTGAGCCTATGGAAGCTGTCGCAAGAGCCAGAAACGAGGGAATAAAAGTCGGATGTGTTTATATCGACGGGACGAAAGGCGATGTTTTCGAAAGCATGCAAGGAGAGTGCGTCGCGCGAGTCCTTTGGCAGAAATATCCAATTGACATCGATAAATCTGATGTCTTGCAAGCACGAAAACGAAGAGACCACAGGCATGAGGTGCTCGGAGTCTCGTACTCTGTCGCTCTTAACACTGTAAAGAGTTAGGACTCTGACTTGGTCCGGTTTTTAAGGAGACTGTCGGAACATCTCGTAATGTTCGCTGAAGGAAGGAACGGGTAACGTCGATGCAAAATTGACGGAGTAGATGAACGCGAGTTCGGTGGAGGAAAGAACGACAGACACGAGAGGAGGCTTTGAGGGACAGTTGCTCTCGAGGCAGCCAGACAAAGCCGGCCATCTGCGAGAAAAACAATCCCCAACAAGAATACTGTAGCATAGGGAAGACCTTTATTTCCTTCAAGATAATGGAAGAGAGAAGAAGAAGTCTCATCATTAGGTCCACACATAGAGTGAAACTGTGAGGACAATGATGTAAATGAAACGCCTTCCACGTTGCACCCAACCTCAATTGGTACTTGGAGAAAGCGGTCTTCGACTCGTGGCAACCGACATCCTATACATAGGACAATGTTAAATAATGAAACCACCACTGAAATGCGATAATACGGACATGCGATCCCATTGAATAGAGGGGGGGAAGATTTTTCATGTTGTTTTACTGACTTCAGATTTTACCTGCCCATAAGGTATTTACATGACCTTGACATCTTGGAATGAAATGTCCCAAAATTCCCTATGATTGTAGTCTTCGCACCAAGTCGCTCTAGATCCAAGCTATCTATTGTTGGGAGGTAATCCACCATTTCCAGAGCCCTTCGATAATTCCCGAGTTCACACCAGCCTCCGATACCCCCGCTCTATTTTGCGGGTTGATGTACATGGGCAAGCACATAGCAAACCACGTTTGAACCCAGATATACCCGACGATGCGCCAGAATAAGTTAGTGCCGCGCGTAATTCCTAAGCGACGGCCTAAAGCAAGAACGGCGCTCTCTACCGTGATACAGAGCGCCTGGGACATGAAGAACTTGAGTGCCCCACCATGGTACCCCAAGACCATGTAATCAGAACTGTGGTGAACCCATCCCGACACGAAGAACGCGATGTACAGTCTGATGAACGAGGCGAGGATGGAGCCTTCTGGAAGGGAAAGACGTGCGACAAGGCGGTCACCTGGTGTGGTGACGTTCTATAAAGGTGTGAGAGAGGATGTGAACATTGAGATAGGCAAACTTACTCTTCGAAGGAGCTGGTGCCAGGTATGGCTGAACAAAAAAACTTAATGACGATCACGGTACCCAGCTTGGGACGCACCTCCAGAACCGGCGCACAGTATACGCGTCCGACCAGCGCCCGTAGAACGGCCGCCACGTCTGGACGTCCCAGATACCCAGAGCCACCATCGCCGCACTGAACAGGGCGTGATTCATCGTCAGCGCCGCAACCGCTGGCACTGCCCACCCCCACACGAAGGCGCAGCTGCCTAAGAACGTCGTTTCCTCGAGACCGCTGATGTAGAAAGAGGGTCGGTACCGCGTGTACGTCGCTGCAGCGTCCCAAAGGATGAACAGCACAGCGCTCTGGACTAGTCGATCGACGACGAAGCGCCACCGGGATGTGGAAGCAGTGTACGGCGATGGGGGGAGGTTACGTGGTTCGTGCGTCCATCCAATGCCTCTTTGGCTGGTTAGCAAGGATAAGCTCCATTTAAGACGCGATTTCAGCCCTGAAATGGCTGCCTGGGGGATGGTCTGGCCTCTCTGGAATAGTTCTGTTTGGGGTTCGGTGAGGAGGATATAGTCGAGGGCGCTGGCGACGACGGGCGGAATGGACGCCCCGATGGATAGATTGGAAATGATATCGCCCGTGGTCGTGTAGTAGATGAGGTAGTAGGCAATGACGAAGATGGGCAGAAATAGCAGGCGTCGGTAGGGCGTCGGCCGTATTGTTACAGATATAAGCAAGAGAATGGGAAGCAGTGAATGCAGTGAGTAGGAAAATGGGCGACGCTCGTCCGCCATCCCGGTTCCCAACAAGGAAAAGAAAGACAATAAAAGTGGATTTTGTTAGGGATCAAGGGGCATGATGGATGTTTGGGTTAGAAGGTGACCACCTCCAATTATTCCTTCAAGTCAGTTTGCAGTTGGCTGTTACAATTGCCAGGCTGAAATTTAACTACATAATGCAATCCGAAAGCGAATTCCAAGTAAGGTCTTATATAAACCGCGCCGACCCCTGCAGTCAACCGTAATTCATGTACTTTCCTTCTATTATAGAGTAAACGACAGTCCAGAAAGTTACACAAAGCTCTCCAATTACAACACCATTGATATTTACGCTAGCAGTAGAATGTACACACGCTCCGAAATGTCTAGCCAGATGCAGGCCAAGTCTCCTGGAAGAGATAGGCATCTTCAGTAGGAGGATTGATCTTCGCAATCCTCCCCAGTCGTTCATCTACCAGGAAAATATGTCAGAATGTTTACAGCCAAAACTCTCGAAAACGAGCGCACAAGTAGGGTCATCATCAATATGCTCAAAATGTTTAAGTTTCCAGGTGGTCTCGGCAGCTGCTTCATCCTTCCTCCTCTGCCTCTGATCATTCTAGGGATATCCCATTAGAAGTCAGAATCAGCATAGATGGACGCGGTGCTCACCTCGATCTTCGTCTTTTCCCTACTTGCGAGGTCAAAATCGCCTTCCCTGATACCCTTCGCCACCAGATTCCACAACTTTCTGGTCTCAAACTCACCCATCTCCCCCCCTTCCTCACCACCAATAGCTGTCACCTCCTCCTTGGGACCTGTAACGTCGTGGAACTCCTTCCCAGATCGGGGACCACCAATAAACTTGCTAGTTGTATGCCACAACCCTTCGATGACGTGATCTTTCCCCGCACCACCACACCCAGGTGCTGGAGTGATAATGGCCTTAAACGAGTGAGATTTGCCAGAAAAGTAGCCTCGGCCTTTGTAATCGATCGTCGAGACGTAGTTGCCTCCAATGATGTAGGTGTTTTCTGCGAGCTCGATGTAAGGCGAGCCATACCACAGGCCATCTATTCGTAAACGAGGGAGCGTGATGAGATACTCTATGAGATTTCCGGACGGAGGCGTTACAGTAAGGATTGCATGTCCGATTTGCTTGACGATAATGGAACCTCCTGCACGAACTCATACATTCAGCCGACAACGTAGACGTATGCTATATACACTTACCACTGAAGCTTGTCTTCTGGGCGTTGTGTCCGACCAGCTTGATGCCCTTGCTCTTGTTCTGAATGACATAGGCAGTTATCGGTGGATGGTGTGAGACTTGCTCAACCAAGAGATCCGTCCGGCCACGTCCGTTTCGATCAGGCCACTGACCATAGAACAACCTGAATTGCCACAGGGGTCAGCAACCAGTACGAGGAGATATCAAATGGGAAACGCATAGACTGACTCTCCAAGAACAGGGTTCAATGGTCTGCGAGGAAATTAAAGGCTAGAGGATGAGTGATCGTTCGATGAAGATAGCGGAGACGAATCACTTTTTCTCAGAGCCCATAGATTCGTTTCGGGAGGTATACTGGCCTTTGAGGGTGCTCTGTGGTTAGACAATTACTGACGGTCAGAGCTGCCAGAAACATTAATAAGGAAACAAAGACGTACGACGAACCACTTGAGTACCGCAAGTGCGCGCTCCTCGTCGGTCGTCGCATCTGCAATAGCGGCGAACAATTCTGGACGTTCACACCAGTATGCTGGTGAAAGGTAAAGGCGAAAAACGAGAATGACGCCCAGATACGTCAATAACATGCTTCATCCCTATATTGAACCACGTACCAGGGAATTCGGTAAGGGATACAGGCGAGAGGATAAAGGGCGGCGCAGTCATCGATGAGAGGTCTCCAGAAAAAGAGGCGATCCTGTATACGCAACGACTGAGTCCGCCTGCAGCATGACGGCCGGATGCAGCACGCACGATTTGAGAAACGATGTCCAGCTGCTGCGCTGGGCAGCGGGAACGGCCTAGAGACACTGTTCAGCATCGTGGGCAACGATGAGCAGGAGACGTACTTCTCCGGCTTGGTCAGACATGGTAGCGGTGGATGATGATGATGGTAGTGGCGTGAGTTGGAGGTAGATGGATGATCAGGTTGCCGATTTTGGCCCCCCGCTGTTACGTCATACGTCGAATCGTATTTTTACCACTGGGGCTACATTGGAGACTAAGAAAATCCCGTCCTCATCAAGGATATCAGGACTGTTCAAGTCTGCGGCAATATATGGAAATATAATGTTGGTGGCCCATGATACAGCATGCTTCACAGTGTTGCTTTGGCCCAGAGTGTGCATTGCCTGGCATACCCAGTCGATTTCATTAGTATTGCTTTCCATAAAACCAGTAGAGATTGCATCTTCCCACTGAAACTATCACTATAGTACTCGAACTCGCGATTTGTGTATACGGCCTCCAATGATAGCGTGACTTTGGACGAGAACTGTGATATCTCCAGCAAAGACTCGGACCGCAATCGATGTGAATAGAGTACTAGCCATGGGCTAAATATAGTACTAGGGGCCGCTTAACCCACGTCCAACACTTTGAGAATAATTGCGCAGTTAAGAAGTTATTTCTTCACGTCTATAGTTGGACTCTAGCTTCAGGTCCGGTGCTATCCATTGTATTGTCCCTGTCATGGATGTCAGGTTTTATTGGATAACAAGCGTCGGTAGATGCTCACGCCAACAACAAAGTCGGCATCCATTATAGGCGGAGCGTGACAGTGAAGGTTATCGATACCCGTGGCAATGTCGAACGAGTTTCCAGATGAGCGGTGGACCTGAGCTTGAGAAACGACCGTTTCGAGCTTTCTCGGCTAACTGTGGGACCATCGGACCGATGGACCGGTCATTAGTGTCACCTTTCTTCTATCTACCACCACAAACGCAGGAAACAAACGGATGCCAAATTATGCTGAGTTTATTTTATGCTATCATATCCTCTAGTGAATGGCTAGACACGGGAAACTCTTGGTCTAGCCCAGACATACTTCCGTTGGTGGTATATGTCTTCTACCAATCTGCTACTGACGATGATTTTCGGAACTTCGAGTAGAATAAACCCGCTGCCTTCTTTTCGTACGCGGTGTAATTTTTTTAATCTTACCGTAAGTTGCGACTGGCATGTAGTCAGTTTTTTTAAGTCAATTTCCTCACAAGTTACTTCATGAAGGCAGGGAATTCACGTTAAGACTGCTTATTCAACATGTCGACAGGGATTTGAAAATCACACATTGGCACAGTGCCTATGCCAGTCCCGTAAATGCTTCACCCAGCGCCCAATATTTATTCTCTACTCATTTCCTTCTAAGTACTGCTAATGACAGCGCTGTAATCAAGATAGCGGTATCACCTCGGGCTCGGGCACCCGGGTTCATCACATACGTCAACGACACTGCCTTACCTTCGCGCAAATCCCTGGAACATTCGAAGGTATTGTCTTATTCTGTAAACTAAAATACAGTAATGCCCCAATCTCTGCAGGTCTGCCACAGATGGTCCATTCCCAGCTGCCCAATGAAACTTGGGACACGATCATCGATTTTCTACATTCGGACCATCCTTCGCTCGTAGTCTGCAGCCTCGTCTGCAGATCATGGCTCCCCACGAGTCGATATCATCTGTTCGAAAGAATAGTGCTTCGATCTCAACATAACCAGCAGAAATTCTTGAGGTCGACCAGTGGCATGACGCTGCAGAATTGCACATTCGGGGGATACACCCACCGCCTCGAAATGTATGGGAACTGCGCCAAAAGTCCCTGGGTCCCAGATAGAACGACACTATTCTCTTGGGACTTATGTGAAGCCATTATCTCACGACTCCCCCTCTTCTCCGCTGTCACTTCCCTCCATTTGAGCGGCATCAATTGGGACCAGATGCATGATATAGTCGTTCCTTCTGTGATGTCTATCTTCTGGAACATCACAGAATTAGATTTGACTGACATGCTCTGGGAGGATCCCGTTTGTCTCATCGAGTTTCTGGTGGCCTTTCCCATGTTAGAGCAGCTTCGCATATGTGCTGGTGGATTGACGACAGACGACCCCCCCGAGAGGGTAGCCTGCTATAAGCTAGGAACCCGTCTTCGTCGTTTGGTTCTCAAAGCTATTCTTATCGAAAGTCGTGTGGCGAATTTCAGCTATCTTTTCAAGTGGCTGTCGATGCAGCGTCCTCCACTTGACTACCTCGAAATCGACATGTCCTTCCACTCGCCCTTGGTGTTCTCTGGCGGTTTTACCGATTGCACAGGGTTTATTCGCAACCTTCGCGATGTCCGGCATTTTGTGGTGGCACCACCACAAATGGAGAGGTCGATCACTCGTGAGTTTCCTGAATTCAGGAGCATCAAGGTTTCGGTCTTGACTGACTACCGCGTTGAAGTTTCACATCCAGTCTTGGATCTGTCGCATTGGAATAATTTGCGCATATTACATTATAGGCAGTACCCCTCAGATGTGCTTTATCCGTGGCAACATCATTTGCAACAATCTATATCCAAAATACAGCAGTTACAGGAGCTGAGGATACAGCTGTCATTTGGGTTGTACGACTCGACGCCTCTCATTGGCGTCTTCCACTGGGAAGAGCTGGACAACGTCTTATCAAATCTGCCGAATTTGAATGCGTTGCAATTCGCTTTGAAAGGGATAGAATCAGAAACTGCAGACCTGAAGGGTGAAAAGCGACTCCTTAGTTATAAACTCCCTCGATGCACTTCTCGAGGTATCTTGTCCGTAACGGAGGTAGTCGATGACTATGGTGCGCTGTCCCTCTCTGATTGAATGAATTGTTATACTTAAGGATACTGGCCTTAGTTTGAAGTACCAGGCGGTTTATTGAATACGTGGGATCTCGGAGCACCGACGACTAATAAAATCACCTTCCTTCCTTCCTTCGGCGCCTTCATTTATTGGTAGTATAAATCGATCATTAATTATAATATGAAACACACGAACGACCAACTCCTTATGCGGGGTGGTCCTCTAATTGCAGATCCGTTGTTTGGGTTCTCTGGGAACCTGGGTGTACGAATTCGAGCGTATCGTTCCACGTCGGAGTGGCGCTCTCCCCGAGGACACGCGACCGGAGGTTGAGGATGAGGTGTGCTCCCTGCCAGATCAATAGTAGGTCAATAAGGAAAACGAACCGTTCAGAATCGGTGCGTACAGAATAAGAATAAAATGCCATGGTCCAGCTGCGAATCCGGTTAGTTTATGCACGGTCATTTGTAAAATTGAGACTTACGGTAGAAATGCCGATTGTATAGGGCCATTAACAGCGAAGGAAGGAATCATACCAACAACAAGCGCCGCTATTGGGGATGAGAATTTTTTTCTTTGATCGGGCAACAAACACACCGGCAATCCTGTCGATCGCGGAGAAAAGATTCAAAACTCGGAGACGCCTCATGGGGAAAGAGAAGATGACCTACAATGCAAAGAAAACGCTACCATCTGTAACAAAGGCCATCAAAAGTGGGGAAACGGACTCGAGCTCGCGTAGTTTCTTCAACGTAATGCTCCCGTTCAAAGACCTATGCGTCTGGAATAGTTTCCATAACGTCAGTCCTAAGAAAACGACTGTGAGAGAGGTCAGTTCAGGTGCTCCGTAGATGAAGCCATATCAATACGGACGGGCAAGAGTCAAGTTGGGAACGCTTTCATCCGGAGGAATCAGCAAAAGCTGTAGACAGAAAGAAAAACAAAGCGAACTATGCCGATAGAACAAACCCAAACTTTGGAACTGGCGCTGTGCAGCCTTGCCAAGGAGCTGGTACGGAATACACCCCTGCAGCAAGGTCCATGGCTAGCCTAGAACATGCATAAAGAGCACCCTATGAATAAACGTTTAGCGCATGACTAGTTTCCCGTTGATGAAGACTCACAGTTGCGTCACCTGTCGGAAATCAAATTCGCATTCAGTAATGTGAACCAAGTGCCGTACCAACAACGAAGAGAACCATGAAAGTCAGTACTAGTGCATGCATGTAAGCGTTGCAACACACGCAAAGACCGACATGTTCACGTACGCCATCTGTTTCGGTTGTATAATGAGAAGACCCGAAGAAGCAGGATGATGTCCAATATTATGATCACGAAAGAGGGACCGCCGCTAGGATGGGCTTAGTTCACAGAGATAGCCTAAAGGCACATTTACTCACATTAAAGACCAATACCAGTAGGCTTGACAGCTAGAACGATGGCGATAAGAAGTAAACCTTAAAGGTAGACGCCATAACATACAACTGAACAGAACGGTATATTCGTAAAGCGAAGTCAGTCAGGGTAGCCAATCGAACTCACTCTTTTGGGGATGTCAGTAGCAAGGGACACTATGACATATTATATGAGATATGCGGCGATAGCAAGCGCTATGCAAAAGACCCGTACTGATGTTCGCCCCACTAAAACCAATGTCATTTGTTCATCCAAGATAGGAAGATTGAACAAGATTACTGACATGAGATAGAGAAAAGGGTAGTAACGGGCAAGGAAATATATCAACTTAGGTATCGACCATTGAGAGCTTTGGGGGAATCAGGAGCCATGCCAATGCGTGTATCAATCATTGGACTCACACCCAGATGTAGTTAACCTAGGGCACGGCTATTCAGAGGAACCAATAGTAAGGATACAGACGGCGTACTTCATCCCCGAACGACACAATAATGTCCCACGTCAAAAAAGACAACGCGGAAACTACGTTGTCGCTATCAGAGGGAGAAAAAAACACGAAAGAGGACGCCACGACACGCACCATACGAATAGCTACTCTTTTTATTGTCGTAAAGGTTCTTGACAAAGGCCTGGAACGCAGCGATGGCAGCAGCAGCATCCGCATCCGACATTTTTAATCAAGGCGAAAGTTGTGGGAACGACAGTCGAAAGAGCGGTTTATCTGTGGAAGTTGGTGAATCCCATGGACTTGCACCAAAGCTAATATAGGAAGTGCCCCAGGTTCATCGGATAGCAGCCCTGGATCTAAGGCAGGGAGGATTGCTGTTCGGGGACCTTTTCATGTTGATCGGCTCCTGGAGGTGTAGCAGACTACCGCAAATAGATAGGAATGATGATTGGATCAAAGCGCCCCAAGTGCTGGTGATTCAACCGGAAGCCACAGACTCCTTTAGGAAAAGATTTGTGAAAAACAACGAGGCAGTGGGGATCCGCAACGGCCCGGGTGCCCAAACACAGGGATAAATCAACATCAAAGCAGGAGCTCCTGGAAACTAATTAGAAAATCAGTTTCATATGCGCGTTGCATCTGGGGCAATGTCCGTACGCGCTTTTGCCGTGGCCAGAGCTTTCGGGGCTGCGCATTTCTTCATCAAGAAAAGCAAAAGAAAGCTTTATGGAGAGTGCCCGAGGACTTGGCGGATTTACCGGACCGAGAATGAAATGCCAAATATTGGGAGATGCTAGCCAAATACTGGTACATTTTCTTCTTTTTCTCGTCACCTCGGTAATCTCGAATGCTTTGTCGAAAATGAAATGAAGGCAGCGCAAATGGCGTGAAGCAGGGATGGTGGTGATATCTAAGTCTTTGGCTCAAATTTCGAGAACTTCAGTGGGAAAAAATCTCTCTCCACTCAGACTTGGCTGAAAGCGTTTTTACAGATTTCAACCTTCTTCAGGGACATCTGCTACAATCCTAGAAATAAACATAGAGATTTAGAGAGGGTATATGATGGCATTTTAGAACCGTGTCTGTAAGGATTTCTCAAGTTACCCTGCCCGCCAAGTTTAACCTGTACCATAGGACGAATAAATCCCACTATGTCCGTGGCACCCAAAGCAGTCTATCCACGGTGCATGTCAAATACCACGATTACCCCAATCTCGCTATTCCAGACTTTTTTTCCGGCCTCGGTGTGTCCAACATTGCCCTTCTCTTCGTCTTATTAAGTTTTGTCAGGATACGTCCTAGCCCACCTCCATCCATGCCACACGTCTCATGATCTGAAATCCCTCACCCAACTTCTCAGCCAATACTCCGAATGGTGCCGTATTTCTGCGGCCCTACTCGAGGTGAACCCTCCTACGGTCGTCCAGCTTCTCTGGTCCATGAAGTGCCGCAGATTTAGTCTCGCGTCAAGCGTAGCGGCGGGAAAAGGCGACGGGCGTGACGAGGTTCGGGAGGAACGCGTTAAGTCGTTTGAGGCCGTCTGGCCTGACCCGCTGACAAACCCGACACCTATGCAGCAGCAGCACGCGCTGGCGGGGACGTACAAGGTAGTGGATTCATCTACGGAAATTTTTGGTACACCCTGGGGGCACTGTGGCGAAAGTATATCCTTTGCTTCGTGAGTTTGTCTCTTTCGAAATCCCTGCTACCGTTGACTGACGTTTGGAGAATATCCAGACTCTTCGAAACAATTCATAAAGCGTCTCCGCTTGCTACTCTCGCATTGAGCGTCAAATCGATGACTTCTATGATTCCGGGGACGAACATCGTCCCCGTTCAAGTAATACCGCATCTCAATCACATGTCCGATATCGTCGAGGTCCTTCGTGTTTCTGGATCATTGCGCCCGATGTGTCTCAACTGCCAACATTTGGCGAAGGGGAGAGTCGACGACTACGCGCACCATTTTATGGCAAAAGACTATTGTATCCACACTGCGATATAATCGGACCTCCCTTGCATATCCGCATTAGAAACGGCGGAAGTGTCGTGGACATATTGATGCGTGCTCGCGGCTACTATCGGTTCTATTCTACCGTCAAGCCTATATATCCAGTTTGCTGAGGAGCTCTACCATAGCAACCCACTGTTCCATCATCCTCCCGCTCCACAAATGCCTAAGCAATGGATTCCGGCCATTTCACCCCTTCTTTTCCTCACGCTGCGCCTCCGGCATCCTCGATAGAATGTCTAGTCTTCGACATCAGATACTTCCAGCTTCGACAAAGTGCGTTATTGAGGTGATGTCGCTGTGTGGGGGGCTTTCTGAAGGTCATCCTCCCCAACAACCTTTCATAACGCTCAAGCTCGTCAATCAGGGATAACACCCAAAGTACGCAACAAGTATCCGGGACCACGGAGGAGTGCTGGAGTTCGTGAGCCTAGATAAGGACTATCACCAATATTAGCCAAATCTCTCTCCACGAGGACAGAGTTCCCTCGATGGAAGGAAGGGGATGCGCCTGGTACGCCCACTCTTCTCAGGAAGCTAGGCAGAAAAGTCGACTGCTTTAGCTGCGTCATCGGGACACCATTATCGAAGATGAGACCAGAGCTTCGGCCCCCCGAAACTCCGAAAAGAGATACCTGAAATTCGCAGTTGCTATCTCAAAATAAACTCCTTGAAACAATCCCACGATTCACGAATGCAAAGGTTTCAGATGTCCAACCCCAAAACTCTTCGACTACGCCAAGTTGATATCAATCTCTGATACGGATTGATGTATACGGGCAAGCACATTGCGAACCACCACTGAACCCAGATGTATTCGATGATGTGCCAGAATAAGGTATGGCTTCCCGCTTGAAGTCCTAAGCGTCGACCCAGATCGAGTACGACGCTCTCTATCATGATACAGAACGCTTGGGACATGAAAACTTGAGTGCTCCACCGTGGTACCCCAGAACAACATCATCTGAGCTGTGGTGAATCCATCCCGACACGAAGAATGCGGTGTACAGTTTGACGGCCTTTCGAAAGGGAAAGGTAATAGACGAAACGGTCCCCTGGGGCGGTTATACTCTACAAAGGTACCATGAGAGTGTGTACATTGTCAAAAAAATATGAGTGCCCACCCTTCGAAGGAGCTGATGCCAAGTATGACTAAAATAGATTTTAACAGTCACGAACACACCTCCAAAAGCGGCGCACAGTATACGCGTCCGACCAGCTCCCATAGAATGGTCTCCATGTCTCCACGCCCCAAATACCGAAGGCTACCATCGCAGTACTCAACAGCGCGCGAATAATTGTCAGTGACGCGATCGTTGGCACAGCCCAGCTCCACATCAAAGCGCACTTGCCCAAAAACCGCGTTTCCTCAAGAGCACTGAAAAACGTAGAGGGCCAATACTCATTGTACGTTGCTTCTGCACCACAAACCATGAACAGCAGGTCGACAACGAAGCGCCATCGCGGTGTAGAAGTAGTGTACGGATGTGGCGGGAGGTTACGTGGTTCATGCGTCCATCCAGTGCCTCTTTGGCTAGTTAACAGGGACAGGCTCCATTTAAGACGCCATTTCAGGTCTGGAAAGGCTGCCTGGGAAATGGTCTGGCCTGTTTGGAAGAGTTCCATTTGGGGTTCGGTGAGGAGGATGTAGTCGAGGGCGCTGGCGACGAGGGGCGGGATGGACGCGCCGATGGTCAGTCTGGAAAAGATATCGTCCATGATCGTGTGGTAGACGAGGTAATGTGCAGTGACAAAGATAGGCAGAAATAGAAAGCGTCGGTAAGGTGTTGGTCGTATCGTTACAGATATAAGCAAAAGAACGGGAAGCAGCGAGTACAAGGGATACGAGAACGGGCGGCGCTCATCCGCCGTCAAGGTTCCCGTCGAACAAAATAAGCTGTGATCCGAATGATCAATTCAGGGAACTTAGGGAACCCCAGAATACCCCAGAAATGCGTTTTTTGGGCCCGGGTACAGGCACGTCAACTAGGGGTCCCTTTCAGCTAAACGTTGAATAAGAAGATTCGGATACGTAGACATCACGGCATCCAAGGAGTCCTGTTGGTTTGAAGAGTTTCCAAACCAACCATATATATTAGACGATATCGTCATTTTTGGCCATATTTAACGTAAGGCACTTGAGAGTCCAACAGACTTCGATAGATTCCGTCGTCGCTATGAACAGTACTTACTGAACATTAGAAATTCTTTGAATACGTTATGTACAGGTATAGGAAGAACGCATAGACGAATTTACAAATCTAGTTATGAGTGTATGATGTTAAATAAATAGTCTCGGGTGACATTGAAGTTCATATCTGCGCGATCTTCCTAGAGCCACGTGGAAAAGAAAGGAACGAGAAGACACATCTCAGGGGCCTCTCTTATTCTGTGAATAAGCAGGAGCTCTGTGCAGGAAGAAACTCGAAATGAAGGATTCCCTTGGAATCGCAGTCAGCGAGTCTACTTCGATAGAGTTTCTCCGAGGGTGCTTGCATGTGATAGTAGATGGAGAATTTGATTGTTTGCAAGCCCGAAAGATATGGCGACGCTAAAGCTTGGGTGAGGGATTCCCACTGATCACCAGTGAGGCTATCTAGAACTCCAACACCAAGCGAGAATGATAGTGATTGTATGAACGGGGAGCGAATCTGCGAGAGCAGCATAAAGGCGGTAGAAAGCTTGGCACAGTCACAAGCTTCCCAGCCAACTTGACGAAAGTGGAGGGACCGGAGACTCGTAAGACAAGAGAGATCAATATGCTCGGATATCTGACCTGAAGAAAATGAGTAAAACGGACTGCTTGACTAGATATTATTTAACTCACTCGCAAGTGTAAAGATTGTCAGGAAAGAAATTGTCAGGGTCTCGATGCTGCCGCCAATTGCATGGAGCAAGCGGCCGCACGACTCCAACTCGGCGGTGGTGACGGAGTAAAGCACTAGATCGCGAATAGCCGGTGCTGGTAAGAAATAGGCCATCCAGAGAAAGATCTCCTGTCTTGAAGAGAGATTGAGGCCAAAGACGTCAAAAAGATGACCCTGAGTAAAATGCAGAGAAGAAAGTGAAGGCCAGAGAGGCGTATCGTCTGCACAACCAAACGGAAGGATCTCATCCTCGATCATGACCGCCCCTCCATCTGTTTCATCTACAATCATTGCCGTCAAATCGAAATCTTCATCGTTAGGGAATAGTTCGTCGTCGACGAAAGAAAAACAAATGGCTATAGACAGATCTTCCAGACGAGGAAAACTGCAGAGGAATTGGATGACTTGGAGGTTGTTGTCAAAGGAGACATTGGAAAGATGGAGAGTCTTGACATCGGAGAAAGTATGCAGGATGGAAGACGACCATTTCATATCATGCAGAAGTCCCCAAGAGACTTTGCTCAAGCGTAAGGAGGAAACGTTGTCGAGACGTCGGCTAGAGAAATAGGGAATAATGTTGTCCCAACGAGTCCAAAACTTTTCATAATGGGCTAATTTCGTAAAGGCGTTTTCGATCTCGACGTTTTGGATGTATGGTAAGAACGTGGAGGAATAGGAAAGAAGGATGAAGAAGCCATCAATGTTGCATGGCGCGAGTTTGAGAGTGTCCCAGAGATGGAGACGGCTTGCAGGGAGCCAAGATTTGCATACGAGACTGCAAGACATAAGTGAGGCCCTGTCTGCGTGAAGGAAGTCGATAATGATATCGCAGAGCTCGGGTGGTAATATCTGGTTGGGCAGCCAGCACCCAACCGACTGTGAGAGCTGTAGAGGCGTTCTTTTCGATGGCGAGGAAGACATTGGGGGATATCGCTTTTGTGTATCGCAGGGAGAAGATAGTGGTTCGAGTTCAAGAGTGATCACTGATCAGGACAACTTCGCACCGCTATCCCGATTCACATGACCGCGGCCCTTTACGTTTTCTGCCGAGCTCAGCTCCTTCTCTTCGCACTACGTATCTGGATCCTGCCAGCTGCCGACGCGTCTGTTTTTTCTCTTCATCCCCCTTCAATGCTGACAGACCTACCGTAGAATGGCACTAGGCCCAACGTCTGGTGCAGACGATGACCCGGATGACGCGAAAAAGGTGCTAAAATGGCAGGAGGAACGTATCGCCCGACGACTACGAGGACAATACGAATCTGCCGCTCTCCATCTCTCGAATCTGGTGCGTATGATTCCTCTCCTTGGTAGCTGGCTCAAGTCAACGGCTGCCGCCTAGATACATAATAACCTCTCAACTCCCCTAAATATCCACTCAGTACGAGTTGAAGGCGCCAATAACACTCGAGGATCGTTTCTTGGCTTTCTCATTAACCCGGTTTTACTCTCTGAGCCCCACAACGATGTGCAGTCAGTTCTGCACGCCGCACGATCTATTGCCGACATCCTCCTCCGGACAGAAACATTCAGCTCTGTAGAGACTCGCATAGAGCATGCGAGAGACGAGATCGCGGGCCCAGGGATGTCGATCTTGTATTCAAAACCCGCGAAAGAGGGAGGTGGTTCGTCAAGTCGGCTACGGAGTTCGGCAATAACGAGGGGAGCGCGGTGCGTTGGACCTAACATCTATTGTATACATATTATCTAACATTATTCCAGAGCATAACTGCACGTATGCTCAACGTATTTGGCGGCGCTGAATCCTTTGAGGCAAATGTTTCTGCTGGAACAACTACGCGCAAATCTTTTCAGGGAACATTATCCGCCCCAATAACCTCTGACCTCAATTGTCGCGCTGATTTTGCAGTGTTTGGGCTACATAGAGATCACACAAGCTTTGCAAGCTGCTCAGAGGTCTTACGTGGCGCGAAGGCTGTTGTCAGGGTGAGCTAGGTCAGCTTGGTGCTCTTAAAGCGACCTATCGTTTTTATCGCGATCTGTCCAGGGCGGGAAACCAGTTTCTGGGATGCACGAACTTGCCTATGAAGCAGTTCTCAGAAATATCGGTGGTCTCACACCCACTGCTTCGATGAGGTCAGTGTTTCCCACATTCCTGGCACTAATTTCTCACCGTTAAACAGCATGCGAGAAGCTGCTGGTACAACGTCTAAATCAGCGGTATCATATACATATACGCTCGATACAAGAGACGATCGCGTTATGTCGACACGGGGAATGTATGGTAAAATATACCAGGAACTCGCTGGGTTAGGTGGAGACGCGTCTTTCTACAAGGCTGAGGCTGAGAGTCAACTGTCGCGACCACTACTACCAGGTGTCGTGAGTATTACGTCTTTCCCTGAAGGATATGTTGAACTAGCGCTCCCTCTATTGTGCTAGTCAGGATCGATTGCCCTGCGCTCGGGCATTATGTGGGCCCTCTCAAGGCCAACACTGTTTCCGGATAGATTTCAGCTTGGCGGACCTCTGTCTGTTCGCTCGTTCCAGTCGAATGGCTTGGGTCCAAGAGATGGACGTAAGTGCTTCACCCACTACATGGATAATACTTTTGACGTTCAATCGCGACAGCCGATTCTTTGGGTGGTGATATTTATTGGTCTGCAGGCCTCAGCATAATATCAAATATCCCGAAGAAGGCACACTGGCCGGTCAAAACTCACCTCTGGTTGAATGCTGGGCGTCTGGACGCCATGGATCGATGTCAGGCTTGCTTAGTTCGTCCGTTAATAGCTATTCATATCAGTTATTTTAGCCCGTTCAGTGGTCGAGAACATCAAAGACACTGTTACGCGACCATCTGTGTCTGCAGGTGTGGGTCTGATATATAAATTTGACCCTGTTCGTGTGGAGGTCAATGTTGGTGTACCGTTGGTGGCAAGTCGGAGCGATGGGACTAGACGAGGCGTGCAGGTTGGAATAGGACTAGAATTTCTGTAAAAACTCAAAAGGGCATTGGATCCGAAACAGCAACCGCCAAATATTTGCACCGACAAATCGCCTGCCGGCGGTCCAACGCTAGTTTCATCACTATCACTTTGCCTCACTACATGAATCGTGACACGTTAAGTCAGGTCATCTAATAACCCATTCAATGCAATTGAACTTGCTGCACAAAATACGAGTATGGTGCCTGTTCCGGCCCAGAGACTGGGTGATTAGGAATACACGATTTGCACAAGTCCTATGGATGTAGGCGATCATATAACACTGTTCGTCCTTTTACTGACCACTTTGTAGGAGTGAAAACTGTATACAAATCTTTGTATATCTATTATATCCATACCCTTGGAAATTTCGTCCTTCGCTTCTCTCTGTATCGGAGCTGCAGACAAGCCCGGGAATCATAGCAAGACGCAGGCAGGAAATGGAGATGACCGGTCTCAAATGGACCAGCCTGTTTCGCCTCCGCGATACCCCACTATGTACACTTTATCGCCTCTATGAATGCACTGTTGACTTCAACGAGGACGAGATGATGATGGAGTCCCAATATTGGTTCCATGACCAGCCAACATGGCGCCTCGCCGACATTCCAGATCCACAGGATCCTGACGCCACCCGATACGCCATCCTGGCGGCCATGGCTGAAGCTCTCGTGCAAGCATTCAATTATAAAATTGCCCTTGGCTTGCGCAGGGGGATTACCCGGGATGATCCTTTTCTCGTGCGCAAGTTCAAGAACGATGCCAATCCACCATGGGAGGAGTGTCCTTCCTGGACTAAGAACGCAGGCCGCCTCCCACAGGTCCTGCAGCTATATCCTCCCCTTCCACTTGGCGGAAACGGGCCAGAGCCCGAACCCATCACTGCAACAGGCACGAACCCATTCTTGCTGCGCAACATCCGGGCAAATACTAACCAGTTACGAAATATATGAATTGCGTTTTAGAGTTCATAGCCATGGGTGCGTCCGACTAGTAGGTGCCTATTACTATTATACGAAAGTGTAAGTTACTTATTGAAAATTACAGATTACCAACGATTATCTTTTGCCTTCTTCGTCGATCCCAATTCGCCCAAACTTCTGCCAGTACGCCTCATTGATGTACTCAACTTCCCTAGGCCCCATCCGATACCCATAATAATACCATTTCTTCATATCCGAACTCCTCTGATTCCTTCCATCCTTCACATTCAGGATATGCAGGATATCGACCGCGTCATACAAATCCTTCGGACTAGGCTCATGATCCAAATACGCATCGTATGCCCTTCGAATCTTCCCAACCAATTGAAACCTCCAATCCGCGGCGTAAGCTTTGAAATTGGCCGATGAGTACATCATTATGCCCTGGGCGACGGAATTTTGGAATAGACGCTCGCAGCCTTCGTTGTTTAGCACGTATGCCACCATCTCGGCATTGATCCAGTTAACAGGCCAGTGTACGCTGTTCGGACAGGCTCTCCCGGCTGCAAGGACGTCTTGCAGCTGAATGGCGTCGTCGCAGTATATGTCGATGTCCCGTGTACTCGTCCTGTTCCTCAACAGAAGGACCGAGCACGTACCTCCAGATACGACGATTCTGAATTCCTTCCCCGGTCGATATTCGTGTAGCCACCGGGAGATAAAATCAAAACCTACTGGCGTATCAGCACCATCAGAATACCTGTGTAATATTGGAACACACCTTGCATAATATCCGACACGTCTAACGTGGTTTTCCGGGGCGGTGGAGGATGGGGATGGGGCCCTCGTTTGAAAACATTGAAGGGCATTTCTCGTGCGTGGCATCGTTACAAGGAGCCCAGTTCGAGCTATTTATGCAGCAAAATGAAGTCTCGTCCTATAGTCACGCGACAGAGAGTTCGGCGTGAAAAGGGGAGCGAGGCACGGCGTCGAGGCGGTCGGTTTTGCAAAAGGAAAAAAAACACACACAATTTGCATATCTAATGGTAAATATCATATGGTTTGTATTACCGACTGCGACCCCGACAGTAGAGCGTTCATCGCTGGCTTTCAGATCGCACGCCAGGGTGTGAGTTGCGTTTGAAGTAGTAGTAGGTGGTGGAAGGCTATCAGTGCGACATTGTTATCGGTAATATGAACGCTGCGGGCATCATTAGTCTAGATCAGATTAGCATCGATGTGCACGCCGTCGGAAACCTTCGTGATCGGGAGTTTTTTAGCCTTGCCCATACATTGCCTGGGGCTGGACAAACGAAAACGGGGCATCTGTTTTCCGCCGGGTATAATATAGTACACGGTCCAGCCATTAGATATCTGCATTCTCAGGGGACACTGAGAACATCAACACCACCTATATTTGCGCACAGTAAGAACGAGACACAGCTGAGAAGCGTCTTTGTGTACCTTGATAGGCCTTTGCCAAGTGTTATGCCAGACCAAGTGGATCAAGGGCAATACTCCCTCGGAAAGCGCCGTTGGCCCTGCAAGATGGGCGCAAATCAAGATCAATTCGGAATTCTTCCCCAGTGCAGTGCAGCACTTGCCATTTGAATAAGGATGGGAAATCTTATGACGCCACGAATCGCGATTCGCTGTGAGCCGGAGACGATCCCATGTGCAGATGACAACCGGAAGAGCAAGGCTGCAGCTCCAACGCCTTTCTTGTACCCTGGCCTGTCTGAGAAGATGTAAATGCGGGGCTTGAGGAGAGAGTGGGCTCTTTGCTCCGCCGAGTCCTTCGAGTTGTTGATGGTGAATGATAGTGAATCTTGCGGAGCGCGTTTCATCGGGCCCACTTCGATGGTTTCCGATGTCGCCTAGAACTTGTCGCTGAACACTGCGAAAAGATTGTGGATTGGGGAACGATGGAATTTGCGGAACCGTTTGCATTGGAGGACCGTCTTCGCAAGGGGGTGGGATGTTGGGAGTCTTCAGAGGTGCGCCGCGGCTTTATATGCGGACAGGTTGAGACGTAACTGCGTGGGGAGGATGTGAGTATGGTATTCAAGGGCAAGGGCTTCGGTTGATGTGGACCTCAAGCCGCCTGCAGCGATCCTGCAGGCAAGGGAAAAATGAAGAGGCAAGGAGCTTAGTTTTTCGCCCCAGGATTTACTTGTACCTGCCCCCTGAGGTCGAAAAACGCAGGTATTTTTGTGGGACCTGTTTGCTCCTCGGTCCCGATGCAAAGTTTGTAGGACATGCTGGGTACTTGAAGCATAGTGCTTGGTAGTGCTTGGTGCTTGCGCCTGAGAAGGAAAGGAATCGCGTTAATGAGAGGGAATGAGATTGGGTTACCGAGGGGGGTCAATACATACAAATGGTGAGATGATTAGTGACTTACGGTTCCCGGCTGCAGGTGCCGCTATCTCCTACTGTCCTTCTCCCAAGTCATTGAACCATGGCATTGCAGCCATCACTTCCCCGTCTTCATGCTGTCCAGGGCTAGCTTGCCAGGTGACAAGATGCTGTGTCGAGCTGAAATTCCCTCCGACAATGCTGCCTTAAAGGCGTCGGTAGTAGGCAAGCAGTAGGTACATTGACAAAAGTCGATACTTGAATACTTATTTTGAGTACGCTTGAAGGAGAGAGCTGCCTGGCGTTAGTGAGTTGAGGACTGAACGCGCTTTGATGAAGGGAGTGAAAAATGCTATGTTGATCGGGGAGGAGATATCATATTAGTACTAAGGATTGGCTAAGGTCGCGCACTGCCCACAGAACCGCAAGCTGCAAGCCGCTTGACGCCCGAGAATAACAAGAGGCATCAAAACCAGTCACCGAACTGCTGTGAATATTGAGGTAAACGCTGTTTCTGGATATTGAAGGCGTACCTCCAGGATGCTTCTAAGTTCTTGGCATTCTTTCCCACACAATCTAGGTATGATTTGAGGCAGAATGGAATAAATACAGTAAGGCATCGTAAGGAAGGAACGTGAAGAATGTAAAGGACATAAACAAATGTTACCTCGGATAACAGTCGTGACATGTTACATGAGAGGCGAGCTGAAATAGCTTGGCGAGTCCAGCTTGAACATACATGTATACTCGCAGAACTCGTACCTGTGAGAGGGAGAAGAACGAATACATGAATGAAAATAGGCCTAAAAACGGAAGAACCAAAGAAAAGCGAGAGTTGTGTAGCCAATGAGAGGGCGACGGAAGCATGTTCCGACATCCACCTGTTATATAGTAGATAATAGTAATACATCCAGAGCGTAGAACACGAAAGCGATCTGATCTTTTGGTTAATTCGGTAGAACGAAGTGCAAGTGTAAAGAACGCGTACATATATACAAGATCGTCACGGTTCATGAATCGAGATCCATGTCAGGAAAACACAGCTGGGCGAGACCCAGATCGTAGAGACGCGTCATGCGAACGAGCATGCTGAGCCCTGTGCTGAGCTCGCCATGGTGGTCGCTTTGAAGGGGGGCGTTGAGCATGGACCACGCCTTGTCGTCCATCTCATCCTCGGTGTGACCCCATGCAGATTTGATAGCTTCGGGAAAGTTACATGAAGCAAGAATGAAGCAAACTGGCGAGCCTGA
Organism: Armillaria cepistipes; assembly: GCA_900157415.1. Classification (NCBI taxonomy): domain Eukaryota; kingdom Fungi; phylum Basidiomycota; class Agaricomycetes; order Agaricales; family Physalacriaceae; genus Armillaria; species Armillaria cepistipes. Next base: position 1,502,608 of record FTRY01000013.1, on the reverse strand, counting down.
AGAGGAATAAGCAGAGAACAAGGAATATGAAGGACACGCACATAATCCACTAAGCTCCTGTTCCCTCTGTAGCTGGGGAAGACGCCCTTTCTGCGAGTCCTCGGCGTCTTCACCCATAAGGTTCGGTAACGCGTCACCAAGATGATACAGCCGCTGACACGCAGGGCATATCCTGCTCGTTGCCCGACTCTTGTTATACCACAGTATCTGGGCAACGGTGAGCGAGGCGTATACTGTCATCGGACTGCTACCTACCAAGGCCGTCTCTTCAGGCAATACAGTAGAGAGCATCTGTCGTATCTCCTCCTGCGCGAACTCTGCGCACATGGGAATGTTCATGGCTGGCGCCTGTGCAAAGAAAGACGAAAGGAAGGAGCTAGTGTCGCGTACGCGAGGACCGTTTCCTGGGTCGTAAATGAATGGCAGGTTGGGAACGACATCGTGGTCGGTGTGAGCAGGAGACACAGGCTTGGGAGTACGGGACACGGGCTTGGGTGGCAGCGGCTTTTTTACCTTCTTTTTTGCAGCCTTCGGCTTTTTGTAGTTGGACGGACCGGGCATGGAGACATCGATGGTGGGAATTTCGTGACAGGCTGTGACCGGGCGCTTTAAACACGTGATCTTGTTGACTGTACATCAGGGTGTCCGGGCCGGTCGCCGGGCCCTGCCTGCGCCTGTAAATTTTCTACAAGGTAGCGAATAACCACGAAATTGGCCCCAATTTTTCCGTGTATAAATGTGAATATTTCAGAGGTTTCTGGGGCCTTGTAGGACGTGTGGCTGACCGTAAACATACCCAAATTAATTTGATTTACAACTCCGCTCGGCAAAAGCCGATTGCGTCTGTGCGCAGTGCAAAAATTCGGTGGTCGCTCTGTTCTTGCAGCCAGCTCTTGCCCACCAGCCATCTGCCCACCACCTTTCCGATAAATTCTTCCTTGCTCCCTTGTCCCTCCGTTCGTGCACAGTAAGTTGCAGCTTTATTTTCTCATCGCTTATCATCCGTTATCTCTGCTGGCCGGTGTCGTCGTCGTCGTCCAGCTCGTCGTCGTCGCTCTCTGCCAGTGAGCGCGTTGTTTGTTTGGCCCCTAGACGCGTCGCGTCTCGTCTCGGCTGCGGCTCATTCCTCTTCCTCCCCTTCGTCGCTGCCTCATCGCCCCTTCTTTTTGCTGTCTATGCCTTTCTTCGTATCGATCTGTGCTGATCATCGCGTTTCTCGTCTCCAGATGCCCAAGGAAGCCACCAAACCCAAAGTGAGCATATCTCTCTCCGGCTTTCTGTTTTCCTCTTTCTCTTCTGTTCTCGGCCTTCTTATGCGTCAGTATTGCGGGCATATATGCATATATGCGGCTTCGTCGCTCCTCAGGCCATGAACTTCCCTCGTTGATACGTGGATTTTTCCCACATTTTGCTTTGGGTGACTTTTATCTGTTCGGGAGTCATCGCTACTGTTCTCGAACTGTTGGATGATGATGTGTTGTCGGTGTCTCACCGTCGTCGTCATCATTACTACCGTCGTCGCGCTGGTAACCGCCTCGCTGGCCATCATGTTCACCTCTCGGCTCTCTTCACATGTTGCTGGGAAGTTGCTTACACAATGTTTACCAGCGCAAAGCAGCGGAGAAGGCTGAAAAGGCTCCGCGTAAGGCTAAGAAGGACCCCAAGGCCCCAAAACGTGCTCTTTCTGCGTACATGTTCTTTAGTCAAGACTGGCGTGAGAGGATCAAGAACGAAAATCCCGATGCGGGATTCGGTAAGTGATTCCATGATCCTCGCCGCGACATCAGCCTGATGTGTCCTCAGGTGAAGTCGGGAAGCTCCTTGGTGCCAAATGGAAGGAGCTCGATGATGAGGAAAAGAAGGCATGCTGTGTTCCTCCCATTCATGTTTTGATGCTAACATTCAATCACAGCCTTACGTTGACCTCGCCGCGAAAGATAAGGCTCGGGCCGAGGACGAGAAGGCGGCTTATGATGTATGTTAATCTTGTCATTCTTCCTTGTGCATGTGCTGATACGTTTGCAGGGTGGGAAGAAGAGTGCGGCCGGCAGTGGAGAAGACGAGGAAGACGAGGACTAGTTGTGCTATAGACCTATCCGCTAATGCCTTTCCCTGCTTACCGTTTTCCTTTTCTGACTGTACTCTGGTATGATACTATTTGCTCATTCGTTCGTCGTGATGTGATTATCTATTATACTAGTATACTAGTATTAGGACCACGACCTTTGCTGTAATTTATTCGGCTTGCTCATTCACTATTCCCCAGTAATCCAGTGCGAATTGGCATCGTCAGCTTTTCCCTTTCTCGTCCTATTGCTTTCCGTGAAGTCGCTTAATGAACTGAATATAGCCGACATCCTGTGTTTCTGGTCCAGCCATCCTGTCCATTCCATCCTATCTACACCATCATCGACTGCAGGAATATATCAGACCCCACGCCACAGATTACACAGCCTTCTCAGCGCCTCGCAATCACGTCTGATGAGTTTGACCCTACAACAAGGGATGGGTGCGCGCCTTGATTTCGACCTGTACTTGCCAAGTTTGGTAACCCCCCTATCCGACCTGTCATCTTTGTGACTATGTATCCCCTCTTCGATGCTGTCTTCCAATCACCGGATCTCCTCGAGAAGCTATGGTCGATATCAGCACGTTCTCAACAGGTATCCAACTGGGCGGAGCGGCGTGCCGACGCTATGAAGGTATTCACTGCCGGCGTTGCATCCAACATTAGTACTCTCTTGAACGACATTCTACAGAGAGTGCCAGCAGCGGACATTGGCTGTGATCTATGTTTCAAAGTCTGCGGCGACGCAGAAGGCTTGGACAACCTGATTTCCGTTCAGGATAGCTGGGCAGAGTCGTCCGAGGAAGCAGCGACATATGGGAGTAGACTGCTTCAAGGGTCTGGTCGGTGGTATAGCATGGTTGTATGCTACCATAGTAAGAAGCACGCACTGCGATTCTGCTTCTTCACTGTCCAAGGGATGTTTGTCACGCCAGCGCTTCGCTTGGCCATTCAATCTGAATTTGGCCAGCTCGTCGATGCCTTGTTTGCTTTTTGCGACTTAACGCCGTACGAACGTGGATTCCACCCACTCTTTATTGATCATCCTCAGAAGTATGTTCTTCTTCCTTTGGATGACAGGGGATCTACTGCTTGGTGGAAGGTCGCTCGTATACTCAGCGTGCGGACTGCATTTCGCGACCACACATCGATGGTCGCTGTCATCCAACAAACGGGCATAGGCCAGGCTACCCAAGGGAAAGAGGTTTCGTCGATATCGCTCCAGAAGCTGCTGAACAACGATGAAGGCTCCCTTTTGGACGAGAGACGACGATGGCTTGATAACGTTTTGGCAAAAGCCGAAGGCTTGCCCTTCGATCTGGACGGATTTACCGCCGGGTGGAAATCGTTTGTCCACCTAGCGGGCCCGCTCATGAATTTCAAGGAAGCTGTTCTCAAGATGACTTATTGTCTCCAGGACGACAGCGATGTTCAAAAAGATATCTTTCGCTGCACGGCGGGTCAGCACGGCATACCAGACGTTCTCCCAATCTTGCAGCTCAAGCATGGTCTGGGTATCTTTCATGGTCTGACGTGCATTTCATGTCCGGACATCTCTTCAGCAACCTTTGGTCAGCGCAATGTCGAGATTGAGGATCGGGTCGAGATGATCTCTATCTTCCTTGACAATGGCCAGAGTCTTCTTAAACCAGACTTGACAATACGTGGTTGGGTCAAATGTTTAGTGGACGGAATCCTGGGTAGGTTCGCTTCATCCATCTCTTGCTCGTTACTGAGGCGGACCTAGGCTGCTTTCATCTATTCTTAGCTGGATATCTTCACCGAGATATATCCATCGGAAACGTCCTTCGCCGGAGAGAGCCTCAGGACCGTACCAAATTGCGAAATCATAACCATCCCCATCTCCAAACAGGGTAACAGTTCTGTCATGTTGCTCTTGAGCTTCAACTCACCCTCATCAATAGCCGCTTCGCATTTATGAACGATGTACTCGATTCGTGTTCCGGCTTTCTCATTGACTCAGACACTGCCATTAAGTGGCGAAGTTGCAAATACGCTCAAAGTGCGCACCGACGTTTTCATGTAAATGCTTGTTCACTTGCCCTTGACATCGTTTAATACTCTAGCTACCAGGGAACACGACAGTTCACGTCTCGCCGTCTCCTGTTCATGTGGGAATACAGTAAGGACCCTGTTGTGCACACCATCTTTGATGATTTAGAGTCATTCGCGTGGCTTGCGCTTTGGATTGCCGCATCCAGGTGGCCAGACGGCTCGCATTCACAGAGGTTCCTCGATTGTCTCGACAAGGATGACTTCGAGACGTTGTTAGTTGACAAGACCATGGCGGCAGTGTACATTACTGATGAACTGAAGTGGCGTCTTGCGGATCGGGGCAAGCCAGAGTCGGCTATCCGTACGATCAGGCCCTTGCTCAAGGAATGGTTCAGGATCATTGACAGGTGTAAAACTGAGTCAATAATGGCGAGTTGGGATGAGAGTTTTGTGAAGAAAGGCGAGGAGAATGGATTTTTCGATGAAATGCAGACACTGGGGGAACAGGTTTGCTGTCAGTACTTGGAGAAAGCGGTCGAGTTTCTAGATACACTTCCTCCTGACCCCGAATAGGAATGCTCGCAATTGTAACATATTACAACTTTCTCCTACACATGAAATGCGCACTGCTCCGGTATTGGATTTTAACCCGAGCCCAGAACTATTTGTCCAGTCATGAAACTGCGTTTTTCTAGATCCGGCTGCCCCACTCGCTCTCTAAAATACTACTAGGCCATTTATGCAGTACCTTAGTGCCGCCCGCAAAGAAACCAAGCTCCAAATGATTAAACCACTGAAGAGACAACACGTGGGTAGTAAGAGGCACCCTTCCAGCAAGGTCTATGTCGCCGGCGCCGCGGCGGGCCTTGTTAAATCTGATTACGTTAATTCCACTTGTTCACTAGTGACCTGACCAAGGCTGATTTTCAACCTGGCCTACTTTCATAGTCACTGGCAGCGGTTGGATTTTTCAACTTACCAAGTGACCACCAAGTACTACCGCCATCCAGTTACACGTAAAATTAGGCTGTACCTTTCTTTTACATCGTGTATCTACCGACACTTACATAACAGTGTTCAGGGCTAATGGCGTTTTCAACGGACCTTGTTCGTCTGACGACATCTCTTCCTTCTGTCTCTCGCGGTCTGTCACCTCCAAGACCAACATCTGCGTACCCTAGTTATGAAGAAAGCCAACAAATAACAACAACTCGAAGTCAGAATCAACTAAAGCAACTCATAGCGGAAGAACTTGTCGACGCTGTGTTTGAATCACTCTGGACCATCTTTCATCGCTCTACGCGTATCAAGAACTGGGCGAAACAGCGAGAACATGCCATAGAGCTTATATTTACCGAACGAAGAGTCGTTGCCGTTAGCGAGTATAAAGCATACCAAACCCTTGCTAGGGCTCCGAATGGCATTCTACGTTACCCCACCTGCTGGACGATCCTTTCTTTGAACACATAGGTACATCGTCTACGACAAACCTATGCTTCAATGCAGTCTGCCTCCACGAAAAGGGAGCGTGAGGGGCGTATCACGCCCCAGGTCATCGTGCTGGTGACCGTGGCGTTAGTGACGAGTGGCGCATATCATCGAGGGCGATGACGCGTCGTCGAAATTTGGACACGGATCGATCATCGCTGGCAACCGACGAACCGAGGTGACCCTGACCCTGACCCCCACCCCTAAATATGTATCCCCTCTTCGATGCTGTCTTCCAATCGCAGGATCTCCTCGAGAAGCTATGGTCGATATCAGCACGCTCTCAACAGGTATCGACCTGGGCGGAGCGGCGTGCCGACGCTATAAATGTCTTTAGTGCTGGCGTTGCATCCGACATTAGCACTCTCTTCAACGACATTCTACAGAGAGCGCCAGCAGCGGACATTGGCAGTGATCTATGCTTCAAAGTCTGCGATGACGCAGAAGGCTCCGACAACTTAATTTCCGTTCAGGATAGCTGGGCAGAGTCGTCCGAGGAAGCGGCGACATATGGGAGTGGACTGCTCCAAGGATCTGGTCGGTGGTACAGCATGGTGGTATGCTACCATAGTAAGAAGCATGCACTGCGATTCTCCTTCTTCACTGTCCAAGGGATGTTTGTCACACCAGCGCTTCGCTTGGCCATTCAATCTGAATTTGGCCAGCTCGTCGATGCCTTGTTTGCTTTTTGCGACTTAACGCCGTACGAACGTGGATTCCACCCACTCTTTATTGATCATCCTCAGAAGTATGTTCTTCTTCCTTTGGATGCCAGAGGATCTATTTCTTGGTGGAAAGTCACTCGTATACTCAGCGTGCGGACTGCATTTCGCGACCACACGTCGATGGTCGCTGTCATCCATCAAACAGACATAGGCCAGGCTATCGAAGAGAAAGAGGTCTCGTCGATATCGCCCCAGAAGATGCTGGAGAACGACGAAGACTCTCTTTTGGATGAGAGACGACGATGGCTTGATAACGTTTTGGCAAAGGCCGAATGCTTGCCTCTCGGATTGGATGGATTTCCCGCTCGGTGGAAATCGTTTGTCGAACTAGCGGGTTCGCACATGGATTTCAAGGAAGCTGTTCTCAAGATGAGTTATTATCTCCAAGAGGATAGCGATGTTCAAAAAGAGATTTTTCGCTCCACGGCGGGCCAGCACGGCATACCAGACGTTCTCCCAATCTTGGAGCTTAAGCACGGTCTGGGTACCTTTCGTAGTCTGACGTGCATTTCATGTCCGGACATTTCATCAGCAACCTCTGGTCAGCGCAATGTCGAGATTGAGGATCGGGTCGAGATGATCTCTATCTTCCTTGACAATGGAAAAAGTCTTCTTGGGCCAGACTTGACAGTACGTGGTTGGATCAAGTGTTTAGTGGACGGGATCCTCGGTAGGTTCACTTCATGGATCTTTTGCTCGTTTCTGAGGTGGACCTAGGCTGCTTTCATCTATTCTTAGCTGGATATCTTCACCGAGATATATCCATCGGAAACGTCCTTCGCCGGAAAAAACCTCAAAACCGCATCAAGTTGCGAAATAATAACCATCCTCATCTCCAAACAGAGTAACTGTTCTCTGTCATGTTGCTCTTGAGCTCCAACTCACCCCTATCACTAGCCGCTTCGCATTTATGAACGATATACTCGATTCGTGTTCCGGCTTTCTCATCGACTCGGACACTGCCATAAAGTGGCGAAGTAGCAAGTACGCTCAAAGCGCGCACCGACGTTTCTATGTAAATGCACGTTCACTTGCCCTTGCCATCGTTTAATACTCTTTCTACCAGGGAACGCGACAGTTTATATCTCGCCGTCTCCTGTTCGTGTGGGAATGCAGTAAGGACCCTGTTGTGCACACGATCTTTGATGACCTAGAGTCATTCGCGTGGCTTGCGCTTTGGATTGCCGCATCCAGGTGCCCAGAAGACCCGGAGTCACAGAAAATTCTTGATTCTCTTGACAAGGACGACTTCAGCATGCTGTCAGCTCACAAGACCATGCTAGCATCGGGCTTTACCGAAGACTGGATGTGGGATATAACGGTTTCTAGCTTGAAGCCGGAGTCGGCTATCCGTGCGATCGGGCCTTTGCTCAGGGAATGGTTCAGCATCATTAACAAGTCTAAATCTCTGTCAATAATGGTGGATTGGGATGAGAGCTTTGTGGAGAAGGGCGAGGAGAATGGATTTTTTGAAGAAATGCAGACAAGGGGGGAACAGGTTTGCTTTGAGTACTTGGCGAAGGCGGTTGAGTTTTTAGATACACTTCCTCCTGACTCCGAATAGGGAATGCGATGCGCAATACCCTACTTGTATTGGATATTTCCTGTACATGGATAAGGTGGAGTACCAATCGCGATGCAGAGACTGGTGTCCTTTCGGTAACACGAATACGTATAGTACAATGCTCTTCGTTTGTGTATCAAGATTATAATCTTGTCGTTCAGCTATTTATGGGTTCTATTCTGTTCTTCTATCCTCCGAGGGCCACGCCACTGCCAAAATATGTGACCACATGCGTCTCTCACGCCCAACGCAAGGGTTAAAGGCGCAATGCAGATCCTCATATATTCCGGAAAAAAACGTTTTGAAATCTGATTACGAAGATAAATTAAGCGGAAAAGATCGCTAGAAAGATGTTCCTCACTCATATGTTTTCTGGCTGCTTTCGAGAAGAGATAATTTATGTCCCATAGATCACCCTTTCGCTCTGGGAAATAGATGCGATTTTGGAAGCAACGAACGCCCTCATAGCATGTCGAATCTTTCATCACAGGACCATAAGAGTGCCAACCAATACACCCAGAATCCCAGCAGGACCGTTGTACCATGTCGTGCGTGATGTTCATAAGCAATATATCCCAAGTGTTGCAAATATTGTTGAAATCGACCTCATCGATATCCGGAGCATCACTGACAGCTATGCACCAATCCACTGGTAAGATACTCAGTGCTGCCGCTTTATCGAGCCCGATGGAAACTCGAGTTCGGGTGAGTTGGCCACAATGAATGTACAGACCAGAATTGATGCAAAAACTTATTTTGAGGTGGGTGTGCTTCATGTTGGGGAAGCATTTGCGAAATCCGATATAATTAGGTACGCTGCAGAAGACTGAGTATGGGTGCATGGCAGCGTCCTTGTCTGATTCGGTGAGATCGACATAGCAGGTCATGGTAAGGGTAGATTCGGGGAGAAAATGGCGGTAAATTTTGGACCATTTGGAGCGAATAATGGAGCTGAGATACAGGAGATACGGAACTGTTGGAATGTAGATGTCTCGAGAAGTGACATATGCGTATACGTCCCTCCAGAGGCAGCTGATAAGGGGGCATGCAGTCATGAATAAGATACGGTCCGCTGAAGCATGCTCAGCGTACCAAAACTCGGAAATGATAATCTCCACGAGCTCAAAGGGAAGCTGGGTGCTTGAATCATGCATGTTGCGATGAAAGGAGAAGCGGTCCGAGTTGCCGCTACGGGCGCGACGATTCGGACCGGTCCACCGAGAGCTGTGTATCCATTGTTTACCGTCTACCACCACCAGATACGCGAGGATACCGAAGTTCGCTAAGCTATATTGCGAGAATAACGTACAAATGACGACGCCGCAACGCAGCCCACCTACAGCGCGTATGTTGTTACTGGCAGGTCGAGCCACATAGCCGCATCTTGATACTACATACCTATAGCGCGATTACGGCCTGCTGCCCTTCCCGAAATTCAAGATGAGCCCATGCAAACACCGGTGCAAGTCACCGAGGATACAGGTGCGAGCCCGCTTCATCAGTCCGGTTCGCATTCATACTCAGTGGCTCGGCCTGCTCGGTAGATATTTCGACTCTGACAACCGCTCAAGTCTTTGATTTGAACCAGGTACACTCATAGTTTTTTGATGTAACGATAAAATGATTAAGTATACTTTTGCATCCCTTTAGAGTCTCCTCGACGAAGCTACAGGCGTGACGCGTCCGCTGATCGCTGAGATTGCTCCGATATCAGCTCTGCGCGCCGAGTATGAAGGCGGCAGCCATGAATTCGTCAGGCAAATTGACTGGCTGACTGCCAATGGCTATCACTACATCAGAAGAACAAGAGGTGACGTGCCGCTCGCTGACCCACACTCGGAAGGAGCTAACAAATCCCCGACAAATAGGCGACGGAGATTGTTTCTACAGATGTGAAGTTATGCTTTGCATCATCTTTGTTGTTCTCACGATGTTTAGCTTTACAGCCGTGGCATTCGCATATGTAGAACGCATGCTGCACGCGCTAAATCCGGCAGACGCCGTGGAAAAGGGTATCGCAGCGCTAAAATCAACTCTACCCATGCTGGAGACCGTGGGATTCCAAAAGTTGGTGTTTGAAGATTTTTACGACGTGCTTGAATCACTCCTTCTGAGCATTGTCAAACCACAAACCACCGGCAAAACGCTGAATGCGGTGGGGCTTCTGGAGGCGTTTCAGACTCCTGAAGGTAAGCTGTATCAATCGGAATTAAAGAGATCTCCTCCTTCATCTTCTGGACCCATAGTATCAAACTCTATCGTGGTTTACTTGAGATTGCTGACTGTAAGTTTTTTCTTTCTGTGCAGCATGATGGCACTTGACATCTTCTCAACCAGTCCGCCCAAATACGCATCGACCCTGACGCGTTCGCTCCGTTCCTTTTCCATCCGGAGCTAGGTGAACCAATGGAAGTGCGCGAATTTTGTGAGCACTTTGTAGAGGCCGTTAATAAAGAAGCAGGTGAGTGGTTTTACAAATTTCCTCGACGTCCCGAATGCAAAGATAATTTAACACGACCTAGACCATGTCCAAATGACTGCCCTGTCGAGAGCGCTCCAACTTAACGTGAATGTTGCTTATCTCGATGGCAGAAACGGTAATGGGCTAGTCGATTTTGTCGAATTTCGGAGTGCGCCTGACGCCAACGAGACACCGCTCACGCTGCTCTACAGGTGAGTAGAATTAAGTTTAAGGGTCGTATGTCTTTGTTGATGGCTATATCTTTAGACCCGGACATTATGATATCCTGGTGAACTCTGAATGAAGCAGGCGTAGCGTAGGTATAGTCGTGCTCGGAGCGGAGTGTTATCTTTGTACAACATCCTCGATCTTAATCCGTGTCATTTTTATTCCCTAATACACGGAGACTAGGTGCTCATTCGATCCTCGCTTGCAATCAACGTCACAGTACTGAATTGGAACGTAAAGAGTCTACTAGGACCAGCTCCAAAGTGAATGGCAGACGGAGGACGTGCACTAAAGCAGGTCGGTAAACATCGACGCCGGTTCGCCCTGAAGAAAATAAGTGCCTAGTCGAAGGGAAGTCTGAATACACTAAAGCAAGCGGTCATTAAGAATTATGTTACATATAGACATGCCAATAATTATATTACAATATGCTCTAAAGATCTAGTCTGAAGATAGATCCGGAGGGTGCTTTATCGCATGCTCGTCAAGCATACACAGAATGTTTGCTCGTGCGTCCTCGGGTTGGTTTATCCTGTAAACCAACGTGAGCGCAGCATTTAGTATCGAAATTAGCCGACACACAGGTTAAGAGCAAAGGCAGGCATGTCATCAGGGGACTTAAGCCACCCAATTTCAACCAATGCACGTTGGCGATTGGCTCGTCTACAAGGGATTGATTTTAGGTGATATTAACTACCTGGAGATGCTGTACGTACGTCTCCTCGGGGGTCCAAGCAGGATTCAAGGCTGAAGGCTCATCAATTCGCTGCGGCCCAGGGGTCCCATCTGTGGTCTTTGGGGGTACCAGCTTGGTGGTCCGGTGGTGCACCCCATGTCGAATGGGTGGCCACGAACTCCGTCGTCCTATGGTCTGTTGATCTTTCCGAGCTGTCCTGCCTGCTGATGTCCGAGGTTGAGATTTGACGCTGGTCCGTTTTTTCCTCTTCTAAATTGAACTCCAAAATGGTAGTGGCCAGCGGAAGGTCTGGTAAACACTTACGGCTAGTACGTTTTTGGCGCGCACCTCTCCGATCTTGCTGGGGGCAAGGATATGATCATTGCGGTGACTGTATTGCACACCAGTGGCTGCAAGTATTTTCTCGGCCTCAGACATTGGCTTAGCCGAAGTAACAGGCATAGCTAGAGCACCGAGAATGAGAGTCTGGTCCCTGTTGGAGAAGATCAAACTTACCCTCATCATCGAAGAAGAGAGCCGCAAGACCACGCAAACCCTTTACCGGATCATTAATGAACGCAAAGAAACCACGAGAAGAACCCACATCGTCTTTATGAGACTCTGATTTCTCAGCGTCAAACAGTCTCTTCTGTTCATCGGACATTTTCCGCTTTTTCTCCGGATTCATATTGGCAAGTGCCCAGTCCAACTCCGCGATATTAGCCTTCTCGATCTGACGCAAGCATGCTCATAATTACCGCGAAACGAAGCAACGGATACAATTCTTACCGTCATTTTGGTTGATAGGCCTTCGTTGAGTTTGAACATGTTCTTGATGCCAAAAAGTTCTCCTTGTCTTTGCGCGTCGCCCTGAACACCATCAAAGTATCTAAACAAAGCTCGATCATAAGACCTGGAGAGATAAGGTCGAAGACGGAGAAGAATACCTAGTTTGCACACTGGCTTCATAGCCAATCGCCATTTGCTGCTGTTTATACAGCTGCCGTCCGTAAATTTGCTCTTCCAACGACCCGCCCCCAAGTAACCGATACACTTCAACGTCTCGTGTTTGTCCCAGCCGGAACGCCCTATCCATGGCCTGGAGATCATGTGCAGGGTCTGTAAATAAATGAGGGTCCAGTTGATAGATAGGCAAGAGAGGACCGTACTCCAATTAGGATCTAGAAGCTCACGTCAGCCGCAAAGAGGCACGCCACACAGCGTGAAGCTCACCAAAGATGACTACTTTGTTCGCCTCTGCAGCAGATGTGAGCATCGGTAATATCACCACCATAGGACCTACTAGTCAAATTCAACCCGGTCCCACCGGCAAGAGTTGAGATGAGGAAGATGTAAACATTCGGGTCGTTTTGGAACTGGTCAACGTATTCCATCCCTACGGGTGCAGAGAGATGAGAAAGCTGAAGTCATAAAGATCGCAAGTACCCACGAGTCTCTTGCTTGGTACTTCCGTCAAGCTTGACGAAAGTATAACCTGGAAGGAAGACGATAGGCGACCATTTATCACGAAGGCAAGGTAAGAGTACTTACTGCGAACCTTGAGCAGATGCTCCAGCATCTCGATAAGCTTGACCGATTTAGTGAAGACGAGTACTTTATTAGTCGGATCCTTCCTCCATTTTTCGAGTAGCAGTTTCAACGTCTACCTGGTCCTCAACACAAGATGAAAAGAGCAGGGGAAAAAATTACACACAAGCCACTTCCCACAGTATTTCGGATTCATCGTCGCCTCGACGTACATCGGTGCGCCATCTGGAAACGCAATTTCCGATAATTGCCGGTTGCGCAGCACCTGATGTACGTTCAGCCTAAGACGATCGCCTTCAAGTGATATAGCATTCTTACCTGCTCTTTGGAATCGGTTGGAGCTGCAGAACCGGGCATAAAACGACAGTCTCATACGAGAAGAAAGACACGTACAAGGCAATATAAGGGCCAGATGGTTGGACAGTTTCAGTAGGATTGACATGTATCGCAGGACATCCGCAGGCTCATACGGAACACAGCAGTCTTTCTGTCTGGAAAGAGTTCAGCCGGGATGATTCCAGGGTAGATTAAGTACCCACTTTTTCCCCGATCCACATGAACAGTCATCATCCTTGTGTATCAAGTTTTGCACGGCAGGTGTCTCGAGAATCCGCTTATAGACGCTTATCTGTATGTCGGACAGAGGGCAGAACACCACCTGATCAAACTTCTGCGGGAGCTGACGGATGATTTTAGTCTCAAAGACGTTCCTGTTTGATAGAGGCAACTTACTTGGTCTTTTATGATCTCTTTTGTCCTAAGGCATCTCTATTGAATGATATTTTCGTCGAGCGTGGGAAAATACCGACCTTCGCAAGAAAAAGCGGGGCATGATCTTATCTCGAAGAATGATCGCTACTTGCTAGGAAATGACCAACTCAGTGCACTGAACCAAATAAAACGTTTCATCAGCTCACCATACTCTTTGCTATCTCCTCCTCAGTAGCCTTCGCAGACTGACCTACAAGGAGGGGCTTCTCGACGAAACCCTTCCACTGCCTAGGTGTGCCTATCTGTCCTGGATTCGTCCAATCCAGAAGCGTGTAAAGCTCGATATAGCCATTCTGAATAGCCGTGCCGGTAAGCCCAAACCTTCGTTTGGTGGTGAACTGGTGGTACGCCTGAGTAACCTTTGATGTGATATTCTTTACGCGGTGGACTTCGTCGACAAATATGCAAGTCCAAGAGAGCGTGTCGATGGCATCGATCTCCCTCCGTGCAAGGTCGAAGGAAGTGATGACTGTATGAAACCATATGAAAAGAGCCTGCAAGGTAGACTGGTAGGGGGTCAACGTACCAACGTCAAGGCGCCCCTTCTTGAAGTCATCAAGGACGATGCGTCGGTTTTCTTTGTTACCAACGTACAACCCTACCTCAAAGTATCCCCACTGTGGATAAAATATCAGAACATCCATGACAACAACAATGAGAAGCGTACAGTTTTCAACTCCCTGGCCCAATTTAGCACGAGAGATGTCGGCGCAATAATTAGACAAGTAGGCCAGGTCGCGTCTGCATCTGGCAATTCCCTGCGCTTTTTCCAGGCAGAGCCATCCTGCAATCGTGAAACATGATCACGTCTCCGATACTTGTCTGTGACTACTCCGTCCTTGCGCATGATGGCGGCGAGGAATGAGATGACCTGGATTGTTTTACCTGGTGACTGGTATAAGAAACCAGAAAGACATATGCAATAAAGAAATTTTTACCCTACCGGTGCGGTTGAGTAAAAGCGTGAACGGAGAGATGGCGACGTACAAGACCCATATCATCACCAAGCAGGCCACCTCTGCCCTCATTGTATTGGCGATAGAAGAACTTTATGCCATCACGCTGGTACTCCCTAAGGTACGTGTTAATGGCAGCAGGAACCTTGATTTCTTTAGCCTCGTCAAGAACCAGTGGTCCTTGGGGCTTCTGATCAGAAGGTAGTGGAAAACCAGGGCGGGGTTTCAAATGCTTATATGACAATGTCAACGGCTTAAATGCCAAGGTAATGCGTCGTTCTTACTGGGCTAATCATCATAGGCTCATCATCCATATCTGAATCATCCTCGGTTACTGAATCCTCTTCAGTCACAGAGTTCGGGTCGTAGACTGGCTTCGTTTGCGAGGGTTTTGAAGCTTCACGAGAAGCTAGAGAGCCTTCACTTTCGTCTTCTGTGTTGGACTCGGTCACCGAATCATCATCTGCAGTACATTCTGATTATTTTCAAAAGGACACATTCCACGGATGAACACAAACCTGGAATTGCCTTTGCAGTTAATGCCTGAGATGGAGGCACTGATATCACATCATCTTCGTCAGTATCCGACTCTAAACGAATGTGTGATGTGTGGCAACAAGAGAGACGTAAAGGAACAGACAGACCTGTAACTGAGTCATCCTCTATCGGCGGCTGAGTAGGTTTCTCGGGCATTGTTTTTCTTGTGAATCCAACCATAGACTTCAGAATGACAGGTTCGTCGTCGTCCTGTTCTTCTTGGTCATCGTCATCGTCATCTTCCTCCTCCTCCTCGCCGTCGTCGGTCTCATCCTCAGACGCAGAATGGAGACCGAGCTCCTCAGTATTATCTGGGAAAAAAGGGAGTATAAGTCACAGAAGACGTTGCAGAGACCTGTGGTAGTACTGAAGAACTCAAGTAGTGGATTCTCGCCCTTCACGTCAGGTCGGTATCCTATGCCGCGCGTCATTTACGCGTACACAACAGAGTATTGGCTAAACACACTTTTGCGAGCCTTTGGCATATCGTAATCGTCATCCGAGTCGCGCTGTCGTTTCTTTCCTCCGGAGCTCCCGGATTTGAGGTGACTGGCTCGCTTAGTCCTCTTGTTCTTTTTCTTGGTATCATCAGGAATATACGCTCCGGGATTGAAGTCTGAGTCTGAGTCGATTTCTTATTCAAACACGTTAAACTGAGTTAAAATATAGGAGCTCATTGGCGTACCTAGCGGTACAGCAGCAGATGCGTTGTTGCCTGTAGGAGCCTGTCAGCGGTGAAACTAGCACAAAGTAAATTGGAGATGGCTGACGTTTAGCGTAGCCAGATACCTTGACTTTCGTACTGGCTGTTGCTGAAGCCATGATGGCAGAAGACAAGGTAGGAGAATTACTGACGATGAAGTTACTTAGCGGGCGGAACAATAGACCGGCTTCCGACTTCCGACTCCGGAGCGTGTCGGCCACGTGATGGAAATCTAATTAAGCCTGTCAGTTCACACCGTCGCTCACAGAGTGGACGCATTCAGTACGGCTAGTTATTTAGACTGCAGGAACTGTGAAAAAAGGGGATATATGGACGTAGAGATGTGAAAAGAACCTATAACTAATTATTTAATTGTCATTGATGAACCACAGCGTGAGTGAAGTGATAGAATATTGACAGAACAACGGAAACTGGTGTATAGCACAGAGCGCGTTGATCTGACATTATTCTGCCGTCCACAAACGCGATCATATTCAAACTATGCCACACTTAATCGAAAGCTTCTTCAGCACTTCGGCGTACCAGTCTTCGAACTTTCTTCCTGTAACCTGAGGTCACGATGCAGTCAGTGCCATGGCATAAAGACGTCAGGTATAATGATACCTTCAGGATCGGTCCTAACTTCCTTGGCGGCATCAACGTTTGCGGGACTGTCCAGATTTGGCGTGTCAGAAGAAAGAAGAGATATGACGCTAACAAGCTGTGGAGTGATGAGTCACAACGAAGGCGGAGAGAGCCAGGAGCACATACGATGGTCTCAACGGTGTGAACGGGCATCCATCGTTCACCGGCGTCTTCATATCCATATTGATCCTCACCAGGACTGTGCTGATTGACTAGATGAGATGCGATGGCGAACAAAGAGAGACAATCTTACAAGGATAGAAATGCAGACGCCTCCGTCGGGATAGACTGAATACGGCGGTCAGTGTAATGGCAGTCAGTCGCACTGGACAGGTACTCACTGTTGGGATGCCACATGGGAGTCACGAAACGCATTTTGGGCGGTAGCAGAGGGTATTCAGGAGGAAATGTCAGTCGAGCCTTGAAGAAGCCTCCCTCGCTAAAGAGACAGTCCATCAAATGTGCAGGCAGAAGAAAGGAGACTATATGCACTAGATTGTGTCAGCAGGCCTGTATACAGTGGTCAGAGATCAGCTCGAGACGACTTAAACACCACTACGCACCCAATAACCATGATTTCCCATTCAAACATATTATCATCGTCAACCAACCCTGCGCATATTTCAACAGCCGTAATTAACTCAGAGAACAGTGCCACTGACCAGCGGAGAATCCCTCTACAGGGTGCTTGGTGAGTTCGTTGAGCTGACGACGAAGAAGCAACGTATTGGAGGTGTGCTGTGTCGGTGTTGAAGGCTTGGACATGGTGTAATGCTGCGATCCGTTGCGATGAGAGAGGCGGGTCCAAAGTGCTGTTTCAGAGGAAAGAAGAGTGAAAGATCAAGATGGAACCTCCGTATCCGCGCCGAGTCCCTTGGTCACATGACCTTTTTATCTACGCGAGCCGGACGACGACCACAACGACCTCCCCCACTAACAACCACAATCAAGGCTAGAGCATGCTATAGCCACACACGACTCGCCTTTGCCTTCTATATCTCTGCCGGCACTCGCATCTGAGTTTTTTTTCGAGTCATGGACGTTCACGACGACGAAGAAGACTGGGAACAGCTCAACCGGTCCAATTGGCGAGGCTTGGGGCTTACGGATCCCATAAAGAGCGTCGAGGTGCGTTCATCTACCCTTCCTGTCTATCACAGTCAGCTAACGCTAACGCGCAGGACAAATGGCTATTGTTGCCCGCCTTTCTCAAAGTCAAAGGTCTCGTCAAGCAGCATATCGATTCCTTCAATTACTTTGTCGATGTTGACATCAAGAATATCGTCAAGGCAAACAATAAAATTACTTCCGACGTCGACCCTCGCTTCTGGCTCAAGTTCACCGACATCAATGTCGGCTTTCCAGACCGAAATGAAGTCGAGGCCGTGGACAAACGCGTTACGCCCCACGAATGTCGGTTACGCGACATCACATACAGTGCTCCTATTATGGTCACTATTCAGTATGTTCGTGGCAAAAACGTTATCCAACGAAACGTTAACATCGGTCGAATTCCGATCATGCTGAGGAGTAGCAAATGCGTGCTTACTGGGCGTTCAGAGGCCGAGCTGGCGCGCATGAAAGAGTGTCCACTGGACCCTGGAGGATATTTTGTTGTCAAAGGGACCGAGAAAGTCATCTTGGTTCAAGAGCAGCTCAGTAAAAACCGTATTATTGTGGAGACTGATCCCGTCAAAGGTGTTGTCCAGGCCTCCTGCACATCGTGAGTCTATGTCCGGGTATCTCTTACTTCCCTAATTCACTTTGGAGTAAAGGTCCACACATGGTGGTCTCAAATCCAAAACCTATGTCGCCACCAAAAAAGGCCGGATCTATCTTCGACATAACTCTATTCATGAAGACGTTCCCATCGCTATCGCCCTGAAGGCCCTTGGTGTCCAGTCCGACAAGGAAATCCTTCTGTTGACTGCCGGTAACACAGAATCTTACAAAGCTGCCTTCTCCGCCAATCTGGAAGACGCCGCCAAGCTTGGCGTATTCACTCGCCATCAGGCATTGGAGTATATCGGCAGTCGTGTTAAAATAAACCGGCGCGTGGTGGGGCCCCGTCGACCAGCATGGGAGGAGGCGTTGGAAGCATTAGCCACTATTGTTCTGGCCCACGTACCCGTCAACGGTCTCGACTTCAGAGCCAAAGCTATCTTCGTCGCTACCATGACCCGCCGCGTTTTGATGGCGATGGATGACGAGAAGATGGTAGATGATCGTGATTATGTGGGCAATAAGCGATTAGAATTGTGCGTGACACTACACTGCATCCTTTGCGATCTCGTAACTTGTTACTGATAGAATCACAGGGCGGGTCAACTTCTGGCACTTCTGTTCGAAGATCTCTTTAAAACCTACAATGCCAATCTTAAATCTGCTATCGACAAGGTTCTCAAAAAGCCTTCGCGAACGAATGAATTTGACGCGTTTACTACGATGCAATTTCAAGGCGACCATCTTACCGCAGGCTTTGTTCGCGCGATATCCACCGGTAATTGGTCACTGAAACGGTTCAAGATGGAGCGTGCCGGTGTGACGCATGTCCTTAGCCGGCTCAGCTTCATCTCAGCGCTCGGGATGATGACCCGTATCTCTTCGCAGTTTGAGAAGACTCGAAAAGTTAGCGGTCCTCGGGCGTTACAGCCTAGTCAATGGGGCATGTTATGCCCAAGTGACACGCCTGAAGGCGAGGCTTGTGGTCTAGTCAAAAATCTCGCCCTGATGACCCATATCACCACTGATGTGGAAGAGGAGCCAATCGTTCGTCTCGCCTTTATGCTGGGAGTGGAAGGTGAGATCTCAATATAGACTATCTTTGGCTATGTCCGTCAACCTCTAATTGCCTCTCCCCCTCAGACATCACTCTGGCCACGGGAACGGAGATATACGGTCCTCATACATTCGTGGTCAATGTCAACGGGACCATTATCGGCCTCACTAGATATCCAGCCCGATTTGTTGCACAGTTCCGGAAGCTGAGGCGTGCGAGGAGAGTAAGCGAGTTCGTGAGCATTTACATTAATCATCACCACCGGGCTGTGCATATAGCAAGCGATGGAGGTCGCATCTGTCGACCTGTGGTTATTGTCGAAACTGGACGACCGCGGGTTACGTCGGAGCATATCTCGGTAAAGAGTTTCTGCACTCGTGATTTTCTCCAAGTCTGATCGCACACTTTAGTATCTCAAGAAGGGTAAAGCCACCTTTGATGACTTTTTGTGCAAGGGCTTAGTTGAATACCTCGATGTTAATGAGGAAAACGACACGTACATCGCACTTTACGAAGCCGACATCGTGCCTACAACAACGCATCTAGAAATCGAGCCGTTCACGCTACTTGGTGCCGTTGCGGGGCTAATCCCTTATCCTCATCATAATCAATCGCCCCGGAATACCTATCAGTGCGCTATGGGTAAACAGGCGATTGGTGCGATTGGGTACAATCAGCTAAATCGAATCGACACCCTGCTGTACCTATCTGTTTATCCTCAACAGCCAATGGTGAAAACGAAAACCATCGAACTAGTCGGATATGATCGTCTTCCTGCAGGCCAAAATGCTACCCTGGCTGTCATGAGTTACTCCGGTTATGACATCGAGGACGCTCTCATCTTAAATAAGGTCACTTGCGGATTAATTCGGTCAAAGCGCATTATTACTGAACTTTTCACAGGCCAGTCTAGATCGTGGTTATGGCCGGTGTCAAGTGCTCAGAAAGAACGCAACTCTAATTCGAAAGTATCCTAACGGAACGTACGTGCTCTTCTGACGCATATTATCATCGGTAGTTTAATCATCCTTAACTGCTTATTTTTAGGTTCGACCGGTTGGCCGATGCACCGCAAGACGAGGCAGGGCAAACTGCGAAAAAGTATGATATCATACAGCCAGATGGCCTTGCAGGTGTTGGGGAACGTGTTGATCCGGGTGACGTCTACGTGAACAAGCAGTCTCCGACGAATGCTACAGATAACACGTTCACAGGTCAAGCGGCCTCGGTGCCCTACAAGAACACACCGATGACATACAAGTCCCCCGTCGCGGGTAATATCGACAAAGTTATGATCAGTGACACGGAGAATGATCAGACCCTCATTAAAGTGCTGATCCGCCAGACGCGGAGGCCAGAACTGGGAGACAAGTTCTCGTCGAGGCATGGGCAGAAAGGTGTCTGCGGGCTGATCGTAAATCAGGAGGACATGCCTTTCAATGACCAGGGGATTAATCCTGGTGAGTCTATTTGGGAGTAGGGCAATAGAGTGAAACTCATCACGGTTCCTTGACAGATACGATCATGAATCCTCACGGGTTCCCATCGCGAATGACTGTTGGGAAGATGATTGAACTTCTTGCTGGGAAGGTAAGACTCATCTTTTGTTAAGCGCTGTATCTTGATCGGTAACCAGGCAGGGACGTTATGCGGGAAGCTCCAATACGGAACTGCCTTTGGTGGCTCGAAGGTTTGCCTAACTGCCGTATTCATCCGAAATGAATTCTGAGTAATGATCCATAGGTCGAGGACATGAGTCGGATATTGATTGAGAACGGATTTAGTTATGGCGGTAAGGATATGCTGACGAGCGGAATTACTGGAGAGCCAATGGAGGCATATGTATACTTTGGACCCATTTATTATCAGGTAAGCAATCGACCGGAAATACTGAGACTGCGTCCTGACCATGTTGCTAGAAACTCAGTGAGTTTGTTATGCTAGAGGCTCGTGTTTGTGGACTTGACGGATATCTAGAGCACATGGTGATGGACAAAATGCATGCGAGGGCAAGGTCTCGTAGTCCCTGAATAGCTCATCGGTTGTTATTCACTTACCTTGGTCCCTTGCAGAGGCCCAAGAGCGACGCTGACGCGGCAACCCACGGAGGGAAGGTCCCGTGAAGGAGGACTGCGTCTTGGGGAGATGGAGCGGGATTGCTTGATAGGCTATGGTGCAACACAGCTTCTACTTGAGCGTCTGATGATATCCTCGGACAAATTTGAGGTAAACGCCTGCCAGGAATGCGGGCTGATGGGGTACAACGGATGGTGCACGTACTGCAAAAGTTCCAAGAAGATGGCGCAATTGACGATTCCATATGCCGCGAAGTTGTTGTTCCAGGAGGTGAGCTATGGCGTCAACAATGACAGTATGCCGGGTGCACTGACGTCCTCGAACAGTTGATGGCGATGAATGTGGTCCCTAGACTGATATTGGCGGATGCCTGAAGCCGAGCAGGGAAGATAATGTATTGTGTATTGTAGTTCTAAAGTGTATCTTGAGATATTTGTCAACAAAGTATTCTTCACCCGTGACCACCACCATCATCCTGCGATTGCCTCCGCAATGAATGCCAGAGGCTCCAACAGCGCTACGGCCCTGCGCCGACTAATGACAGAGTACAAGCAGCTCACCTCGGGAGGTAGTTTTCTGTTTTCTTGTGTCTGGGAGACAATAAAATGAATGATCAGGCTCGCCCGATGGGATGTTCACGGCCGGTGCGTCCATGTTTCAGGCTTATTTCGCATGTTCTGTAACAGCGCGGACTAGGTCCTATATCTGAATCAGGTCAGACTCACCAGTTGGAGGCAATATCATGTTAATCAGTCGCCGTGTCCAGATTTCTTTACTTGGGAGGCTCTCATCGTGGGCCCAAAGGAGACGCCTTTTGTATGTGGCAATATTCCCGCTGCCCCCCGTTCACAGATCTAGATTCGAATCCAGGAAGGAGGAGTATTTTCTGCGAAACTGACGTTTGTGAGTCATTGTCACTTTACCTCTTAGTAGTTTCAATTAACGCTCATTTCAGCCAACCGACTACCCCTTATCCCCTTTCAAAATGAAATTCGAGCCTCCCTTGTTCCACCCTAATAGTGCGTCGTCACCGTGGTCCGGCCGCTCATATCCTTATTGTGTATTCCAGTCTATCCAGACGGGAATGTCTGCATCTCGATCCTACATACCCCCGGCGATGACCCTACAATGTACGAACAAGCGTCAGAGCGATGGAGTCCTGTACAGAGCGTGGAGAAGGTCATTCTCAGCGTCATCTCGATGCTAGCCGGTAAGTCTCGCATTGCTCCCACTGCATGACACAACACCGATCGCTTCGCTTCCAAGAGCCCAACCTAGAGAGCGGCGCCAACATCGACTGTTGCAAGCTTTACCGAGACAACCGTCCCGAATACGAACGTCTCGTACGAGAATCCATCAGGGAACAACTAGGATTATAATATTGCACAGTTTTGAAGGTGGTTCTTCGCCACGTAAAGCTACTATTCGTAATATGATGTACTTAGGAATTATAAGGGGTTTACATGTACTTTGGAAATACGTCGAAGAAAGAATAAGCAGCTGAGAACCAAGATACATCCACACACACCATTACTGTCGCAATTTGAATATCCGCCCATCTGCTTGGCCATCGAAGAAGTGCCGTCGAATGTATTCGTTTCGGAACAGCCCGCACGGGTCTACATCTTCCAGAACACGAATAAAGTCGTCGAAGTGAGGATAGAGACTGCGCAGCTTTTCTCGACGCAGCGAATGTGCCTTCGCCCAATGTGGCCTGCCACCATGACGGGCTAGGATGGTTTCGAATCCATCAAAAAGCTTTTTGTAAGGGACATATAGCCCATAGGGTCTGTATACATCGTTAAGGAATGGATCAGCGCCGATAGGATCAGAAACGCACTTGAACTGCACTATCCCAATCCAACACGTCTTCTGGCCCTGACTGGGGCTGAGCCATATGTCGTCCGCAGCAGAAAAGCGTATCTCTACAGGAAAGTGGGGCCTCAGCCCATTCGGATCGCCATACTCCTGGCTCAGCCAAGAATGTAATTCACGTAGACACTCCTGGCTTCTCGTGTACGGTATAGCCCACTCCGTAGTATATTGCAGGAACTGTACCACACAGATAGTGAGATAAACGTCGAAAAATAGACTCGTATACTCACGAGACAGTCCAAATTAAAAACACGATGACTATCGTCCACCCGAACCGACTTTGACCCGCTCAACCAGCAAAAAAGAAGTCCGGCGAAGTTGTTGGCGGATGAGAAGAAACGCCCAACGAATAGTATAAACTCCAACACATAGAATCCCAGGAACACTTCCTGGAACCAACTTCCCGCCGGCGTCTTCTCCTGAATTAAAAACATGATAGTTCAGCCATGGTCGGCCGACGCTCGGATAAGCACAACGAACGTACCTCTCGTGTCCGATTCATCAACCCCACTCGTATCCGATCAGCTGCTGGAATCCATGCCAGTCGCACATGCTCCGCGGCGTGCGCGATTTCATCCAAATTTTGTATCACGTCTTCGAAAGGCTGGGTGATCGCGACCTCCTTGAGCCTAAATGCTGGCTCCACCTCCAACTCGACGTTAAGAATCAGGCCCGTGGTACCCAAACCGCATATGGATGCGACAAATAGGTCGGGTCGCTCGTGCCGTGAGCACGTCACATACGTGCCATCGGCCAGCAAGAGCTTCAGAGACATTACATGGGTCGAAATGACACCATATGTCACTCCAGAACCGTGCGTTGCAGTCGTTATAATACCGCCCACGGTTTGGTCAGAGATTGACCCGACGTTCATCATGGCGAGTCCATGATCTGCCAGATGTGCATGTAACTCGTTAAGCGTTATCCCTGCTTGTACGGTAGCAGTACGTTTTTCGACGTTGACCTACAGGGGGAACCCAGTTAGAATTTGAAATTACCCCCATCAGGATGAAAAACAAATAGATAACCTCACCGATAACACACGGTTAAGCTTTTGGGTGCGCAACATAAATTCTGTTGTGCAGGCGATATCGCTGGGGCTATGCCCTATTCCAGCAGCACGCACGACTTTCTTCTCTCGGCGCGCCAACTCGAGGATAAGTTCGCATTGGTGTTCGTCCTCCGGCTCGAAGATGGCTAGGGGTGTACAATGAAAGGTCTGCCCCCAGTTGCTAAATTTGCCACGGGATGTCGAAGGGGGGACGGTAATCGGCGCGAGCCGAGTATAGAGGTCGTCCAGGGGTATGCTTGTGAGAAGAGCCATGGCAGTGCGAGAGGGCGACGAAACTATTTGCCATGGCTTTATAGGAATCCTGACCGTTGATGTGATGACTACTCGATCGATTTTTATTGCGGATCGGGAGAGGATATCTGGAAATGCCCGACCCGTTGCGGCATTGGCCGGATCCGACATCGCCAGAGCCTTATGTGTCGGGCAAGCCGACAGGCAGGCACCTCTCGATAAGCCAAGACATAGTAGAAATAAAAAAAAATTCTAAAAAAGGATGCATCAATAATAGCATAGGAGCCGCTTAACGAAGCCGAATGGATGGACCCACAGCGTGGAGTGTGGGACATCGGTTTGGTCCGGTGTGATCTGACTCTCAGCATTGCGCAATATCATACGTGATCCAGGTACCCAGCCCCAATATCGACAACTTGTCAACATAAGCACTCTTCGGAATAAGTGTCGTCGTGCATGCGATGGCGACGGATGGATCAGAAACTCTCACCCGCATCATATGACGCTTTTGCATGAATCCGCGAAGCAAGTTCTCTGCCAGACTACTCCGGTACAACGCGTTACCGTCGTGCGAACAGAGTCGTACCATTCACCATAACATAGCTTGTTATATTTACATCTGCCCATCAATCCATGGCTTCTCCTAATTGA
The DNA here is from genome assembly GCA_900157415.1 of Armillaria cepistipes. Taxonomy (NCBI): domain Eukaryota; kingdom Fungi; phylum Basidiomycota; class Agaricomycetes; order Agaricales; family Physalacriaceae; genus Armillaria; species Armillaria cepistipes. The sequence goes on along the minus strand of FTRY01000013.1, from coordinate 1,477,538 downwards.
GAAAGTCGAATGTAACCCTTGAGACAAGTGAGCGCCACGATCTCCGGCCACCATTAAGCTCACTTACTGGCCCCAAACTTGATTATCATAAAGAAGTATACCCCTTACTTCTGCGCTATCCAATTCCAATCCCAGCTCAAATTCTGGCAGACTAACGTTAGTACGATGAATCTTGATATTGATTGGTGCTTCCCACCAGTGTAGAAACCACCACCCTGCATGGCACCTTGTTGAAACGCCGGCAGCGATGATAGATCAACAGTCCACTTGCAGAGTTCGGTGGTTTCTCCTTCATCTGTATACCGCATAATTTTGTCCGCCTCGCTTGTGAACATGACTGCCACAAACGCCGAATCTGCCGGATATGAAATGAATATAAACGTGTGTGGCAGTGAACATGCATACCCTGTACGGTCTGAGAGAATTTGCTGTTCGATGGTCAGGGTTCATTCATCCACAGCCACATAGCGCTCACCAAAACTTCGTTGTCAGACGTTGTCTAGATATTGGATTTAGTGGCGCGCAGAAAAAAAGCTTAAAATGCCCCACCCTTTCCGAAGAATTGCTCCTTTTTGCACGAGATATTGAAGCCTAGCCGCCGGCAACTTAGCGTCGCTAAACCAATAAATCACGACGTACCTGTTTTCACAAATAGGAACACCTGCGTCATTGTTTTTAATGTACGCCGGGCGCTTCTGCCAGTCTTCCTGGTCAGCGGGCAACTTGACCTATTCATGGCTAACGTAAATAGTGGGTAAGAATAATATAAGCAGACGGACGGACTTTCATGATGTAGGATCGTGGCGCGATCACGCTGGACACGAGTGGCCTACGAGCCAAACCATACCGAGCCGCCCCTCGTAGAGTGGCCGTATCAGCGTCTACGGGCCGAGCAATTACTCGTATGCGGGGAGAAAATCGTTCCTTTACAGGAGTTAACACTGATCTCTATACCGGTAAAGATAGACATATATACCTCGACTCTCTGTTTCAAATACTCACTTCCTGCAAATCCTCCCACAAGTAGAAGGGCATCAATCCGTTGATCGACTTTCAGAGTCTGGTCTTCGATCAAGGCCAGAACCTGACGCGTGAGCGGTGAGTTACGCATGAGGTAATGTTTAAATGAAAACGTACCTGTTCAACGACGGGATCAAAGCTACACAAGATTGGCGTTAATACTAAAAAGAACTCCGAGTAAAATGTTAACATACACTTCACGCCGTAAAAGGACTCCTGGGATCGATAGTTGTCCGTTATTCAATCCTACAGAAGGATCGTTGGGGTCCTCGACATTGAAACAGGTAAAATGGAACATGTTTTCTATGTTCGCCGATATACGTCAGTGGCGGAAAAAACTTTCCGACCATCCGCTGACTTACCGTCGTCACGTACGCCCCCATAATCAAGTTTGTCGGTTTCACTGAACGAATGCACTAGATAAAACCACCGTCAAATGATGATACAGTGACCAGAAGGACACCGACTAAAGTTGGCAAGCGAAGCAGCGTCGCAATGTGCGGGGTGATCGGCAAGGAGCTATTCAATATTGCATCGGCTAGGAGACAAAGGAAGAGTAGATAGTTGTTTACCGTCTTCACTAGCTCCTTGAAGCGAAGGTCCAGGAAAAGACTACCACAATTCGCACCCGATCTTGCAGCAATTTCAGCGATCTCAAGATTGGTCATCTGGCCAATTATCTGGAGGAAAAAGCCGGTGAGATACGTCTCGAGAAACAGAAGCGGTCATTACTCGGAAGGCGTACCTTGTATACGGCAAGATCGACCGTTCCTCCACCGGCATCACAGACGATGAAATTCTGCGATGGCTTGAGTTTGTGGAGATCTGTAAGATGTGCGCAGTGAACTGCCGCGGCCTCCGGTTCGGTAATGATTCTTAGTCGATCTCTCCAATCTTTATCGCCTGCACGCGCGCTTTGTACAAGGCCGGCAGAAATAGCTGCATCGCGCATGATGTCACATCCTTTCGCGTCCCAAGCCGCTGGGACCGTCAACCATACATCAGCTGTATCTTTAAAAACCATCAATTGTCAGACTAGCGCTAGCGCAATTGAAATGCGACGTACTGAGATCAGCTACGGCGCCAATTTCCCGTGTTATTTGCTCCTTAGCATATTCCCATAAGCAGCTCAAGAAGTCAATGATGAGATCTATCGCTTTTTTTCCAGGCTAAGGGAATATTAGATTGATGCCAGGGCGGGACAAAAGCGAGACAGTGCATACTGGCAAGGGTGGCAGCCGTGGATCTACGGCAGATTCGTCCCGAAGTGCTCGAGGCTCCAAGAATAGTTTGAACCATTCACACTTGAGGGTATCAGGGAGTGGGCCTGCGTTTTTAGCTTCCAAACCCCAGGCCAGTACTCTTCCTTGTTCATCATACAGCAAACAAGTGGGTATCTAGTGATGTTTATCAGTACGTTCAAAAAGCATGAGAGGATGCCAAACCTTTCTAAATGTCTCGAATGAACCAGGCCAGGTTAGTATTTGTTGAACTTTTCCGCCCGCAATCCTTGACGAGCCGTAGGCCTATGCAGAGGTCATTAATCCATACACCAGTTGAGCGGAGGAACGCACGACGCCAGAGAAAGTGGTACCTAAAAAGCATAGACGTATGAGAAGACTCGGGATGGTAAAGAGTAGAGAATACGCACCAAAGTCGATCGACACAGACATCTTCCCTTCGTCCGGAGGCAGTGGAGCGACATCGATTCTGGCGGACGACGATGTAGATATTGGTGGCGGAGACATGGGCGACGGATAATGGCTTCCAGTCATTCCAAAAGACGACCGCCGCATGGACATCGATTCGTTAAACGAGTGGCCGATAGATCCATTCAATCCGTGACCAGACGTTGGGCGCGATGCGCCCATTGACATCGTATTTGTTGGTGGAGGTGACGGTGTGGACGTCCAAGGAAGCCCTGACCCATAGCCATTCTGGCCGTAGTGCACTGGTGGCGGGGACGAAATCGAGGTCGCTTGGAATGGATTCTGGGCAATGGGATACGGAACAGGGCTAGGCTGCTGAGTTACCAGTGGTTGAGGCTGATACTGAGATATTGGTCGGTTGCTGTGGTCGGCATTGGTATCCTTGGGCTCACCACAGCAGCTCATGATGGTACAAGGGCAACGACCACAACGACGACCGACCACCTGCACGATGTCAGTTAGCGCCAAACAAGCGCCGCGCCGTACCTTTGTGGCAGTGCTGTTACTAGATTATTACCAGTATTAAAACGTTAACAACTTCTTGCAAGCTCAAAATTTGCTGCGCATGCTATGGAAACCAAGTCCTAGAACGGAATCATCCGCTGCTGTTCACGTTGTTGTTTTCTCCAAGCTTTTAGGAAATCAAATGTCGGTGGTATCAAGACAATATCAAGATACTATTCTTCTTTCTGGCTGATGAGATTTCCCCAAATGACAATCAACATTCCAGTATCATTCACGGCATTGACCAGAGAAGCAGCGGGTGTAAGAGGATCATGGTCGCAACATGCATGTTCACGGGAGCATACCGACCCAAGAAGCCTTAATTAAGTTCTATGTACTGGGCACAGAACAACAATGAAAATCTGGGGAATCAGCGTACGGTCCGGTCCTCTGGTAAAAAGTCATTCAAATCTCAGCATAATCTTCCGAGCATGTGTTGCTTTTAAACCGAGAGTGAGATGAACTGCATCAAACGGTTTCTTTGGACAGGATAAGGAGCATCTCAGATATCAGATCGTGAACTTGTCCGAGCCTGAGAGAAGCGATGTACAGCAATTGTTGCCTCGCGAGATCCATCGACGACGAGTTCTGAAGAGGAAGGTGAGTTATAACAGTGCGGTAACCAATGCCCAACAATGTTCTCTAGAATCAATTCGGAAGTTATACTTATCGTACCTGTGTACTCCAGCGCTGCAGTTTCAGCATGTCGGGCACAGAAATGGGCACGTTCCCAACGATGACCATTTAACCGTGAGAGGTATTCTGCGATTCCCGAAGATGCATTCACAAGTTCAGTATTGGTCAGCTTCATCCGAGAGCAAGTGAGTCAGCCTTCTGGGGAACGGGGGAAAAGAATCAGGTTGGACTCGTCTCACCACAAGAACAGGCAACTTCCGGTTGAATACAGCGTAAATTCACTAGAAGAGTGGTTCGAAACGCTCACGGCGATCAGTGAATTGAAGACTCACGCTCACGCGGTAGTGAGAGTGGCGGATTAACTTTCATGTCCAAGTCAACATTGGTACGTGCTCATTGACAGCACCTCTATCTCGCCGAGTCGAGGTCGACGGCCGCAATGGCCGCGGCGTCGTCATCTTATTGGAAAGGGTATGATGCGGAGTCACCGACTTCCCTGAAAGATGCAACTGTGAGACGGGTTAGGCCGGTCAAACCACCGTCGCCACATTATGAAGGTGGACGGTGCCGTAAACGGGAAAAGAAACAGTCTGGCTGTATGCATGACAGCCATAGCATGGGATACTGCGCGCCAGTATTAGAATTCGCTTCATGGGTAAAGTGTTGGGGAGCCAACAGAAACTCTTCCATCGGATGGCGGCGGAAGGGAGACAACTCTGACTAAATAGGAAAATGTTTGCGAGAGAAGACGAAATGCGAGGCAAGAAACTTCGAGATTACTAGAAAGCACGGGATGTAGGACAGAGTCGAAGGAGCAAGCACGAATACCAAGTTAATGGACCTCTGTTTCCTGATCGTTTCACCGATGCTTTCGGGGGAATAAGTTCATGCCAGTGAGCGAACAGCTGAAGTAGGTCGGTGCGAAGGAACTCAACAGCAGCCAGAATTGAATATTGAATGCTCTAGACGAATTTCTTCGGAAATAAACAGCGTTTCAGGTGTAAAAGTTTGGTATAAATCATTGAGACGATACTGATATATCTTAGGGCTGCTTTCAAGCGTCCATTCCATGCGATAGCACTAGTACTACATTTTAAGTCTAGCTTGAAAAGCTACGTTAGTAGTGAAATCTGGACATCAAGAAAGGGTACAAACATTGTCGTGTTCGTGTTTTCAATTGGTTTTAGACCAAAGGGTTGAAAGGAACGTGGGTACGTTCAATTCGCCGTCACGGTCTTCGGGAAAAGCGGCGCCCGGTTTACGGACCGAAACTCCGTTCCCGGCTCTCCTTCGTACCGCGACGACCATTTTTGTTTTTTTCTTCTGACGCTCACAGCCAATAACATCCAATGGCAGCATCACGGGTCGCATCCCAAGCTCAATTATCCCAGCGCCTGTGCACTATTGCAGGAAAATGGGTCCAGGATCCGTTCCGTCACATCCAGCTTTCGGCGTTCCTCGAGTCCCTAGCCAAGCATCCCAGGCTAACGCCTCAGGCAGTTGAGGCTGCTAGTGCGCTCGAGAACAACATTGTTTTCAAGAAAGTACGCTTCTCCCGCGAACCTCTTGTTTTCCCATCGGGCTGGATACGGATTTGTTTCTATTAGTATTCATTGTCACCGAAAACCTTGGAGCCCGCTTCGGTACCGCTGCATTATTCACGGCTTGTTGAAGGAATGGAGAAAAGCGCGCAAGGGATCGGTCGACCGTGGTGGAAGGTTTTTTTCGGCGTCTGGTAGTGACGTGCACTTTGCAGGATGAATTCAGTGTCAGGCCAAGCAACTATCTTATCCCCGAATGCTGTTACTAATAATCTCTACAGATGTTATGGTATATGGTCATGTTGCCCCAAGAGTACTGCAGTATATCCCTAAGCCAAGTTTATAACTGCCGGGATTTCGGAGGTATTCCCTGAACTATCAGATCGCACAAAAAGTAGGAACGAGTTACACGTTATCACCACCGGAGTTCGGAGAGTTCGGAGGACGAAAGTCGCGGAACTGTTTACAAAGATTTTATTAACACTAATTAGAGGCATTTCTTGTGTCCCTGAATCATATGTTTTCACGAGCTTCACTCATGTTTTGAATTCCGCTATTCAAATCGTGCCTGAGCAGTGTAATTGGTGTCGGTTGGCGTCTGTCTTATAGAAGTTGCAACCTTGACAACGATCGCAAACGCAGGTATTACAACTGCGTAAACAAATTATGGTACATGCGGGGAACGAGAACGCGAAAGCAGAAATCACAAAAATCCTCGGAATTTGAGTGTAGTAATGACGAAACGCGGATGGTCGTCGACTAGTCTGATAGAATTTCAGCTTTGCCTTGACGGGCCTAAGATATATACTGATTAGCGGCGGACACATGAGCAAGTGACAATACATACCTTTTCGACCAACTCTCTCCTTTTTTCTCGGGCTTTCCGCTGGACCTTGACATATCGCGCCAATGGCGAGTCCCCAACCTTACTCTTGGCCTCGTCCTGCCATGCATCAACATCACCTTGCCGTGCGGGTGCAATTTTGAGGTTCTTCCGACGAGACTCAACCCACCTGGCACTCTCCTCCACACGCTCAATCAAAGTCTTAATGACACCCAGATCTTTTCCGGATCCTGATCCAACCCTGGCGGCCTTCAAGCTTTTTCTCAACGTGACGAGGATGGGTATGACTATCTCAGGAAATGCGATGCTCCCCTGCACAGCGGCGGTCGATAGCCACTCGGCAAGCAGGAATGACGACTCCTCGATAACCCCTTCAGCGTACACCCTGGTCTTTTGGTACTGCTGTGGGCATCGTATTTGGACTTCAAGATCCAGAGGCTTCAGGGTGCTTGATTTTGATGAAGACGACAGGGTAGATGCGAGAATCGGGAGAAGGTATGGAGATATAGGAATATAGACTTGTGTATGCCGTGTTAAGTGTAACAGCGAACGAATTATATGCAGGTGAAACGGATATGACCTGCCGCTGGAAATGAGCCTAAGGACGTCATTAGAAACTAGTATGCTAAATGATTAATTAACGCATTTGACCTACTTGATAGCACCGAGGCTAACCTGGACGAGGGGGTAGATTAGTGGCTTTAGTTCGCCCTCGCCATCCCGTCGTGACTCAGGGTCCACGTCGCAGGCGCGCGAAAGCACTAATGACCAAAAGTCGATTGAATGCACGTATTGCCAGTTATACACCTGCTTGTAAGATTCCTAAAAAGTACATTTAGATCGCGGAACAGCAGAAAAACAAAAACCCATTACCTTGGATTTGAGTTTCATGCTATTGCGCAGGTGAATAGCTAATTGTCGGATATACCCAAACGCAAGTTGGTACGATGCCGCATGATCCAAGCAGAAGATCTCTGAAGCAGAATTCTTCATCAGATTGATGGCAGGGATGGTGTGTGCGGTTGTGGATTTTGAGGATCGGACGAGGGTGAGGTATGTTCCCTGAGGTCGGCTTTAATTCCGAAACGCTTCCACTTCAGAAAGAAAAGAACTACCTTGAGCACATTGTCTAGGATGGAATCATCCGTGGCAGAAGCAAGTTTTCGGATGGCTAGGAAGGATGCTATCCGTATGTTATCTTCGGCACTCGACCATAATTCCAGACATTTCTGAAGTAGATATCAGTACTGTTCTAAAGAAGACCAAATTTAAACTACCTTGAGATAAAGTTTTATAGTTTTGCGGCTGCTAACTACATACGGAATGATCTTGGCGCTTTCAGTGACTGCGAGCTCGATCGTCTCATTGTCAGTAAGCTGAGAAAGGAGGTGGATGATGTTGTGGAAACAAGATAGTATGAGTTTCTGCAGCGTCTTGAACTTTTGAGTTTGGGTAGGAGGTTTACTTGAAATTCAGGTTAGAAGGCGACAAACACATGATAAAGACGAGGACCTTACAATTTGCCATTTGGAAGCTTCTTGTACGGCACATGGTGTTCCAAGACCACGGGAGTAAACCTCAGAGCAGTGGCGATCAGCTTGTTGTAAACTAGTTCGCATGTCAGCCCTGTTGGCAAAGGCAACACGTCCAAACGTACCAGAAGAGCTATCTATGCTCCATGCCAACACCTGATCCTCCTCATTCATATGCACAGCCGACCTGAAGGCGACCAGCAATTTACGTAGGGCACGAAGAGATCGATGCTACACAACAGAATAGAATATCAATGATCATCAAGAAGCGGAAAGGATGCAATTTACCTCGAGGAGAGCCTTCTGCCACCCTCGAATGATGTCGCTTGAGAGAACGGGGCGCGCAACGGCTTCATCCATGGCGGCGTCCCCTTCGATATCCTCATCATTGTCATCATTGTCCACAGCGTCCGCAGAAGGATTGAACTCAAGCAGCTCCTTGTCGTTCTCCTGCAAGTATTTATAGAATTCCGGGTCCGTTTCCGCCAGTTTGGCCAACTCCGTTAGGTGATTTCGACCTTCATCTGAGAAGTGATGAATCAGAAGACCTCAGACCATCAGTGGGCGCAGCAAACCATCTTCCAAGTCGTCGACATCAGCAAATGAATCGTTGTCACTCGCGGCATTTTCCTCATCGTCGGAGTCGTCCGTACCCTGAGAAAAACATCACAAAGCGTTCAATCAGATGCAAAGGCAGACGGACCTCCGCCTCGTCACCGTCGGCGTCAGATCCTTCCATGAATCCAGCGCCCAAGATGTCATCCACGGTCATTCTATTGTATTATGTTGTTAAATTTAATGCATTGGAGGAGAAAATAACGCACCCTTTCTTGGTAGGCTTCTCTTCAGCTGGTTCATCGTCATCCATGTCCTTATCGACATCCTCAACGACTTTTGACTTTGGCTTGCCAGATTTTTTTCCCTGCGCTTTCTTCCGTATTTGCTGGTGCTTCCGTCTAGCTTCGATGGTTTTCTTGAGCTGCCCGCTGGAAGCGAACTTTTTCATAGACTTCGAGGCTTTCGCCATTCTTCCTAGAGCACAACGTGAGGTGAAGATATATAGGACAGTAAACAGGCCAAGGCGTCGCGGATAGCGCCGACGAGCGAAAGAAATTTTGATCAGTCACGTGAGGCCGATCATGCTTGCATCTGTTTTATCTGGAGGTTGTAGGCCATAGCCAATTTAAGTTGTCCCGATTCCTGAGGAAATCGTGAGATCAATATTTCTTTCAAATTTCGACGAACGTCAGCAGATCTTGAGAGATCTGCATCTGAACTGCGTTTATGAAAGGATATATTTGACGCGTAACAAAATTTCCCCTGGATTGTATTTTTCTCGCAGTTTGACTTGAATTTGACAGTTGTCTTATTCAAATTTTTTAATTCACGTACTACTATACTGCTATCATATCGCACATTTAGACTCGATCGGTACCGCCGAAACGTACCGTCGAGGAACTCTGCTGAGCACTCTACGTGGACTTTGAAACTGTCGACACTCGTCTACCTTGGAAAGGGCGGTCTAACCTTCGGGCTTCCTAGCTTTCACTGAAGGTACCATTCGAGTATCGGAAAGCAGACTCTGACTGACTGAGCGCGGCACAGTTTTTACTGCCAGATATTCGACGAGGACACCCGCTGCCGATCCCCGCGTCGGGTTTCCCTCCTTGTACCGAATCTGTTGCTGGACAGAGCACGCGACGTTAAAGCACCGCGTAATCTGACGACACTTATCGTACCCACCAGCACTGACTGGCTAACTGCAGCTATCGTTCCCAGACGTGCATGGTGCCGAACAGATCAGCGTCAATACCGCGCAGAGAATCGAATAAAATTCTCATATGGTCTATTTTTCTGCCTTGTATCTTTTCTTGTAGCTGCAAAATAAATCGAGTCGAAAAATCGACGTGCAGGCTGCAGCAATACCTAGACGGTGCCATTTGCGAACATCGCTAGGGGTTCATTGACCGTGAGAAGATTGGAGTTGAGCGAGTAACGCGTATTAAAGACCCTATTTCTGTCTCATCCACCGACGACCACGATAGCAGCTAGCAGAACACAGGAATTGGTCAAATTTTTTCATTCTTGTCTCTACAGAAGCAATTCTGACCTATGTTTGTTCTTTTCCAGACTTTTTACCGCCGCTGAACGCCCTTTTCACGTTCCCCATGCCTCCCATCCGGACACACGAAGTCATAGAAATATCCGACAGCGAGTCAGAACATTTTTCCATCCCTAGAAAATCGAGGAGTGCCACTCTTGTGGGGCGGTCGCCGTCGGTGGAAACCGAGTACAAAGACGCGTCGCGAAAGCGCCCTCCACGCTCTCATGGTCCAGGAAAGCCCCATAACGTCGCTCGTACAGCCGTCGACGACTCTAAGAGGTTTCCAAAAAGCATTTCGCGGTCGTTTGTCGAGAGCCAGCCCGTTCCGAGTTCAATCACCGTTTCCGGCCAAAAGCTCACGCCTACCAAGGGCTTCAACATATTCTGGTACTGGTGTGCAGAGCGGAAGCTAATAGATGATAGGAGGAGAGCTGGTCGTTCCGCGCCGTACGTCTTCATCACCATCTGTTCCTTCCATCAAAGATTAACTGATGGTCAATCCTCCTAGGTGGACGGATGACGCTATCCTTCGCGACAACTTCTTCTGCAATACGTTTCGCGTTCTTGACCAGGTGTCACAATTTATCATCAAGGAGGTCATCGAAAAAGGACCCAGCGAACCGAGGGAAATACTCTTTAGAGTCTTACTTTTCAACATGTTTACCAAGCCGGCAACTTGGAAATATCTTGAAGAAGAGTTGGGTCCCTTGACATGGAAGTCCTACGATCAGGGCAAATACTTTTCCGTTCTGTCGAAAGCGAAGAAGAGGGGAACAAAACTCTATACGGGTGCCTTTCAGAAACCTGCGCCAATCTTCGGTTTGGGAGACAACTTCAAAAACCACCTTGCCCTGCTCGAGGTCTGGATGACCAGAGACCAACTTCTCGATCATATCAACAAGGCAGACTATCTTGCCGATGTCTTTGAATTCATTGCCTCCTTCCCTGGTATGGCAGACTTTACCGGCTACCAACTCTTACTGAACCTCGGTTATACTGAGCTTTTGCAGTTCTCCGGTGTGGACTTTGTTGTACCCGGACTAGGGGCGCAGTCAGGTCTTGTAAAACTGTTTGGTGGAAGCTTGAAGAAGGCGAGGGCCAATGTTCCTGGCATCGAGGTCGACATCATCGAGTGGATGACGAAGCATCAGAAACAGCACTTCCAGCGCTTAGGGCTCCAATGTCCGGTTTTAGGGCCGAATAATCTGACCATGGAGCTTGCAGACGTCGAACACGCCATTTGTGAGGTCGACAAGTACCTGCGAATGTCACATCCATCGCTGAAGGGACTACACGATCGCACGCACAACAAGAGGGGCCACTTCAAGCCCTCGAGTGTCTGTCCAGCGAAACCGACTCTTCCCAAGGCCTGGAGCCATCCGGCCCGTAAAGTCGCGCGAGTTCGAGCCGAGAGGCCCCAGATTGACAAACGTTACACGGTCGCCTATATCGGAGACATGATAAAGGATAAGAATGGGAAGGTTCTCTACAAGGTGTTCTGGGAGAACTACAGTGATGATCAGGCTACGTGGGAGCCGGAGGACGAGCTGAAGAAGGATGCCCCATTGAAGGTGGAGGAATTTTTGGAGAGCCGGAGGCACAGGCACTAGACGTGTTATCATTGTGTGAGTTTTTTCCTGATTGCTGTTTTGCTGTCTTGCTGTCCAGTCCGTACATAATGCATATCTCCTTGTATATAACATAGCCATATTTCTTGTGAAGTATACCTGTCTCGAAATAATTGGATACCATTAATGTGGAAACGCGTCACTGCATCCGGGTCGGTTCCCGATCTCTACTTTCCACCGTCATGGCGCCAGCGTCTTCAGAACAAAATTTCCGGACAAACTTGCAGCAATTCAGGTGGGCTACGACATGGGCATTCCTTGTTAATTTTCTAACCTGCTGCAGGTGGTCGAGGGGCGTAACCGACGATTCACAGCCCCAGCAGGCGCAGCAGTCCTCCAATCCTTTCTCGAGGTTCTACCAATCCATCGCCGGCGACTACGTACCCCTACGCTCGAGCGAACGAAGTAATGAAGAAGAGGCTTGGTTTGCGCTGTCAAGCTGGGAAAGGTCCGTCGCTCGAGGCTGTCAACATTTCTGAATACTGAGGAGATCCAGACTTTTGGGATTCGGGGCGTGTCTCATTGGCGCTGCGGTCTGCTTCTTCATTGCATTCCTGACCATCTTGCGGTGCGTTCTATTCACAGTTGCCGTGCAGCTGATTCAACGGTATTCCCAGGCCAACCAAGTTCGCGCTGTCCTTCAGGCATGTTTGCCTCGTTTCCTTACCTTGAAGCCGTACTTATGGGGCCACGTCAGCCTTGGAAGCCTACTGGTTATGTTTGGGTGAGTCCCTGTTTCTCGATTGTTGCCCTTTTACCAATAGGTATCCTCCAGCTTTTCTGTTCTTATAGGACCAATAAATCACATCAAGCATCTCGTATCCAAGGAGCGGCTACCGTTCACTATTGTCTACTTTGGCAGCCTCGGAGCTACTCTTTATTTCTCGCTGGGGGTGCGTCTCTCGGGCCTTTCTTACTTCCAAGCCTTGACTTTTCTTGTAGCTTCATTCATTCTTGGGATCATTAATATGTGGTGTGGTTCAGGTGTGCACCCGCAATATACACAAATTGGCAACACTCACACTTCTTGTAGGTCGTAGCCCTATTGGCCTACATACTCGCATACTTCCCAGGTGGAACCCAAACATTACGACTTGGTGGCCAAATGGCAGCTCGTGGTGCTGGAAGCCTTTTACCCCTGTAGTGGCGGATTGTATTATTATACCGACACGATTAATTTTATTGATATACGACTCGGACAACAAGACCCAAAACTACAATCAATCAATAATCCATCTCGTCGGCATTGATATCATGCAGACCAGCCGTGTCCCTCAACCTACGATCCATGATCTCAATGTAGGCTTGATTATCTCTCCACTCTTTACCCAGCAGATTTGGACCCTATTCAATGACAAATCAACGACTTCGGCACTTCACACAGTAAAGTAACGCACCACCAATGACTTGAGCCGTTGTAGTACGGGCCGAAGTTTATTGCCCACATCCTGCCGGAAGCTTTGAGGGTCAGGCATAGACAGAAGTCTTATGGCATATGCCTTTTCGGAGCTCTTCGTACGAGTCTCATCGCAATAGTACAGCATATGCCTCCACAGCAATAATAGAATCATCTCAGTCGTATCTATCACACTTCATCAGAAGGAACGGCATACAAGGATCAATCCATAAACTCACGTATGGCAGTCTTGACATCGTCTTGAAGGTCGTCTCTCATGCGTTCCAACTCGCGACAGATAAGCGACCGTTTTTGAGCAACATCAAGGTCACGAATAATTTCAGTGTCACTGTTGCGGATAACCTAGCGAACCCGCTCAGCTTCCATTTCGTAAATTGCGGATTTGAAAATACTTGCCTCCTCAATGTTCTCAACACCGATATGGTCCTTCATAGCCAGTTCGGCCGAAATATCAGATATTTGTTTCAGGGTTTCGGCAAGATCATTGTATACGCCATTCAATGCCTCAATGGCATCTCCGAGTGTGGGCAAAGTCGCTGCGGAATTTGACTTAGAACCAATATGGTACCGGGAAAAAGCGGTCTTACCAATGAAGTGTGATCCCCGATCGTCCAACCTTGGAGCAGTAGTTATCGGTGAGAACATGACATTTATTTCGGGTTCTGTATATCGTCAGTTCATCTAGTCAATTTGAGGTATGCTTCGAATGTGAACACGAACCTGTGAATTCGCTAGCGGAGCCAATGTATGCGACCAGCGCTTTTCGAAGAAGGCGCTCCTTTTGACGGACGTTGACATCAAATTTGGTTTCCGAGCTGAAGCCTGCACAGAAGTCATCTCGCTTGCTCCAAAGAAATGTAAGAATAGCCTACCAGATGATAAAACACTTGCACTGAGCATTTCAGCGTCCGTTATTGGCCTCACATCTTGAGTCCAGCGTCCCGTGCCTAGGCATCGCGTAGAAAGACTCAGTATTGCAGCATGAATAGCGCCAAATCCGGAATTTGTTGATGCCTAGTCATAATTAGAGATGAAAGCAAGGAAGCTCCTCCACGGCGCACCAGTTCAGTTTTTGGGACCAATGGCAACACGTTAGTGCAAAGAGAAACTAGCAGATGCATCTCCTCCAACAAAGATAGCGAGATATCATCAATCTCGTTTTTCAATAGAATGACGATGGTCGGGCTATGCATCGATAAGAAGTCCAAAGCTTGATTGCTTGCGGAAGAATGTTTAGAGCCTAACACAGCTACCACTGCATTCACAAGTTCTAATGCTGGCATGAACAGCTGGTGATACCGCTGAACAGCAGAAGGCAGGAAAGAATCTTGATCTGATAGAACATTAGAACGGTTTAGTGGACAGAAGGGCACACAAACCTATAAACGCTTGATCCCCTTCAGGTCTCGCGTCAAGGAAATCGGACTGAGCTAAGACCGTCACCACATTAGCTTCTAACAAGCGCTCGGCTCCGATTCTGCTCTGAGCAATACGGATGAAAAGAGACATTTTTGATTCGTATACATAGAGGGCGTTGAGATCATCTGAAAAGAACACAGCTCAGCAATATATACGAAAGCACGAATTATTGTCCTTACCTGGGTCAGGTTTGAGAACTGATTGCAGTAGTAGATCGGATTCCGCAACACCATGGACAAAATTGGACAGGATACCGTGGCGAACAAGACACAGCAGCACCGAATACTGCTTTTCAGCAGCCGAAAGCTGACATAGTGATGTGAGCAGCATGAAGGCCACCGTCTTCCAAACTTCTGTGCCATCTATAGCATCACGGGATATCATGGTGATGAGTCGCTCAAGATGTCCTTTCATCAACGACAAACTGTTCACTTGTATCGGCGACGTCGATGAATTAGTCTGACCCGGCGAAGTTACGGAGATACTATTGCCGAGGAAATTGTCGCGGGTAGAGGCGGTCAATGACGATGACAAGGACGTTGACATAGATAGGGCAAGAGAAGCCGAGTGGGGAAGCTGGGGCTTTCCAGAGGAAATGAGATGCACATAATTGACAATAGAAGCGTAGAGATTGCCACGGACGAGTTCGACGTGACTGTTCTCGAGGATGCATTCCAATATGTTCGTCAAAATAGCATACAGGCGCTCTGCAGGAAGACTGCTAGCCTCATGATCCCCGGCAACAGTCTGGAGAATCACTTGATGGTGTCTATCCTCTCGTAACTTCGTAATGGCAGAAAGGGTCATCTCCGCAAGCAATACAGCCGTTGACTCCTGGAGATCGCTAGATCGTATGATGGAGGGTAAGACGTGCAGCAAATCGAATAGCATGTTCTCTCTGTGATCATGGGGTAGGCGATGGAAACATTTCGTCAACGTCATATCCAGCATCCTTCGCCAGGATTCAAAGGCGGTGGCAGTGGCGTGTACGATTTCGCGCCGATGATTCTCCACAGCACAGCTCTCCAAGACGTACGCTGATTCTAATGCTAGTTGAGAAGCATCAGCCGCAGCCATAACCGCATTACGGGAGTACAAAGCGCGTCTCGCGGTGTTCAACAGCACCAACAACGCGGACCGATCGATAATTTCACATCCAGAAACATCTTTTCGTGCACAAGCCTGGAGATTCAGTTGCCCGAGGAACTTGAGTTCGATATGTTCGACGGTCAAACTGTCCCTCCAGTCGAATGCAAGCGATTGGAGGAACTCGATGATCCTCATGTGCGACTGCCCTACTTCGTGGAACGTTCGTAGCATTCCGTCCTCCCAATCGGCACGGTTATCGTAGGTGGGCTCGCTTCCGAACAATATGGAGAGAAGTTCAGCAATGCCCTTTTGATTGTTCTTGTTTGAAAGAACATGGAGTTCTAATGCTACAAGATCGAATATCCACGACCTTGACCGGAGGAAGGAGCTGAAGGACGAAACGGTTGCCGTGACGCGTGATCCATCACCGTAAAGGACTTCGATGAAGGGGTCTGCGAGCGCCTCGGGTGCCTTTGAAGGAACAGCGGCGAGGTGACGGGCAAAGAAATCTTCCCTCGTCCTCAGGTACCTCATCGTAAATTCTGCGGTGGCCTGATCGGCAGACAGCTGGTATAAGATCCTGTAGCACCTTTCCGCGAGGGCAGGAAGCCTGATGAACATGGGCGCCGCAAAGGGCGCAAAATCACGGTCTTTCCCTTTCCCTTTCAACCGTGGGACACCAGCATTCAATAGATCCAGGATGACATGAACACACGTCTTCTGTGCGCCCAATGCATGAGGGTCCTGAATCTGCTGATCTTTCTTTGTGCTTCCGAAGAGTAGGAAGTGGGCGATATTGAGATGCGATTGAGTGGATTGCGTGTTCTGAATCAAGAGTTCAAGAACGGCCAGCCTTGTAGCCTGACTCAAATCCAAGGTGTCATCCATATCTGGTGCACCAGCGCCGGTGGTTTGTTCGGTAGCTGCTTCCGCCGCTATAACGTCCTCCGTCGACTCCGTCTCTAGGATGTTCATGAATCCCGCTAAGATACGCTCGGAATTATCGCTCTGCTCAATCAGGATAGCTAGATTGGGTAGAGAAGTCGAAGATGAAAGGATGCCAGTGATTCGGACTGAGAGCAACACGAGTTCTGGGTATGCCGGATAGGCGACATAGGAAGCGAGAGCAGGAACGTATTGGGGACCAAACGACAGTGATTGGTCGAACTTTGTGAAGTAGGAGCGAGGATGGATCGTTCCCACCGAAGAGGCTCCTTCAAAATCGGATAGCAGAGGGATGAGAACATCTAAAAAGATGTCCTGGATCTCGAGCACACGATGAACTATCCGAAGTACCCTCACAATCGTGCTGGCAAAGAAGTATTCTTCTCCGGCGAAGCCCTTATCAAAACCTTCAACGCCTTCAACAAGATAAGACAGAATACTGCGTTGGAGTCCTGAACTAGTCAGCATACGGTTCATCACGTCATATCCGGGGTGGATGAGGAGTGGAATTAGGACCTCGCCCTTTAATTGACCATTCTCTGCTGCAGCAAGCAAAGTCTCGAGATCGAAGCTGGCAAGACAGCGCTCGATGAAACACAGGCAGAGGTCGTTCATCTTCCATCTATCCGAGGGACGCAAATATTCCCGCATGGGAATCTTGGCGAAGACATTATCGATAACAAAACCGACAAAGGGACTGATACCAGGCAATCGGTATGGCTGGCCTAGCGTCTCGGGTATGGTTCCTAGAGTCCCCGAGTCGATAATGCGGTCCGTCAAAGACACTCGTCGTGAAGTATGGATGAGTGTACTGAGAAGTTTCAGGAATGGGATAGTTGCAGGGTATAACCCGTGTGCAGCTTCAATCTCCTCAAGCTCCACCTCAACGCCCTTTGTGGGCAACAGGCCGGCTCCAAACCCGACTTGCAAACTCGCTCTGACATTGATCACCTCCAAACGTTCCATCATTGTCCAAACGGCGCGACAAATCTCAACGCCTGCCGGTCCTGCACCGGGATGACAGAAAGCCGACAGCGCCTCGAACAACGCGCCTTTGAGTTCGAGCGGAATACTCAGAGGTAACAGTGACACCAAAGTAGGAATCGCTCGGAAGTGAACATGTGATGAAATCGCAACCCGAACGGAGATCGAGAAAGTGACGACGGTAGAGAGTAAGCGTAGGAAGGATTGTGCGAGTAAAACATCTTTTGGGGTAATCACCGGTTGCTGAGCTGGCGGCGGCGGTGGCATGGGTGCTGGTGCTCCAAAAAGGCTCTGACCGAGGGGCTGAACAGGTTGAGTACGGGACGTATTAGCGCTCGAAGCCCACGTATCCAACACATCAAAGACCGTAGCCCAGGAAAGCGTGGACCCTGATGTAGACGATGAAGGTAGAGTGCTTCCCTGAATAACCTCGCCTCCTCCACGGGCCAGGAAATTGTACGCCAGTTCGCTACTCTGCTGCCCTTTAGCCAAGCCAGCGAGCATGTCATACAATGCCATCATCATTGTTGCATCATGAACCGGAGTCGACCATACTGCCCATTGCAAAAACGCCGGCAACTTCCCCGCAGTTGACTCCAAATATTCCATGTAACTCGTACGAGCAGAATCGACGGGAGGCCCGGAACCCCAAAACTGGAGCGCAGATTCAGCTGGCAGGCTGGAGTACAGGATGCCAATAAGCGAATACAACATGCCGATGTCATTGCGCGGGGATGCAGTCGACTCTGGTACTGCCGTCGAGAACCGAGAATGGTTGCCACGAGTACGATCCGTTCGAGCACTGGACAATACTACGTCTTCTTGCCGCTGTTTGATCTTCCGTAGCTCCGAGGACGCGTGCGTCAACAAAGACCGTATGAGGGTCTCAAATGCGTTGAGCACTGCTGGTTTGAAGTCGTCCGTTGGTAGATCTCTCTGCTCTACCTGCTCCGTTGTCAAAGTGATCGAAGTTAGCAGCGAAGGGACGCTGGAGCTGCCCTGTTTCCTTTCTAAATGAATGAGGGCGGCAGCAAGGTAAGCGAAACAGTCCCCTTGAACCGCGCTCCAGATTTGAGCTTCCAATTGCTCTGTCTTGAACCCATCCCGATGCTCTATATTTGGATTTCGATGCCTGAAATCCGTCAAGAACAAGGTCCACTTCAATAGCACAGTGGCTTTCAAGCCCGGCTCTTTCCATATAGTCGATGGTCCCAGTTTCTGCTTCATGTAAGACACCGTGGTAGTATCGTTGGCTAGTGCATTGCGTAGATGTGCACCAAAGCTTTTAGGATCAGCAGGATCAAAGGCGGCGAGTATGGTGGCGAGCATATAGTAAGTAATGGGGTGGTTGGGATTAGAGAAGAGCCATTCAACGACGCGCATGATTCCGGAGGGAGGAAGAAAGCCTAGGCGTGCCATAATGTGAAGGGTTGCAGCAAGATATCGCCGTTCATACTTGAGGGACTCATAACGAGCGTTCAATATGTCGGCACCAAGACTTCCAGTACCTGTGTTTACCATCAAGAAGGCATATCATTGAGACCAACTTTGTACTCACCTTGGGCTGACGGCGCTACTGTATTACTTCTTGCACTCTTCCTCGCAGCATCTGTCTTTGACAATGCAGTTTCCAGTGCCCCAAATTCCCTGATGATTTTCAGACTTAACGACGATTCAACGCCTTGGGGCCCAAGACCTTGAAGCTCCTCTCTGACGAAGCGATGGATTTGCGAATAGACGAGAGTGGCATCCGGCGCTTCTGCAATGGTAGCTTCATAAATGTATCGAAGAGAATCAACGAGATGGCGCCGCCTCTGGTGGTACTCGGATATCGCCAATTCAATGGAGTCCACAGGCCCAACATTTGGATTTTCGGCGACGACTTTTTGGAGCAGTCCAGCAATGTAGCGTTCGGAACATTCCAGTTGCTGCGAAAGGAATATGACCTGTCGCGCAAACTCTGCGTTAACTGCGACTTGCTTTCCGTTAATCAAAGCCTTGCCTATGCCCACAGTTAGAGTGAATATCAAGGACGGATATACCTGTACGCACCAGACTCGATTTCTCTCTGTTCTTGCTGATTCCTTGCACCGACATCAAAAAGTTTCAATAGACGCGGTTTAGCGACCATGAGCTCGTCAAGAAGCGCCTGGCCACCATTTGCCACCTGTTTACCGCTGAAGGTGTCGAAGAGAGCTTGACGGAGACGAGAAATAGACTCCATTTGAGTCCAATCTGCCGCCACTGTGGACGTTGTTGTTCTTCACGCGTAGGCGCGTAGATCCAAACAAGGTTCAATAACGCACATCCCGTTTTGGAAGTTTCACTCAATATTTATGCAGGTTCCTATTCTGCTTTCCTCTCTCAATTTGTACAAGTCGACATGTTTAAATCATTGCCAGGTCGTTGCTCCCTAGCGTTCCACACGACAAGCACCAACGATTCCGTGTTATACTTAAAACAACAGAAGTGAAAATGGCACCTGCTGCTTGCCTGCTGTTGTCTTTCTGCAATTAAAAAAAGAATAATCTCGCGGTGCTTGGTCAGGGACCAGAGTGCTTTCCTTTCTGTGGTAAGAGTCACTCCTAACAGCATCTTAGGAAATATTTCGTGATCACTGGCGCCTATTCGGAGCATAAAGTTGATGGTCGAATCAAGCAGCGCTTCGGCATGACTCGTGTACCACTCAAGGTCTCTCCGTCTTGGTCTTTTGGTTCGAAACATCATGTCGAACGACTTGGACGTCCGCACAGCACGCCTGCGTAGAATCTTCGACAATGTCTTACAAGGCAAACAGTCGCTGGAAACCCAAACCAGCTCTCAACTATTCCTTCAGGCTCTGTGCCTTCAGACAGATCCTCCTGCCTGCATCGATAGGATACTTGCGAGCAAGGTTGGACTTTCCTCCTTGCAGACTGCCTTCCAATCCAATACAACGACGGCCTTTCTCAATGGCTTAGCTACAGATGCTCTGATTTATCTCCAGAATCCAGATATCAAAACGATCAGCTGTGGTCAATTTCTCACAAAGATCCTACTTGCCATCGTTGATCCCCCACTCTTCTGGGACGCATTGGTCGAGGCGTTCAAAGACAAACAGCTCTCCCAGAAGGCGCAGCAATGTTTTGGATGGTTGTTGCATCAGCTCATAGTCACCCGAAACGACGGTGTGTCCCCTTATGTCCCACTTGCGGAAGAGATGGTCCCCCTTTTCGCATCTTCCCCTCATCTGTGTATCCGTACTATAGCTCAAAAAATCCATTGTATCATCTCCCTCGCATCTGTCTCTCCCATCGTTTTTCATGGCGACCTTCGTCCTGGTGGCCGACACGACAATGATCATCCAGACTTTCGTCAGATCGCTATCCTACCTACTCCTGACGAGATCGCATCCACAGAAGCGCCCTTTCTGCGTCCCAGCTGGGCGCTTGATGACCCTAGTACCGAAAGTCATCGTGAGGCGCTGTATCTGGACAACCAGTTTAGGTTAATGCGGGAGGATATGATCCATGAGCTGCGGGGAGAACTTCGTATCGCACTCGGTAAACAGACGGGCAGAAAGCATCGAGGTTTCGTAGTGGATAGGATGAAGATAATCGGTGTCAGCTTAGGTGATGGCTCGAGGAGGAAGAACAAGTTTGCGATCACCTTCCAGTGCGAGGATGATCTTCCGCAGCTCCGAAAGCTGGACAGTCATGCCCAGCGAAAGGCATATCTGAAGAAGAACACCAGGCTGCTGAAGCATCAGTCGTTGACCTGCTTAATGGTTGGCGAAACTGTCTTAGCGTTTCCTTGCGTTCGTCGAGACGAGGAGCTATTGGCGAAAAACCCGCCAGAGATTGTTCTAGAATTGGAGGGCGAAGTATCGATCACGAGTTTACTGTTGAAGGCGAAAGCATCTACTTTTTTCAAGATCTTACAGATTGACACTGCTCTCTTCGCTTATGAACCTGTCCTGAACGCTCT
This sequence comes from Armillaria cepistipes, assembly GCA_900157415.1. Classification (NCBI taxonomy): domain Eukaryota; kingdom Fungi; phylum Basidiomycota; class Agaricomycetes; order Agaricales; family Physalacriaceae; genus Armillaria; species Armillaria cepistipes. The sequence goes on along the minus strand of FTRY01000013.1, from coordinate 1,456,200 downwards.
GAAGCGTATGCAGGCACTGCCACTTGCTCGGGAACTCTTGTTCTGGAAGGAGGGTGATGCTATGGGTATACCGGACCATTCTGTCGGTTTGCGTGAAGCCATTTCCATGCTTGATAAGAGTATTGGTCAAGACTTGCGTGACGTGATGTCCTTGGATAAATCAGTCGTTCTGGACCAGTCGCAGATGAATGCCCTGCTCTCAGGTTTGACACAGAAGGTATCCATTATACAGGGTCCTCCAGGTATGTTCTTCGTTCAGCATCCGACGACGATTGACCGACCTACTAGGAACTGGAAAATCATTTATCGGCGCTCTCCTTGCCAAAATTATCCACGATTACTCCGATCTGAAGATTCTTGTAGTCTGTTACACCAACCACGCGTTGGATCAATTCCTTGAGGACCTCCTCGACGTTGGGATACCCATTGAACAGATGGTTCGCATGGGTGGAAAGTACACACCACGGACAAAGGCTATGGCTCTTCAATATCAGCAGAGCCCAACTCGATTCACTAGCCTTGACTATTCTGTCATTGACCGGTGTAAACGTGATATTGAACAGCTATCGAAGATATTGGAACGTTCCTTCTCGGAGAACTTGCAGCAGGAGATTTCGATTAAAGAATTGATGGTCTATCTGGAACGCAGACAGCAAGCCTTCCACGAGGCTGTACAAGTTCCTTCTTCAGAGGATGGAATGAGGGTTGCGGATGGAAAGGGCCGCGCAGTTGATAAATATTATCTTCTCCGCCGATGGAAGGCGGGCCGTGATGCAGGTGTGTTTCAGAACGAGCAGAATATCCGCGATGCCTCCGACATATGGACCATGGACAAGGAAACGCGCCAAGTGCATCTCTCACAGTGGGAAGAGAGAGTCAGGAAGTTGGTTAGCAGAAAGCTTTGTCGCCGGATTCTCAGTTACAATGATCTAATCGACCAATTGACCCGCAAGTTTCGAGAGAAGGATGCCGCAATCCTCCGAAGCAAGCAAATCATTGGCTGTACGACTACGGCCGCCGCGAAATACGGTCTCGATCTACAAGCTGCCGCTCCCGATGTCGTGCTTGTGGAAGAAGCTGGGGAGATTCTCGAGAGCCACGTCGTGACGGCCTTGGGAGAGGCGGCGAAGCAACTTATCCTAATCGGTGATCACAAGTAAGTTCATTCTCGATCCATGACCATCGAGAAGAAATGATGACCTTTCACTAGACAACTTCGTCCCAAGGTGAATAATTATGAGCTCACAGTTGAAAAAGGCGAAGGCTACGACCTCAACCGGTCTTTGTTTGAACGCCTCGTTCTAAAGGGATACCCACATCAGACGCTTCATACTCAGCATCGCATGCGCCCTGAGATCTCGGCTCTTGTTCGCCATCTGACATACCCCAATCTTCTTGATGCTCCCAAAACCCAGGACCGTCCTCCTATACGTGGCCTTCGCGATAACATCGTTTTCATCAATCACAATCATCTCGAGGATGGTTGTTCGCAGATCATAGATTGCCATGACCTGGGCTCAAGCTCTTCGAAGCAAAATCTGTTCGAGGCCAAGATGGTGCTCAAGATCGTCAAGTACCTTGCTCAGCAAGGATATGGTTCCAGCCAAATGGTTGTGCTGACTCCATACCTTGCTCAACTTCATAAACTCCAGAGAGAGCTCAAGAACGAAATGGATCCCGTTTTGAATGACCTTGATTCTCATGAACTCATACGAGCCGGTCTTCTCACTCCCGAAGAGGCAATATCACGCAAGCCATCCTTTCTTCGACTTGCAACCATAGGTATGAACATTTCGATGAATCTGATATTCTTCATTCAATTCTGATCATCTCACCTCTAGACAATTACCAGGGCGAGGAGAGTGACATTGTCATCGTATCATTAACTCGAAGCAATCTCGATCATGACATTGGTTTCATGTCCGCTCCCGAACGGGTCAACGTTTTGCTCTCTCGAGCTAGAGATGGTCTCATCATGATCGGCAATTCAGATACTTTTACGCAGGCGCGAAAAGGAAAAGCGGTCTGGCAGCAGCTATTCGCCATGCTGAGAGATCGAGGTCACATCTATGACGGATTACCGGTCAAATGTGAACAGCATCCATACCGGACTGCGCTGCTCAGCACTGAGTCACAATTTGAGAAGGACTGTCCTGACGGCGGGTGTTTGGAGCCATGGCAAGTCTCCAGTAACTCTTTAAGTATCACGCCACGAACTCAATGGTATTCTAGTAACGCAACACTGAATTGTGGGCTACACGCGTGCCCATCCCTGTGCCATCGACTCCAGGACCATTCAAAGATGCGCTGCCGTCAAAAAATCACAAGTCAATGTTTAGAAGGCCATTCTCAATCGAGGGAGTGCAGCGAACGCGCCCTTCAGTGCTGTCGAAGATGTACGAACACCGGCCCGATACAACAGGAGGATTTACTGCGAAAACTGGACAGGGATCCACTCTCTTTGGACTGGAGGACTGCAAGGCAGACACCAAGTCAGGATGCTCGACATGGTCTCCCTTCCTTGCAAGGATTCTATCCTCGCAGCAAACCTTCGGAATCAATTGCTGCGGAATTGGAGACTTCATCGTCTGATAGCGATGATGATACTACTGAGACAAGCAAAGCGAAGATGGATGCTAAAAAGAACATTGAATGGGGTGTGGACGAGTTCTTTGTCACTAGGACACTGGCGAAAGCAGAAGGTTATTTTTCTCTGCTTCCTTCAAGGTTCCATTACCTCTTCGTTGAGAAGCTGGTATTAAGAGCTGCCAAATCAAAGAGAGCGGATGCTCAGCTGGTAGCAGAGCTTTTCGCCAGTGTCTCCAGCAAACACCTTTCTAGACGTGGAGTTCTTGAGAAAGGATTTAGAAGGGCTGCCAAACAAAGCGGCGACATCGCAATTGATTACCCCATGGCACCCGAGTTGATTGACTTCATAGTCTCTCGGACGTACCGACTAGACTAGTATTGGATAATGTTTCATGCTATGATGTTGATCCTGCGTTTGTTACACCCAATGTGCGGTACATTGTTTTGGCTACTTACCCATACCACGGTCGTTGTCTACCACGCCTTAGGCGATTTGTAATTGTTCGACTTAACACCAGATGTATTAATGTAAGAGCATGCTTCATTCCGTTATACAAAGATCATACAAATACAACTTGTTCTTTTCCTCCATTATCATGTCGGCTTATATTTATTAGATACCACCCTGGCCTGCAGTCTTCTGAGCAGCTTTGCCTCCTGATTCGCGCAACTCTCCCTTCATCTGCATTTCAGAATTATCGGAAACCTTCCCAACCATCTAGTCATGGGTTTGAGCTAATCGCGTACACAGATAAAATCGCGGCAAACCTTTTGAGTCTTGCCAAGGAGTTTGTCCGTGGTCGAGACAGGTTTCTGGGCTGCTTGTTGGGCCGCCTGAACGGGTTGTTGGCCTCCATGATGTCCACCATGATGGTGATGGTGACCTTCAACAGGAACACCGCCTACAAAATGGAGAATAAGCGTATGGAGGCGTTAACCGAACAAATGCTTACCTTGAGTCTGACCTACACCACGTTCCAAATCGCCGGCACCTGCACCCGAGGGTAGGCCGACATTGCCGCCTTGTTGTTGCAGACCACCCGGCTGCTGCCCACCGAAAGCAGACTCGGGCTGACGCTGGCCTCCAAACTCTTGGCCGCCTTGGCCTAGGTTGTCGCTGCCGATATTCTGCCCATATCCGCCTTGGCCTAGATTGTCGCTGCCGATATTCTGGTCATCCATGTTGCCGCGACGGTCACCCGGAAGAGCTTCGCTGCTGCTGTGTAAATGGTGCTGGGGCTGGGTAGACTGGTCGTAGGTGTCGTTAGTGTTTTGAGACATGGCGAATAATTGTAAAATGGACGAGACATGACGAGCACTTTTATACCAGATGCTCAGCCCAGGGTGACATCATAGCAAGCCCAGATGACGGCGGGAATACCGTCACCCTGGAGCGCCATCACATGATATTCCCGATTGCTCCAATTCAGAACTCCTCTCCGGTGTGCATCACGAGATGGGAGTCAGATTCAAAGCGTGCCTGTGGATGTCTGGGGTATTCTGAGGATTCATGACGCGCATTACGCGGTATTTCCAATTCAGAACTGGGATCAATGATCGCAGCTCGAAGGTTCAAGAGCATGCGGGAGCCCTGCGACAACGTTATATACATCAATGATAGATGCTCAGTAAATAACTCACCAAGATGCAACTAGCCGCACTTAGAGGGCTATTTAAACATCAGCCCACATCTCCGATAATTCTGACATAGGTGACATACTTGACCAGCAGGCTAGATAAAAAGGGCGGACCAAATAAAAACATGAAAAGATTTCCCAATAATAAAGCTGTGATCCAATCAGATTGATCGCGACGGTTAGACCAGATAGCTACGACGAACCAAGTATTCTGGAGGTTGAAATCAGCTTCGTTTTCATCTGGGGGGAAAACACGCACATGGCAAAATAAATCGTCGAATCACGGGCCTGGAACACCAATCAGAAAGTTTAACTTCATACCAGATTATGTGCTCTCACCATTAAAGTCAAGATGGTAGGGGAGGATTCACCCGCCTTCCAGTAAACAAAGGCTCGAAAGGCTACCATGATAAACAAATAGCCTAAAAGGATACGTTTGTACTTATGAGCGTAACAAGCTGAAGGAAAGTTCTCACTCTCGATAGCTAGAGGCGTGATCCTGGGTGCATCAGGTCAGAGGCATACAACCGCCGAACATTGAATAATTTACCAGTAGCCAGCAAGCATGGAAGGAAGACTATCTGCGTAGCAACCAGGTAATGCAACCACCCTCTCCACTACATTAAAGGTCAGTACTTACAAAATGCATGCACAATGATGCTCACCGTCTACACTCTCCGCGAGATAATCTGTGATCGTCAAGCCAACCAAGGTGGCACAGACACCTTGAAAACACTCGATTATCAAACCCGCAACACCAAAAAATAAAATATATACTGAAGTAGAGAAAGAATGCAAGCCCTATCACCGGCTAAATGGATGACTGAGCTTCAATCTGTCATATGTTCGTATCTCTACCGACCTTGTTGCCCTGATCTGAGATGATATGAGCGATGCACAAGCGTGAACAGAAACACTTACAGAGTGCCCAGACGCGTAGGACGAGGATTCCTACAGGAAGCAGTCAGAAAGACAAGCGGGGCATCAGACTTGATGTGCGACAAACCTTGCACCACCGCGTTTTGAACGGTCAAATTACTAAATAACACCAGTCGACACTCGGCTCGTAGAACCAAGATACATGCACTCACACGCTCAACCACCGAAGGTAGAAGGTACAGCTACAGAACCCCTTCAGCGCCCAAGCAGAACTGATGGTGTAAACATCTCACGTACAACTGCGCATGATGTCAGTGAGATGGAACAACACAAATGAAAGAATACTCACTGAAGTTGACAGATTGCCGAACCCTGCGGCTATTTTAGGCCCGATCAGATTTTGGAGTTGGTGCACCTATAGTACGCGTTCTTACCTATAAAGGCGAACCTAACGCCAGGCAGTATGAGTTCACTCGAAACGTGACATTGTTATCAGATAGGATAGCTCACAGTAACATGCCCTCTACGACATATCGGTTCACAAAGAAAAGGACGCGAGCCAGAGTCATCCGCGCCCTGCGCGACATATGAGGCACAAGTTGAAGCCCACGACAGAGGATACTTACGGCCAAATATGATTACACTCTTCCCCCAAAGTGATAATGTGGTCGTACACGATGCAAGTAGCACAGGCGGCTGCAATCCAACTCTGGCGTCAGAAACCACTCGATGAAAGCTATTGTCTAGGGCTCACCTGCGACCCAAGCGACAGCCCAAGCCTGTCTCGGCATCTCTTCGTCGCCTTCAGCCATTTGTAGAGGGAGAGGGAAACCCAGTTGCGGGTCCTCACCATCTGCTCACAGCAGGACTTTATATTATGTTCCTGCATCAACCCGAAACAGGCCATCACTATTCTCCCGATAACAAGCGTATGCCTCATGTCCAGGTCAGGGGCTCAAGCTGTTAAGAGCCACTGTACCCGTAGATTCTTTCATGGGCGCTGCTTGCTTCCAGAGTATACGTGAACGGGCAGAAGAACATTCGTGTGAGCAGGGCCGTCGGACGAAGGAATAGTGACCTAAGCTCTTCCCGAGCTCGAGCTTAAGGCAGCCTTACTTCCATTCTCGAACAAAAATACGGACTTAGCCATGGCTGTAGACTTCCGTCATTGTTAGTTCCCCACGACCCAACCGCGGGATCAAAGCTCCTTGTTGAAAGACGACTCGATGTTGTAGCGTCATATCAAACCGGAAATCATTTTCAGGTTCGACAGTGGCCGAGATGGCTGTTTTTAACGACCATTGGGATTTCCTGGGGTACCTGCACCTCCCTACTACTTACCAAGATAAGACGATTGGATAAGTAGGGAAAGGATAGAGTACGTACAGGGTCTCCGCTGATTTCATGAAAGACCACCGAAAAGTTCGTCATCATTACATCGATCAGGTAGATTGCCGCTCATCAGACCATAAATGTCGTACATTAGATGGTTCCTTCAAAAACCAAAGAGCAACAATATCCTCTCTCACTTGAGATATAACCGAAAGTGTAGTCCAGAGTGACTCATTGCGTTGCATGGAGAGCTGGCGGCGTTGTTCAGTGACATAGACCAAGTAAGTACACGTTCTCGAACCTTCGGCGACCTTCGAATATGCCCATATGACGTTGACGGTCCAAGGCCAATCGCATTCTTCGTAGAACCATGACAGAGCCCCATACTCCACTTCGACTGCCTGCCCCATCAGACAAATCGGACGTCACGCAAGTCGGCATCGGCTCAACAGTGAAGCTTGACGACTTGGGGCCGATGGTAGTAAACAGCGATGGCGTACGTGACATCTTCTACTCGTTGCTTTGTCCAAGATCATCGAATATGAACGCAGACGCTTTCTCGCGTTGCTAATTGGGCAGATATGACCGAGAAAGAGAAGGAGACAACTCTAAGGGTATTGTCGGCTAGAAATAAGTAAGCGGTGTTCCTGATACTAATTTTGTTACTGATGGCGTAACATAGGATCCGCCTAGAAAATGAGGAGAAGAAATTGCACGAGCAAGAAAGTTCAAATTGATTCCATGACTTCACGTTGATGGGTGGGGCGAATCGGAAGAAACTCACCAAGTACGAATCACATATCATATACGGTTTAGAAGTATCACAGAGTCTTGCATCGATGGTGAACTTGAAGGTTGATTGTTGCTAGTGTTTGAAGATCTTTACACACGCGGTAAGTGCGATCTATATTCAGCGTATCACAGTCAGGGCAGCAGTTGGGGGCAGCGTCACTTCTGACCGCTTTGCGTGGGAGGTTAACACTGACACGTCTGGCAGGTGACAAATTCGTGCCGGTCACAATGCAAGGGAATAGAGATGAAAATTCAACGCATTCTTTTGACCACAGCAAAATCCGCCAGCCCTTACAGGGAATCCCGACGCATTTCTATGGTCGAAAGCCTGCGTCAAAATTCAGTACGCTGTTCAATCATTTCCAGTGGTTTTCCTCTGGTCCGAAATAGCCGCCTACCAGGCATGAACGATGATACAGCGTGGCTTCGAGAATGCGACCCATAAGTTGTTCACGATATCCAATAGTCAATGAAGTCTCAAACGATGCTCGCTAGCTTTTCTTCGGGTTACTTACTATTAGGACGGTTGGCAAGATCCGCAATATGTAGCGAAGTTTGTGATTTAGAGCCGCTAGAGATACACAAATGTTTGTTCAACAACTGGTCAGGTCCACTGTTTACTCGTCAGCATCTATACATGTGTACTCTAGGAAAAAACCTCACTATCAAACACACACAGGGCACCTTTCACTGCGATTTGCCGTTGGCTTTCTGGATGAGGTTATCCAATGCAGCTTCACTTTCGCTCTACACAGACACATTCAGAAGGGCTTGACAATGTCAAAGAAAAATAAAACACACCAGCTTCTTCTTCTGCGCCTCAAGCTACATTCCTGCATGAGCTATGGATCACCCTGAATGCAACGGAAGCATACCTCAGCTTTCAGCTTCTCGAGCTGCTGCACCTCAATATTGTGGGCGTATTGGTCTATTCCTCGGTCAGATTTAAGATTGTTACAGACATCGATGGTTGCGTACTCTCAACGGCCTTTTCCTTCGCTCTAAAGGTAGCATAAGGTGACCGATAAAAAGCGAGCAACAGACACCTACTGGAATCCCTTTGACTGAGCAACAGAACCCTCCTTCAAGCTGGAGGTGTATCGCCTCTGTGCGACGGACAGGTTGGTGATGCGACGAGCAGCAGGAATGCGAAACATGATGTAGTTGTTGGTCAAGGTGGAATCCGGGGAGACTCGACATTCCGGTCACGGTTCCGTTACGTCACAGTCACGCTTTCCTCTTTCTCTCCGCCATGTCAACAATTCTCAGGCAGGCAGCCAGCGCTGTACGTTTCCGTTATTTTCAAGTTTTTCTTCGACTGAATAGCAAAATTTTTACAGGCTCGTATCGTGTCGCGTACCCGCGCCTTTTCGTCGACTGTCGCTTCCCGCAAAGGTGCATACGTCGCCAATATTCCGCACGAATGTTCCTGATCCCGAATACACCCGTAGACCTCGTCCAGGATTTATATCTCAAGGAACTGAAGGGATACAAGCCTGCGCCAGTCGTGCGTTACTCCTGTTTTTACTTTGCCGCTTTTTACTTAGTACCGTTTGCTCGTCGTAGGCTAAAGATGCCCATGTCGGCGTAGTCAAGACGTACTCCACCCCAGCGGCGCCGCAACCACCTACCCTTCCTACCGATATCGCCTCGGAATTGGCTGCATATGATGCGTCGGAACCGAGCTTGGCTGAGGTAGAGGTCGCTGTCGTGAGCGAGTCGGCAGACACCACTGGCGGCGCGGATGCCTACCTCAGTTTCCTTGAGGCGGACCTCCCCAAGCCTGAGGTGCACCACCATTAGATGGAATATGCTTGCTTGTAATTTAAAAATGCAATACATGCCGCCAAGCTGAACGTTGAACAAGACCCACCGTCCGAGGATCTCATGAATAGTCTCTTAGAGGTATGTGCGCGTTCGTTTAAACTCCTAATATGTTCTCCTCTAGGTCTAATATATAGGGTACTGTACTTATAGATACATTAAGCAATGGTGATGATGCATCGAAAACCAAATATGAAGTGAAAGCTGCAATAAGATAATGACGTGAGGGCTGGATGGTGATGAAGTGGGGTGGGTGAAATGCGCGATGCCTATGAGAAGAAATATTGCGACGCCTTGATCGCCTCGACTCTGAAATCACCTTTTTTCGGGACAGGCGGAAGGAGATCGACAAGGTCCACAAACTTGCCTATCAATTTCAGCGCCTCTTTTTCGGTTTTAGCTTTCGTTTTCTTGAGCTTCTTTTGACGGTCGGACAGTTCGGCTCCGTCCTCTGAGAACTCCTCCATATCCTCCTCCGCCTCCTCATCTACTAGCGTCTCTTCAATCTCATCTAGTCGGCTATTCACTTCTTCAGCCTCTACGCTGGTCGCTGAATGTGTGAATGTCGAGCCCTCCTCGGTTATCTCCATCAGTGATCCCAGCATGGAAAATTCCTGTGCTTGCTCTGCAGTGACCTTGAGTGAGGCACCCGCAGCACGGAGAAGCTTGCCCATCTGGCCACTGCGGAGACTGATGAGAGGAATCTTATAACCCTTGTAACGCTCAACAAACTAGACACGACATCATTAGCAACGTCCGGAAAACATTATAATAACAGACGCACCTCTTCACGAAGTTTGCCAAGCACGTCAGATTGATGTAGTGCAATGAAAGTATCTCGGATGATCACAGACATCTGGTCGATGCTCGAAGCATGCGTCCAATACGAGTCGTGAACAGCTGCGAACGTCAATCCTTGCCGCTGTAGATACATCAGTCGGATACAGACCAGCAGAAAAAGCTACAAAACTAGCCTGGCATTCCAAAGCAGACAGCATCATGTGTGTAGCATCTAGACTGTGGATAAAGTTGGGAGGGAAAGCAGAAGCTTGTTTGAGTGAGTTGACTAGCATGGGTTTTATCAATACCGATATAATCTCTCCTAGCACCGATACTCACCTTCAGCCGGACTGAGGGGGTCGGAAATATACACCGTCTGCACCGCGGTCATAATCTGCTTTCGCTTTGTCTTCCGGTAAGGCTGGACGATAGGCAATCCAAGTGGTGTGGTCCAAACAACAGAAGTCATCAGCTCCTTCTTGATCTGTTCTACAGGGAGCACTTTTGAAGGGTTTGCTCGCTTATTATTGTATTCATCCAAAGCCTCGGGTAGGCGGTCTTCGGGAATAGAGCGAGAGATAAGCCGAGCGCACAAGTTTAGCCAGTTCTGGATATCTTTGGCACCACTGAAAAGATCTCCAATACACGCCAGCACCTAGCAAGACCATGAGGCTTCACGACTCCACGACAATGTTTGGGAAAACTTACCACTTTAGCGAGATAAGCCGACAGAGTCCAGGTGTCCTCGTTCTTCAGACTATCGACGTTCCTCAGCTGCTTCTCGATCTGTTCACGAGCGCCGACGTAGGTAACTCCATACACCGTCGTCATGACCGTCTGCTTCACAATCTTCCTGGAAATCTTTCCCTTCAGTATATCCGCAACGGGTTCGCCGGCAGCTGCATCCCGCGCCAAAATCGTTTCCACCATGTTCCCGACGTATGTGTACACATCGGAGGGACGATCACCGGCGGCGAGGTTGACCTGCTGGGCACCACGCGAATCGCCACCAAGGGCAGCATAGTGTTGCAGACCGTTACACGTGCCGTCCTGGTGCACAGGTTGCGAGGATACGTATTCGAGAGGGTTTTCAGACGTGAGTGCAGCGTGAAGTTCCATGCATGTTGCCAAGCACTGCCATGGGTCATCAGCATGTGTCCACCAACGAGAGCCCTATTCACACATGATTGTTAGTCCAACTATTGGATACAGAGAGATCACATACAGTTAGAGGCTTGGTAGCGCTGTCAAAGACTTCGTCTAGCCGATCCATGACGAATTGCTCTCGCTCGTCAAAGTTTGCTTTGTCATATCCGTACAAGTTGGAAAGATGAATTTTCAGCCAGCGAAGTCCCCGCTCGCCAAGAGGCTTCCCCTCGGCGAACATCAACAATCCCCGACTTAGATCGTCACCGATATGGTTCAAATGAGGGGGAATAGGGTATGCACGGCCACGGAAGTCCACGTTATGGGGCTGATAAATCTTGTCGCCAAGCAACTGCAGCCATTTGAGTATTCGATATTTTGGAATATAATACTTCACTTACAGCACGGGCAATTTCGATCTTGTAATTAACGTTACATCGGGACGAATGGTTGTTAGCCTTCTCCTGGTTGTAAAGCTTGAGGTTATACATGTACAGTGCCCGATCCTTCATGTTGTTATCCGCAGGTGGCTGGGGCTCAGGATTTGGATAGACCGCAGGGGGCAATTTACCCAAACCATAACCAGCGTTCCAAACTTCAAGAACAACATCGAAAATCTTCTTGTTGATCTTCCATGGCGTAGAACCCAAGACATCCAAGCCAGCGTAAACTAATTCCACGTTGCCCTGTTCAGATGCACGCTTCATGTAGCTTTGCTGTTCCACGGAGTCTTTGTATCGCATGGCAGTAGCTATTGTGAAAGAGGAATCAGTATGGAACTAAACGTGCGAAATGACGAACATACATCGGTTGTAGAAATAGCCGCCCATTTCCGGGCCGACCCAAGGCTTTGGAGGGACAAGCATAGGTAGGTGGCGGGGATGAAGTGTTTCTCGTAGACTATCCTTAGCGAGGCCCTCCGCAACAACAGGATTGAGCCTAAGAACGCCCAGCTTCTGACCCCGTATGTACTCGTATGAGTGATAGAATGCAGGCTGTTCCTCAGATCTATTACCACAATTTGTAAGAAATAAACTGCAAGAGAAAACCGACACCCACATTATTTCCCCCGTTGTCTTGTCAGTGGCCGTTCTGGTGACCTTTGAGACCTCCATCAAGCAATCAACCAATATTCCTCCGATCTGAGACCGAGTGGCTTGCGTCCATGAAGAGGTCCATGCTTCTGCGTCCGTCATTTGTCGAGCGGCGACGACTCTCCTCTGCATCAAATCTTGATATCCAAGACCGGTGAAGAAAGTCTTGTCGCTCTTGAAGTTCATGGGGACTTGAATATTGTTCTTCTTGCACATTTGGGCCTTGTATTCCATTTCGACGGTGCGGCCCAATGTTATTAGCGCTCTCGTTGTCTTCATACCCTCCGCCACACCGCCCGACCCTTGCAGCCGCATGAGCTCAAGGATGGTGATCAAGGACAGCCTCTCGGGTTGAACCAAAGTCAAATAAGGCGAGAGGAACCGCCTGTTCTTGACCTTCTTCTCCAGTGCTTGTATGGACTTGATTTCTTCTTTCAGCCGTTCCTGCAGAGCAACATGCCATTCCCACATCCATTTCCGTATAGATTTTTGGTAAGCCCCGCCTATGCCAAGATTATCAAAAACGGAAGCTTCGTGTTTTAATCGTTCTACGGCGACGTCATAAACAGACTCTTCGAGAAGCTTTTGGCGAGCGGCCACATCTTCCGGAAGAACACGACGAGCGTAGTTCACCTGAGCAAGATGGCGACGTAGATTGTCGAGATTAAAGGGAATGACAGCTTCTTGTTCTCCTTCTGCCGTGGATTCGTCGTCCACACCATCAACCAATGGCTCCGAAGGCTGAATGGGACATTAGGCAAGGGTTCGCAACAAAGAGATTGAAGTACTTGCTTTTATCCGTGTCACAGGAACGATTTCCGGTACGCTGTCGCGAATATCCGAATAGGTGGTACCAATTGCCTCTGCCTGCCCCAGCTCGGCGACGACATTGGACATATTGAGATCTACTGCGGCATGGGACAGCTCCTTGATAATGCCGGCGGCTTCCTCAGAATCAGTGAATACGCGATCGGAGACCACAGCAGAAACTTGATGGCCCCTTGAAATGATGGAGGAGAGGAGTTCGTTATATTTGGGGAGAGTGAGTTGGTCCATGGGCTTGGATGACCCGGGGCCACACCTTACAGAGACTGAGTAATCGAATAGTAAAAATGGCTAAATAATACTCACCGTTTTAAAGCAAGGAGCATGATTGCATATGTGCTCGCACTGGGTTCGATACCCTCCTCGCCCTTCTCGATATTTTCAAACAGATCCCAAGCCGTGTCCATCCAGTACATGCTAGTTTCGTAGTCGCTGGCGTATGTGGAATATGACATGTTGGTATATGCCTCGAGAAGGGTGTTGTAGATGCGAGTCTCTAGCACCGACTTGGCGGCCTTGCGACGCAGACGATCAAATATAGATTTTGCTCGAGGAATATCGTAAAGATTGTGTATGCAAGCGTCCATGACTGCGAGGAGATCCTGCGTGGCCGAATCTGCATACCATTCATTGTTGATGGGTGAGGGACTGTCGTTGGGGCGGACACTGGGCAGGAACGTATAATGAGTTCGCTGCTTCAGGTATCCAGTCAGTTCGTCCGTGTATTGAGCGGCAGCAGCCTCCCTCAGCAGATTGGCGGGGAAATCAGGTTGCGGCGCCGGCATTGTTGCAAGAGCAGGTGCATTAACGCGCCGAGTAGGAGTAGAATAAAGACGAGCTGGACGGGGCAGTCCCTGGCGAGACGCCAGTAAAGTCGTCTCTGCTCTGTGCACCGTGCGAACCAGCATATCGTCGTCGGGGTCGTTGGCGAGAACTTCAAGTCGTCGCCGCTCAATGCAAAACTGCAGGAATTTTCTCCATAGCAAAAAAATTGATCACGTGCAACGGATGGGTCCGGGTAATCCCAGGTCGGTCCGGACTCCGACTTTGCGCGTCCACGTCTTTTTCGTTGGACGTCGACACGCGCATGATTTTCCATTCCTATTGTGATAACCACTATCCAAGGGTTTGCATACATTCATTTTATCACTATACTCATCGCCTACGAAGTGACGCTACCTTGACGTTTCAAGCTGCAATAGTTTTTTCCTCAGTTCTGAGTCCTTCCCAAGGTATTCTTCGGCTGCGTCCTTCAGGTTGATTTTCCTAGGTTTTTTTATTGTCTCTAAGAGCATATCCACCTTCTCTTTGCGCGCTGCGTGCATATCGTTCAGATGCCTCAACCGCTGCTGATATTTCGCGAGGAGCTTGTCGGCCTTCACGTTAACAGCATTGACTGGTGCTAGTGGCAAGTTCAGCCCGCCAACAGACAGTACAGTGCTGCTCAAAGTCGTACCAGAGCTGGATAAAGTAGCGCCAGAGTCAATTGTCTCCAAAATTGCCTGCACCATGGCCTCGGTCTCAGGAAGAGTCAGGACAAAGCATGCCAAAAGGATGGAGAGACATTCGGGTGTCGGCCGTAGAAGGGCTATGCTAGCATGTTAAATAAAGTGATCGTTAGAAAAGAATGAATTTCGGTGGCTTATGTACTTGTAGTAGAACTCGATCAAAGCATCGAAATCCTCTTGCTCAATGATTTTACTGTTGAGCGCTGAGCCGGAAGGGATTGTCATCGCTGGACCCCGCATAGTTGGGAACGCTTCGGTCAATGAGCGCTTTTAGTGGCCGTGATTGGGTGAGAAATGTGTCGGCAGGCTCGACTTTGTACAGCGTCGATCCGAGCTGGCAGCACTCGATCCATAGTAATACCTGAAATATGAAATCGCCACCTTCCTTGTAGAACGGGCTTCGCTGAAGGTCAGAGTCGAAGTCGTAGTTTGGGAATCGTGGGACTATACATTGAAAGTCGTGTGAATTTCATTCAACTATGGCTTCCCCAACAACGAGCACCACCAACACGACTCATGCACATGGCTGGCATCTCCTTGAGAAATATTCAACGCAGAAATCTCTCACCGAGCTCTCTCCAACCGAAGACTTCAGACTGGGAATCGACGTTCAGCCATGGTTCTGCCATACTGATCGTTCCGTCGGTGGAGAGAACCCTCGATTGCGCTTGCTCTTCTATCGGTGCAAGCTCCTGCTGGCGTATCCCATCCTTCCTTTATTCATCTTTGACCGCCAACCGCAAAGACATCCGCAGAACCACATCCTCACAGAGGAACTCACTACAGCCTTTATTCCTATCCTCGAGGCCTTTGGCTTCGAGTGGAGGTATGCCCCCGGTGTTCCGCTCGCTGAATTGGCCCATCTGAATCGTAAAGGCATCATCGACGCGGTCCTGACGGACGATGTCGCCATATGGGTCTTCGGTGCATGGACTGTTTGGAGGAACCCATCCTCCTCGCATCCAAATGTCAGATCTGCAGAAAAGCAGACAACGTACAAGGTGTATCATTGCGACAAGCGAAAACGTCGCTCTATGATGCTCATGATCATACTCTGCGCTGGTTGGTGTGATGCTCCAACCGCCCGCCGCCTCGCGACCACGCCCTTGGCTAATGAGCTATACAAGGCAGCGGCCGCTGAGACTGTTCAACTACAGGACTTTCTGCCTGGCTGGCGCGCGGCTCTTTGTGAAGAATCCAAACTTGTTCCCCCGGGGGACTTTCCCGAATTATCTCTCTACATTACACCAGAGGTCTCGACGACCCCAGAAGCCTATCCCACCACCATCAAAGAGCCGTCCCTCCACATACTCGCGGGTCTCTGTGAATTGCTCTTCGAATGGGGCTGGCCGGAGGAGATCCTTGTTCGATTCTATAGGTGGCTCTGGGGCCCTGTCGTCTTCCGGATTTCTCGACGGCGGTTCAAGTGCCCTGACGATGAGGTCCTCGGTTTTTTCGGAGGGAATGGGCAGTTGATGGAGGAAATTGTTGGCGAGCGGGGACAAGATGAGAACGAGACGAAGGAATATCGTGTTCAAGTGGACACGAAGGTGCTGATGAGTATGACAGAGGCTGGGTTGAAAAGGACGAGGACGCCAGAGGGAAAGGAACTGGCGCTCGACGAGGATGGGAATGGAGAGGAGGAGCCGAATATCGATGAGCATGAGGAAGACCACGAACATACTCCAGAACATCAATCAGGATCATCACAGAAAGAGAAGAAGCGACTTAATCCACGCGATCCATTGCGCGTCTGGATACCGGCAGAGTTGGTGGACCAGGATCTTGTAAAAGATTATAAAACCAACAAGAAAAGGAAGCGGGATGGCCAGGTGGGTGTCCGAAATCGTTCAAATTAGGTGGTTGCTGTTATTTTTCAGGACTCTCCCAACAAAAAACGCAAACTTTCCTCGTCGCCGAAAAAGAAACAGGTAGTCCGGGTGAAGAAGATGACGGAAGAGCTGGCGAGAAAAGAGGGATTATCATCACTCCTTGCATTTGGTTTTACAAAGTTGTCTTCGGCGGGTCGCGTAGCTGCACCAGAGCGCGAGTCGTAATTTTGGGAATTGGGTTGTTTTGGGTTTTGCTTCATCACTGTATATATAGCTCTCAAGCCAAATTGTATCATAGTATTGATGATGGCGCACGTGGGAGAAAGCGATCACTGATATGCATCTAAAAGCGTCGTACAATAACCATCTTCATGACTTCCATCCTCGACAGCGACAACAGCAACGACTGGTCTCTCCTCGCAAAAATATCAAAGTACCAATCTCTCACTACCCTTTCTCTCTCCAAATTCAACTCCCCTGCAAAGGGCTTCCGGCTCGGGATCGACGTCCAACCATGGTACTACCACGCTGATAGCTCTCAGGAGGGAGAGAATCCTCAGTTGCGGCTGCTCTTCTTTCGGTGCAAACGTCTCCTGCGATATCCCATCCTTCCTTTGTTCATGTTTGACCAAGACCCGCAAAGGCATGGAGAGAACCATTCACAGACAAAGAACCTGACGGAGGGCTTCATTCCAATTATCGAAGCGTTTGGCTTCGAGTGGAGGTATGCTCCAGGAGATCCGCTTGCTGAATTGGCGTCTCTGAACCGTGAAGGGATCATCGACGCCGTACTGACGGACGATGTAGCCGTGTGGGTGTTCGGCGCACAAACTGTCTGGAGGAACCCATCTTCGTCCCATCCGAAAGCCAAGCAGACGGTGAAGGAGACCATGTACAAAGTCTATGATGGTGCCACAGAACAGCACCGTGCCGCGATGCTCGTGGTTCTGCTCTGCCGTGGTTGGTGCAATGCAGGGTCGGCATTACGACTAGCTCGAACCGACTTGGCTGCTGAGATCTACCGCGCAGCGATCACCCAACCGGTCAGTGAACATGACTTGGAGAAATTGTTGCCCGGATGGCGTAGCCGAATTTGTCGGTATTTGAAAGACTTCGGCCTCACCAGATTTGTTCCTCCGAAAGACTTTCCCCTCCTCTCATCATACAACCATCCATCCGTCTCAACTCAGTTGGTCGAAACCTATCCTCCCAGTATGTGGACTAGCAAAGAACCATCACTTCCCGAGCTCGCGGGTGTCTGCGAAGACCTCTTTGAGTGGGGCTGGGAGGTTAGGGTTTTGGTTAGGTTCCGCAGCACTATCTGGGAAAATCTCCCCGTACGAATTCTTCGACGACAACTGCTTTGTCCTTCGCTCCCAGATACAGAGATATTCAAATTCTTTGGAGGTGGTGGTGAACCTGGAAAAGTGATAGATAAGATTGTTGGTTCCCGGACTCATCATTCAACCGACAAGACACCGGAATATCGCGTTGTGGTCAATACAGAGATGTTCGCGTTATGGACAAAGGCTGGGTTGAAAGGGACGAGACATGCGCCTGGGGTGGACGTGAAGGGGAAAGGGAAGGAGGTTGGGGACGACAACGACGATCTTGATAACAGCCATCAGGATGCAGAGCCTGCTCCGGATATTGATGCGGAATCAGATGGAGAAGAGGATACATCTTCTGTTCCAAGTGGAAAGCAGAAACCACTGCGCATCTGGATACCTGAAATAATGGTACAAAAGGCAAACGTGGAACTTGCCAAAGACTATGCGAAGGAATGTGAAGAGAAGAAGGCTCGGACACCTAAGCGCAAACGCCGGCAAGGCGACGAGGTGAGTGTGACCGTGAAATGTTTTTGGACCTAGACTCAATGCTTGCGGATCAGGCTCCAGCGTCGAAGAAGACGAAGCGTCCTACCACATCATCTGGGAAGCAAGCGAAAGCGACCTCCAAGAAGAAGGGACCACCACCTTCTGAGGCTGGCCCGTCGAATTCTCATTCTAGTGCCGATGTTCCTTCAACGTCGACATTGGGATCCTAGACAAGCAATCGTTCGACTGACAGAAGAACAAGCTTTGTGCGATGTGTTTTTTGTATACCCATTTTCTATCTCTGGTATCTTTCTTGGATTCTGGGTGACTGGAGTCTTACTCCGAGTCATGGTGTAATAGTATCATACGGGCGGACACTTTACTGGACTCCAACAGCGGGCCGTCATCCTCGCCGGAAAAGAAACGGCGGAGAAGGGGGTTATTGTCACCCCTTGCATTGCCGCCGGCGGGAGATTGGCCAGGAGCCGTATTTTTGGGAATATTTGGGCTATTTGGATTCTGCTTCATCGTTTCTGTATATTCCAATATAAATTGTATCATAGTGTTTGCGGTTGTCCTCGACCGAATTTGAAAGAGATTTCGATGACGTCACATTCTAATTTTCACATGCTAATTTACAAACTGTCTTCATGACTTCCACCACTACCGACGATTGGTCTCTCCTAGAGGAATTTTCAAAGCAGGAGTCACTCACTACTCTTTCTCTCTCTAAATTTGATTCTCCCGTCGAAGGTTTCCGGCTCGGGATCGACGTCCAGCCATGGTTTCACCACGCAGATAGTTCCAAGAAGGGAGAAAATCCTCAATTGCGCCTTCTCTTTTTTCGGTGCAAACATCTCCTGGGATATCCCATCCTTCCTCTGTTCATCTTTGACCACAACCCACAACGGCATAGAAGTAACCACCCACGGACAGAGGAGCTAACGCGAGGGTTCATTCCCATTATCGAGGCTTTTGGCTTCGAGTGGAGGTGTGCCCCAGGAGATCCTCTTGCTGAATTGGCATGTCTGAACCGTCGAGGGATCATCGACGCCGTACTGACAGACGACGTGGCTGTCTGGGTATTCGGCGCACAGACTGTTTGGAGGAACCCTTCTTCATCCCATCCCAAGGCCAAGTATCCCGAGAAGCAGATCACGTACAAGGTATACAACGGTGTCACACCGAAACACCGTTCTGCAATATTCGTGGTTCTGCTCTGCACTCGGAATCAGTCCCGCTGGTGCGACACAAGGACCTCGTTACGCCTCGCTAAAAGAAAATTTTCTGTCGAGCTCTACAAAGCAGTGACCACTTGCCATCTCAACGAGCGTCAGAATGTCTTGTCCAGATGGCGTAGCCGACTTTGTGAATATTTACAAGCCCGTAATCCCTCCCTGGCCAGCCATATTCCGAGCGGTTTCCCAGACCTGCCCCTCCTCATACCCTACATCAATCTGACTGTCTCATCGTCGTTCGAAGACTACATTTATGTAAAAGGGACTAGCAATGATTCCGAACCATCGCTCCCTAAGCTCGCGCGTATCTGCGAAAACCTCTTTGAATGGGGTTGGAAGGATAGAATTCTGGTTAGGTTTCATAGCAACATCTGGGGACCTATCGCCGTGCGAATTTTGCGACGACAACATCTTTGTCCTTCCCTCACAGATGTGGAGATATCTAGGATCTTTGGAGACGGCGGAAAAGGAGGGAAAGTGATAGATAAGATTGTCAATTCTCGCAGTCATCCCTCAACCGATGAGACACCGGAGTATCGCGTCGTGGTTGATACGAAAATGTTGATATTATGGACGGAGGCTGGGTTGAAAGGGACGAGACAGGCCCCTGGGGTGGACCGGAAGGGAAAAGGGAAGGAGGATACCTTCGACGAGGACTCGGAGGATGGAAGCGATCAAGAAGGAGAAGAAAGTTGTGTTGAGGAGGACCACGATGACGGCCACCAGGGTACTGAGCCCACTCCGGATGTCGATGTCGAATCAGACGACCCGGACGACGAAGAGATCCCAGAACAATCTCAGCAAGAACGGCCTGTTCCAAAGACAGGAAACGGAAAGAAGAAGAGGGAGAGGAAACCTGTAGATCCACGACGTCCTTTGCGCGTCTGGATACCTGAAATTGTGGTGCAAGGGGCAAAAACGAAATTGATCAAGGAATATCAAAAGGTGTGTGAAGAGAAACAAAAGCAAGCTGAAAAGAAAAAGTGCAAACGCGAGGAAGACGACAAGGTGGGTTCTCGAACTGGGACTGATTTCTGTTGCTCCTCATTCTCCGCGGAAGGTCGACCGTTCAACCACATCCCCAACTTCGTCTCAGACAAGGAGAGTTTCGGTGAAGAAAATGACGGAAGCGCAAGCGCGAGCGGAAGGGCTGCCGTCGCTCCTTACATTTCGGGGCTTTACTAAGGAGCCACGGCGAGTTGCTGGCCCTTCGAATTGACGTTGCAGTCTGAGCTCCTCTGTCACCGCTTCTACGCCGTCACGAGAAGAGGGAGAGGCAAAAACTAGTCCGACTGGCAATGCTTGTAGAAGAAGCGGTGGGTTTTTGCAATGTGTAATTGATATATTAAAACTGTATTTATAGTAGATGTGTATTTGTTTTCTGGATAACTGGCACCTTCCTCGGGTTGTAATACTATCGTATTCTTTTTGTTCTAAATCCGATTACTGAAGGGGGAAAACGACTCGCTATGCACGGCCTTGACTTCGGGACCTTGCTTCACTTCGTCGCCGGTTATTACAATGGCTGGTCTTTGTTCACTTGTCCAAGTTGTGGCGTTACTCTACAGGGCTGCGTGTGTGGTGGCAATCAACCTACATACGGACTTTTGTTTGAGACGTCGACACCCGGGGCCGTGGGAAATAAATTGGACGTAGTAAATTACTACCGCCACCACGACGCGTCTCAGCATACATGGAGTTCCCGGAGAACATGAATTCTGAATCGCGAGAACTCTACAATGCCTCCATTTCTAAATTCAATCTCGAAGCTCTCCAGCGCGTGGCCACTGAGTATCGAGGGATACGCTGTGTCGGCTGTGAAGCCATCGCCCAGGGTGGCTACAACACGGTGAGCAAGAAAATCTTCATCGATAAATGTATACGGTGTTCATTCATTTCTCTAAGGTGTTCCTCTTGAAATTTGAGGATGGCCATGAGCTCATTGCACGCCTGGGTGGTAGCCGCTCCGGCCAAGATGAAGGTGTCCCGGAAGATATTTTGACGCATCGAATAAAATCTGAGGTAATATCATATGTCCTCGTTGTTACTTGGTTTTAAATACACGTAGGTTGCGACAATGCGTTATGTTGAGACGCACACGTCGATCCCCATTCCACATATTCACCTCGTCGAATATGATGCTCAAAATTGTGTTGGGACGCGTTTCATACTTATGGACAAAGTGGGTCTCTATGAACAGCTTCTTGGTAGGATACTGACCTGTGTAGATCGCCGGTTCCACCCTTACCGAGGTCTGGGATGCCTTTACATCTGAAGAACGCGAACAAGTCGTCCGTCAATTGACTGGTTTTCAAGCTGAACTTCTGAAGTTGGAGTTCCCTGCAATCGGATCTCTTCTTGACGATCAAGGCACACTTGGCCCGCTTAGCCGTTCCTGCTTAGCCTCGATTGTGGGCCTTTCAAGACCACGAAGGAGTACTTGTTAGCAAACGTGTCTGCCGAACTGAAGCTCGTGCAGGAGAATCCCGACAATTGGCGGGAACAGAGAAAAGAGACAGCAAACCTGAGCGGCGGTTTGGAGGATACGTCAATCGAGGATGCACGCGAGTGGCTGCGCCTGTTGTATGAGGGTATCCGAGGTCTC
This sequence comes from Armillaria cepistipes, assembly GCA_900157415.1. Lineage (NCBI taxonomy): Eukaryota > Fungi > Basidiomycota > Agaricomycetes > Agaricales > Physalacriaceae > Armillaria > Armillaria cepistipes. The sequence continues at coordinate 1,434,302 of FTRY01000013.1, read as the reverse complement.
CGGGACGATATTCTGGATCCACCTGAGAGTCCGTTTGTTCTCTTTCACGATGATTTCCAGTGGTCCAATGTGCTCGTCTCCCCCGAGGATCCAACCAAGTTGGTGGGGATTTTGGATTGGGAAGGGTCGCGAGTGCTTCCTGTGTGGGACAACAGCCGTTTAGCCGACCCGGTAGGACGTAACATTATCGACGATCCAGAAGAGCTCCGGCGTCTTCAAGATATGAAGTGGGATATTCTCCAAGACGTACAGACTAATGTTGCGTACTCGGAACATAGATGGCATCTATTCCTTCGTATCATTGATTATGGCCATTCCTTCCGGTCGAGACGGGAGGTCGTTGATGGCCTTTTCTTAGGGTGGCTTGAATCGGTGCGAGGAAAGGGTCTTTGGGAGGGTGTGGAGTCTATGGCTGGCTTGGAGAAATATATTAAAGGTACGAGTATTTGCAGTGCTCTTTGATAAGGTTCTGATGTGTGAAGTCTAGAATATCGACAGAAGCCGGCTGACTCTGCCCACTAGGTCCTAGAATTCACATACAGCCCGTTATCAGATGGAGCGGTGCACCCGGCGCTTCATGAATGGCTGGTGCTGTAATTGATCTAGCCTTATAGGATCCTGAAGTCGTGTTTTCATTGGACTTATCTGTGTTTAGAAAGTTATCGTGGGAGGTGAGTCCACTGAGCCAGAGTACCCATTCATAAATTTCGTTATCATGCACACCAAGGCGGTGAAGCGCAGCATTAAATTACTAGTCGCCATGCGAAAAACAGAGGCGGGTTGCTTTCTTGTTACCTTTACTATTCCTCTTCTGCGTGTTGGAAGCATGAAGATAAACGTCTCTACTTTATGTCGGCAGCGAAAGACGCAACACATTCTGCAAATCTTAGTATTTTCATTTACGGTTGTGGCTATATTGGGAGGTATGAAGAGTAATCCCGTGTATGTGACGGTGTTTGGAATCTTGGCAGCCCTTGTCGCACTCCTGTAAGTGGGTAGACGTTACCAGCGAAGTCACTGATGGATTATATTATCATCTAGGGCAGTCTTATTGAGCCAAGTTAAACATAGTAAGGAGGGAACAGATGAGGGGGATTTCACAAAGTATGTATTCTTGATAAGAGAAGAGGTTACTGATTTAATGGGATGTGCAGGCTTCGGAGTCCGGTCAACCTACGTTCGCTTCCCAGAGCAACTTCGTCCTCGCTTGTTACACGCGGCCCTACAAATGTCCGAGGAAGAGTAGGAAAGAGAGCGCAAAGGTCTCCATCCCGTGATCGTTCGGTAGCAAGGACGTATCGTGTCGAGAAGGTAGCACATATTCTCAGGAACAGACGAGATTTTCACAGCTATGAGACGGGAATTTTTCGGCAGGTCAAAGCAGTCATAGACCAAGAAGAATTTTCTTGCTTGAGCGGGGTACAGAGGGCTAAGAGGAAGGTGAAGGTTATGAAAAAGAATTCAAGGATGGAACTTTTGATAAGGAGGAGGAAAATGAATAGAAGAATTGTGTTCTGATTCAGCCTCTTCTGTAGAACATGCTATTCGTATCTTTTATATCTGTTGACATGGTATGAATGAAGGAAGTCTCATTACCGGTCCGTACTACAAGCTCTGATGTATACATACTAGCTACCTATGAGCTAGGCTAGATAGGGCTGCTGCAGGTCCGAACAAACCCTACGCTCTAGAACCAGGAGATGGACGAAAACAAGGACAACGGGAATAAGAAACCGGCGAGTCTTCCTTCCTACAATCACGACATGAAAAAGCTATTAGGAAGAGACAAGATCAAGGTAACAAAGCCAGCCAGAGGGCTTAGCCAAGTACTCATCTACAACAGGACCTTCCTTCTCGCAATTCGTCCTTTAGTTCTCTAGCGCCAGGCGCCTCATCTGCAATACTTGCATCAAGTCTGAGATCACCTTCACTTTTTACTGCAGAAGAAGAAACAGTCCCCCTACTCCGAACTCTCGATAGCATTACTAGGATGATAGGTTACCCAGGTCGTCGATCGTGTCCACTTCGTACTTACCACTTCTAGGTTTGCTCACCGCTACTACGTTGGAGGACTGGAGCATGGTACTCGAAGTCTGTGAGCGCTCTTCAGCCAGTGACACCAATGCAAAAGAGGCTGTCAGTGCATTAAGACAAGAATTCGGAAGGTTGGTTGTTCCTTTCATTCCGCCTCTCTTCCCACACATCAATCCATCTCCGAGTCTAGGCATGGCGAACCTTCTACCCAATTATCCGCCGCACGGGTATGTTTCCGTCCCTGTTTCTCAATCACATTCAACAATCCCTTGCAAGCTATGGGCCATCATGCTTCGCAATTGCACCCAAACATTCATCTCACAGTCAACATCCAAAAAGTTTCTCGGCACTCTGGAAGACGTGATAATGTCTCCGAGAACGTCACCTGTCGTTCGTGAACGAGTGCTGGGTGTTATTGCTGCTGCCGCGTACTTGAGTGAGCCTTTATCAACCCACTTCATCCAGGGCTGACTCGTTTCTCCCCATAGGCAAGGAGGACACTGATTTCAGGGCACTTTGGCGAAAGGTCAAGCCGGATGGAAAGCCCGACGAGGCGCGTGTCTTGACTATTGTGTTGCGTATTTTCGAAACTGACCGCCAATCTTGCAGGGTATCCCATTTGACACTGGTGACGCCATGTTCAGTCCTTCCGTCAATAGGCATTATGAGAATCCAGTCTCACCTTAATACCCAGACTCCTTCCCACTCTCTTTCATTGGGGAGGGGGTAAGCAGCTATTGCTTGACCTATGACGTATACCTGAGCAAAATTATGATCAATTTCGTGTTTGATGAAGCTCATTGCATCAAGGAATGGGGGTCTACCTTCCGCAATTCGTACTAGAAGCTCGGACAACTTCGTCTCCTGATGGCTAGCCGAGTTCCTTCATTTGGGCACTGTGACAATGCCTCCCAAGTTTGTTGACCAGCTCAAACAGGAACCACGATTAGATGCGAACACGACCAGTTTGCGACTTAGTTATGGACTCTTGTTGTTATTGACTGCGTTCAAGACCTTCGCTGGAGATTCTTCTTGCTCAGAACGCTCTGTATCGCTGTTGGATGTCGTATATCTGTTGACGCGGCATATAAGAGATGGTCGAAAACCAAGATAACGGGAATGAAGAAACCGGGGGCAGATGACTTCAGCCTTGGATTACGGAAGCCCGGACCGATCTTCCTTACAATGCTCTCAGATTCACTCCGGCGAGAAATTGGGCAACATTTCGTAGTGGGATTTCACGGACAAGAAGTGAACGATGATATACGGAGGCTGATACAGACGTACTTTGTCGGAAGTGTGATTCTGATGAAAAGAAATGTAAAGGGTACGTGTGTGTGAGATGCCAGTGAATGCGCCTTTCTTAGCTTCACGTAGATGCTGAGCAGATTAAGAGGATCGTGTCGGAGCTACAGAAGATCGCGAAGGAGGCGGGGCACGAGAGGCCGTTGCTGATTGGGACGGATCAGGAGAATGGCATGGTGTCGGCGATGAGCTCGTCCACGGCAGCGACGCAATTGTAGGTCCTCTGATGTCGCAGATAATCAAGCTGATCATTCTAGCCCCGGTGCTATGGCCCTCGCAGCTACGGGCTCGCAAGAGATGACCAGAGACGTGTACGCAGCATCCGGAAAGGAGCTGAGATTGCTGGGCGTCAACTGGGCATACAGTCCCGTAGCAGATGTGAATTCTAACATGAAGAATCCAATTATTGGAGTGAGGTCTTTTGGAGATGGTGCGCCATGATTTGCCGTGGATGTAACTGTATTGACAGGTTGTAGATGCCGAGGAGGTCGCAAAGTATGTTGTAGCAGCGGCGCAGGGCCTCACGTCGTCGAATGTCGCACCTGCTGCAAAGCATTTTCCTGGGCATGGAGATACCCACGTTGATTCTCACCTTGCGTTGCCGCGGATCAACAAAAGCCGAGAAGAAATGGAGCTGACGGAACTGATTCCATTCCGGAGGGTGATTGAAGAGAAGTGCGCCACCATAATGACGGGACACATGGCGTTGCCCTTAGTGACGGGTGGGGATGTACCTTGCTCGTTGTCGAGGCAGATTACGACGGGATGGCTGCGAGAAGATCTGGGTTTCGAGGGAGTGGTGGTGACGGACTGCCTGGAGATGGATGCAATTGCTGAGCCGAGCCAAGGTGGCTGTGGTGTCGAAGAGGGCGCGGTTCGCGCATTGGAAGCTGGTGCAGACATCGTGATGATATGCCATACGATGGTGAGACAGGTGGGCGCGATTGAACGCGTGTACGACGCGGTAGAGGCGGGACGAATCAGCGCCAACGACTTGAAGGAGAGCGGCGACAGAGTGAACGCCTTGAAGGACCGGTTCGCTGACTGGTCTCTTCCTGCAGACGACTGGAACACGGTCAAGGCTGCGAGTAGAAAGCTCAGCGAGGAGGCGTACCAAAAGACCACTGCTATCCTGCAGAATGGAACCTGGCTCAAGGCTACTGGCACTGTCGTATGCTACACCCCTCGACTGGAAAGCCTGAACAAGGCCATCGACGATGCTGACGGTATCTTGAGGGACGGTGCGGGCAGGATTCGAAATACCGCTGGACCATCATTTGCTGCACTGGCTCATTCCATTGCCAAGAGAACAAAGTGTGTGCACGTCGTGTACCCTAGTGACGACGACATCGACTGGAACGACGTGTCCGGTATCGTGTTTGTCCTGAGGAACGCAGACAGATCTCCCTGGCAGCTGGAGTGGATGAAGAAAGTAGCAGAAAGAGGGATAAATACGGTGCTGGTGTCGTGCTGCACGCCGTACGACCTGAACGGGGTGAACGTCGAGCAGGGATGCTTGGCGACGTTTGAGTTTACTGTGCCGGCATTCGACGCGGCGGTTCGTGTCATTTTTGGCGAGGCACGTGCTTTGGGGTATTGTCCCGTAATTACCTAATTTAGACTCGATCTAATCTCCCACGTGTTGAGCATAGCCCTCTCCCGTCTTCCTTCCTACACTCACGACAATGAAAAAGCTATTTGGAAGAGACAAGACCAAGGTAACAAAGCCAAAAGACCAGCCAGAGGTTGTTGCACCCCAATCCTGTAAAGCCAAATACTCATATACAACAGGACCACCACCCATCGATTTCCACTCCGATTCACCAGCAGCATGCACTATACCACCATAGCACACCCTCTCTACAAAATCAGAGGGACAGCAGGCATCCAGCCTCGGACGAGGATCGCTGGGAGGTCGTCGGCGGCGATGACCAGCCACGGGCACCAGGCCTGTCTGCTTCTCGCAATTCGTCCTTTAGTTCTCTACCACCAGGCGCTTCACCGCCAATACCGGCACCGAGATCACCTTCACCGTTTACTGCAGCTGGGAAGAAGAAACAGTCCCCCTTGACGCCCGCCTTGGGCATACTCAGAGCTCTCGATCCTCACAGCCTCGATAGCACCGCTCACAACAACGATTCATCCATCTCCGACCACGGCCATCCCGATAGGAGAAATCGCTTTTGGGCAAAGGATAAGCATCAAGAAAGTCTAAAGGACGATGACCCGCCCAGTATTACGAGGATGATAGGTCACCCAGCTCGTCTGTCGTATTTAACTCGTACTTAGCATTCCTAGGTTTCCTCACCGCTACTGCCTCGGAGGATTGGAGCATGGTATTAGAAGTCTGTGAACGCTCTTCAGCCAGTGACACCAACGCGAAAGAGGCTGTCCGTGCATTAAGACGAGAATTCAAGTTGGTTGCTCCCTTCTGTCTCTCTTCCCATGCATCAATCCGTCTCTAGGTACGGCGAACCTTCTGCCCAATTATCCGCCGCAAGGGTATGTTTTCTTCCCTGTCTCTTAATTATATTCAATAATCTCCTCCCAGCTGTGGGCCATCATGCTTCGCAATTCCACCGAAACATTCATCTCACAGTCAATGTCAAAAAAGTTTCTCGACACCCTGGACGACGTGATAATGTCTCCGAGAACGTCACCTGTCGTTCGCGAACGAGTGATGGACGTTGTTGCTGCTGCCGCATTCGCCAGCGGAACAAGTGAGCCTTTATCGATCTGCTTCGTTCAGGGCTGACACGGTTTTCCCCTAGGAAAGGACACTGGTTTCAGGGCACTTTGGCGAAAGGTCAAACCGCCAGAAAAGCCCGACGAGGCGCGTGTCTTGACTGTGTTTCATATTTTCGAAACTAACCGTCAATCTCGCAGGGCATCCCGTTTGACAATGATGACGCCATGTTCAGTCCTCCCGTCAATAATAGACTTTCTCATTATGAGAATCCAGTCACGCCCCAAGACCCGGCCCTCCGCACAACGCATAATCACCGGAAACGCAAATCACCCACGCGAAACCGTATCATACCACCAGAAGAAGATATCAAACGTCTCTTCCAAGAATGTAAAATCGGCCAGGGTAATGCTAGCCTGCTTTCCCAGGCTTTGGCCCTTGCGCGCCCCGAAGATCTTCGTGAGAAGGATGTCATACAGGTGAGGTCGCTCCTCACAACCCGATTGAAATTGCTAACGGTTGTGCCAGGAATTTTATTTAAAATGTCGCCAGTCGCAAGAAATTATTTATGCTCAAATCCCTTGGGCAACTGCTGGTGCTGAAAGATCCAGGGCTGAGCAACAGCGAAAACGTACACTATCAGATAACTCTGTACTCGAAGACGCTCCAGTAACATTGACGACGGAGGAGCATCTGCTGGCAGCGTTGCTTGGTGCTAATGCAGAGATTGCTGATGCTTTGCAACAGTATGATGACCTGGAAAGAGTAGGGTTGGAGCGTGAGGCGGAAGAGAACAGCCGTAGAGACGTGCGGATGGATCCTAGAGTAAGGTTTGGCACTTGGTTGTTGTCTTTTGGTTGACGTCCTTTACAGCAAAAACAACTGCTGTTGGAACAGCAAGAATTGCTATCGGCCATGGGTGATGTACATATCGGCGGGTCAACATCACGCAGCCCATCTCCGGCCCGCTCATCGCGTTCTCGACCAGTATCGCTACTGCATTCTGATGTTTCAGCGGCACAGACCCTAGCTCCGCCACCCGCGCCTCATGGCCCTAGGTCTCCAACACAAGCATCTGTGCATTCTCGCACATCTTCACCGAATGTGGAACTGACTATCGCGACACTTGCCAACGGGTCGGATTCATACTCTTCGTCGAGCGACGACTCTGTGGAGACACCGATCAAGCCTAGCGCGAAGGCGCTCGGGAAACGGAGAGTAATAGAAGCAGAAGAAGCGGATAGCCCATTTGATCCAGACGACCTATTTTACGAGAACAGGGACGAGTTTCCTGTTGAAGAACGGAACGACTCGGATTCGGATGATAGTCGCGATGTGCGGTGGCATAATGCTCATCCGGTGCATTTTGTGTACGATGCTGCCGCTGAAAGGACGAGGCAGAGGCTAGAGAAAGGACATGCATTAGTTGTAAACGGTGTACATTAGAGAAGAGGGACATGAATAGCGTACTGTACAATAACATGCCGAAAGCGAACAATACAATGCATCGAGGCCAAGTGTGACTGTGACAGTTGACACCACCTTCTTTACGACCAACATGTCGAACAAGATAGCTGCCATCGACTCGGACCTCTATGGCGGTATGTTTCCTTGTATGCGATTTACTGGTGTTTGATGGAGACTGTAGACATTTATGGAGATGACGAGTCTGAGTTTGTCGTGGAAACCGAGGAGCAGCCTATGTCGGACGCGACGACGACGACGACAACTACGACAGCAGATGAATCCTCTGGCTCGCTTCCGGCCAAGCCGTCGGGGTCGATGTCGTATTCCGCCCAGATAGCGCAACAGTTCTCGACGTACCAGCAGACGCCGAGCCAAGAAAGGCAGCCGGGCCCGTCGTCGATACCCACTATGACGGATAGTATTTTTGGGAAAAAGCCTTCCGAAATGCATGATGCGGGGTAAGCCTGCTTTTATTTTGCTTTGGACACGGTCTATGATATGATACTATCACGCCGTCGTACATTATTATTCCTTGCATACCTATGCTCACGCTACTACCTCTTCTCTCTCTCTGTCTACTATACACTCCGCTATACTCTCCGATACCGTGGTGGCACATGTAGCAAAATGTTCATTGGAGGACTGAATTGGGATACAACAGATGGTACTTATTCACATATTTATGCTATACAGTGCTGATCCCCTTTACTCTGTGCGTCATCAGAAGGGCTAAGGGATTACTTTTCTCAGTTTGGAAAGGTAGCTGCGACTCGGTGGTTTTGCGTTGTTTCTTACCGTCTTTGAGGTCGATGCGGTGACTATTATGCGAGACCCGTCAGGGACGTCGAGAGGGTTTGCGTTTTTGACGTTTGAAGATCCGTCGGCGGTGCAGGTTGTTACTGCGCAAGACCATTTTTTGGATGGGAAAGCGGTATGTTTTTTTTGGTGTTTGTTGGGCTGGCTGGTGTTGACCTGTTTAGATTGATCCTAAACGCGCGATTCCGCGTGAAGAGCACCTTCGCAATACGCGCTATTTTGTTGGTGGGCTGGCACCGTCGACGACGTCGGATTCGATGAAGGAGTTTTTCTCTGCGTATGGGAAAGTGGTGGACGCGACGGTGATGCTTGATCGTGAATCTGGGCGGTCAAAAGGGTTTGGGTTTGTGACGTTTGAAGATGCAGCTAATTCGGATCAGCTGGTGGGTAAAAACCTGGTTTTGGATGATAAGCAGGTAAGGGTGGTACTGATAATTATTGGACTTGGCCTAACGGGTATGCTAGATTGAAGTGAAGACGGCGCAACCGCGGAGTCAGCGCGAGCAAGCACGCAATAACGCAGGGGTGGTCAACAATATGCATGTGCAGGAAGTGCGACCGCCGATGCCGTTCATTCCACAGCAGCCGAACCCAATGTCGATGATGTACCAGCGGATGCCGATGCTCCCGCCGATGATGGGGATGAACCCGATGATGATGGGCCAGTTCCACCCGATGGCGATGATGGGGATGGGGATGGGCGGGATGAGGCTCGGGATGGGGCCGATGGGCGGGATGGGTGTTCGCGGTGGGATGAATCGGGTGGCGGGACCGGTAGGGAGGATGGTGACGACAGGCGGGGGAGTCGGGCCGTCGCGGGTGATAACGAGAGGACAGCACAGTTTCCATCCTTATGCACGTTAATTGTACGTATACTAGCAGGGACCCGTGAAATGTTGGATTCTCGGGTAAAATCCATCAACACACGTAATATAATTATATGCGATAAAGAATATAATAGGAAGCAATAGCAAGTAAGTCGTAAAGTAGGAAGGAAAATATCGCTCAATGTAACCCACGCCCATTGTTGGCTTCACGACAAAATAATTTCTACAGATGGATGTTCATATTGATGGCGACGTACCTTCAGGATGCTTCTGAGTTCTTGTCATTCTTTTCCCCACAATCCAGGTATGATTTGAGGCAGAATGGTATAAATACTTACAGTAAGGTATCGCACGGAAGGAACATGAAGAACGTAAAGGACAGAAAAAAATGTTACTTCAGATAACAGTCGTAACATGTTACATGAGAGGCGGGCTGAAATAGCTTGGCGAGTCCAGCTTGAACGTTTGAACACACAGAGAAGAACGAACACATGATGGAAAGAAGGCCTAAAAATGGAAGGACCCATGTAGCCAACGAGAGGGCGACGGAAGCAAGTTCCGACATCCGTATAGTAGATTTCAAATTAGGGGCCGTTTGCCTATATTGGGAACAGAACCAGCCACGCTGTCTCCTCGACCTTTTACCTTTTACCTTGATGTGCTGATTATAATTTACGCAATAAACAGGTAAAGGTAGACATACATGTCAACCGAACAGGTCGACATTTCTCTGCAATCTACTGGATCACAACCAGATATCTCTCTCGGATCATTCGATTCCAGTTTCTCGCCACCTCGACTGCCGTCCAACACATCCAAGACGAATCCTTTGGCCACTCCGGTCGTTCAACAGAAGGCTGATTATTCACGGAGAAATGGTGGTGCGTCAAGTTATCTTGACGACACGGATGGCGACTTTCTAGACACGCCGGGAACCTCAAAGCCGCGATGGGGTGGTGAAGAAACGCCAGCAGCACTACGCGCAAAACGCAAATCTGGCGCCAAGGGTGCACTTACGCTCAGAGATCAGGAAAAGGTGCGTGCTAATTCGCCTATATACGTTTGCTAATTCTCTAGTAGCACATCGACCATCTGAAGAAGGAGAACTTTGACATCAAGATAAAATGCCACTTTCTCGAGGAGCGCCTGGCGCAGCTCGCGCCCGACCAGATGGACGCCGCCTTGAAGCAGAACATCGATCTAAAGATAGAGCTGTCAGCGCGTGGACAGGAAATCAAGCGGCTGAAGAAGCTCCTCCTCGAACTCGAGCGGGAGCTGGAGAGGATGCAGCGTGGTGCTAGTCGTGGCCGAGAAAGAGAGCTGGAGGAGAAACTCGAGGAACGCGATCGCGAGATACGGGAACTGCGCAGGCGGCAGAATGGGCACGGAAACGACGAGCGGGCGGCTGAATTGGAAGAGCAGTTGGAGGACGCTCGGGATTTGCTGGAGGAGAACAACGCGGAGATTGAGCGTCTGAGGGAAATGGTGGAGCGTGGCAGCGATGGCGGCGATGACGGGGACAGTCAGCTGAAGCAACGTGTGGCTGAGCTGGAGGCGGCGAATGAAGAGTGGCAACAGCGGATGCAGAATATGGCAGACGATTATGAAGAAGAGAAGCAGGAGCTGGTTGGATCGATAGAGTCGATGGGCTTGAAGATCGAGCAACTCCAGCACAGAAACGAGGCGCAGATGCAGGAGAGAAGCGAGAGTCGCGCCATGATGCTTGATGAGCGGGAGCACAGGGAGGCCGTCGAGGATGATCTGAACCAGGTCAAGGATCGCTTGGCTGCTGCACTGATCGAGCTTCAGCAAAAGGACGATGAAATCGACCTGAAGAACGAGGAGCTTGACAATCTCGTCGTCCAGCATGAGAACATTGTTGAGCAATGGCGAGGAGAGGTGGAAGAGACCAGAGGTCAGGTAGAAGAGTTACGGGACGTGAGCGCCTTTTCTTTCTTCTCCTTTCCTCGCGTCCTGATTCACATGCAGGTCCTCGCTGAACGTGATGCTGAATCGAAAGATCTGCGGCTCAACATCAATGAACTGGAGGCCAATACTGAGGATCTGCATGCCAAGTTCGAGGCTGCGTTGGCTCATCTGGAGCGTGAAGCAGAGGAGAAGGATAACGAAATCGAGACGTTGACTGATGCCGTCAAGGAACTTGGTGAACAGATCTACAATCTGGAGGATGAGCGGGATCGTATACGCGACGCGGCAGATCGAATGCGGGAGGATGATGATGTGGAGAAGGAGCGTTTGGAGGCTATTCAGGTTGCACTCAAGGAGGTATGCCTTTCGTTTTATTTGTCACAAGTTTATCTGCTTATTCGTTGCAGAAATTGTCCCAGGTGAAAGCTCAACTTCAAGAGACGACTGAAGCATACGAGACATGCAGCCGAGAAATCCATGCACATCGCGCACGGCAAGAGGAACTCGCACAACACGTCGAGGAGTTGGTCGAAGAGGTAGAACGCGAACGCGAGACGCGAGAGAGGTCGGAGAACGCTTTGGAGGAAGTCGAGAAGAGAGGTCAGGATGAGCTGCGACGCGAGCGACGGGCCCTGGAAGCGAAAGAAAGCGCGCTCCAGAGTGCGCTGAATGATCTTTCGCGTGCACAGTCCCTGTTGAGCCAGAGGGAAACAGATCTTCAGGCCGTTCAGACTGCTTTGCGGACACTGGAATCCGAGTCCAAGCGTGCTGGGGAGACGCATACGACGGCGCAGTTCTCTTTGCAGCTCGAGGTTGATCGTCTGAAGCGAGATCTTGAGCGGGTTGAGGATGAGTTGAATCGGGCGAGGAAGGAGCTCAATGAGAGGGAGAGCAAGGGTCGCGATAGAGACGGTGACTTGGACAAGTTGCATGGAGATAATAGGGAGCTGTCGACGCAGCTCTCCGCTCAGACGCAGGCGCGGTTGAACCTTTCTGAGAAACTAGACGTGGTCCAGGGTAATCTACGCGCGTCGGAGGTAGAGGTAGCAGCGTTCAAGGCGAGGGTTGCTGAGTTGGAGGCGAGGTTGGGGAAGGACCAGCGGTCGCTGTTGAATGCCGAGAGTCAATACCGGGATCAGCTCACGGAGAGAAACACGCTGTTGTTGACGATCTATCAGTATATGGACAAGATATTGGGCGTCGATAAGACACCTGTAAGTTCCTTTCACTCCTCTTTTCTTTTATTGATGCCCGGGATGTAGAAAAAAGGCGAGACAAAGCCGTTCACAAATTTCAGCGTCTTCCATGACAATCTGATAACTCGGCTGAAGGCACTCAGTCAGATCCAGCTGAACTTTGATAAGCAGTGTAAGGAGGTGGAGGGACGGTTTGTGGAGAAGCTTACGGATATGCGGAAACAGCTCGATATGCGGTGGAAGCAGATTGACAAGTTTGAGACGAGCGTGAAAGCGTATGCTGAGGCCAAGGCTGGTTGGCGGCGGAAGTTCAGCGCAAAGGAGGGCGAGCTGGAAGCGATCAAGGTTTGTCTTTACTTCGTCATCGGTTCTTTTCTGACGGTCCGTGCACAGACATCGAATGCGGAGATGGCGGCACAGCTGGCGAGTCTGAAACGACCGGGTCAGACGGACTCGATGGAAATACGGTCGCTGAGCACGCGTGCGGTGAACGCTGAGCGTCGGCTGAACAATGCGCAGAACCAGCTGTTGGCGACAGAGGAGAAGATGGCGCAGATGAACCAGAAGAGCTCGGCGGTCGATGCAAAGTGGGAGGCGAGGGTGAAAGAGTATGAGACACGGTTGAAGGCTGCTGAGGAGAGGGTGAAGAGGGAGAGACAGGGTGGGAAGGAGAGGGTTGCGGAGCTGGAGGCTAGTGTTAAGTGAGTGTGTTTGTTCAAACTTTTGCTGGTTTTTCTGACTGGTTGTAGGGTGCTGCAACGGCAGTTGGATTTGGCGCAGAGAAGAAGTCACCAGTTGAACGATGTTATTGATGCTAATAGGGTAGCTGGGTCTCCTGCCAGTAATTCTTCACGATAGTCATGCTTAGTATATATTGTATCGACCAGTGGGATAATTGTATTTTAACTCGGTTACCTTGCTTGGCAAGGTCTCCCCAGGACCAGGTGCAACATAGGTGGTGGTCAGTCTTGTTATTGCAAGCCAACCAGTGGCAACGTCAATTGCTGTAATACTTTGGGGGGAATTGTAACGCATCCTTGCAAGACGCTTTCAGAGAGAGATGTGCGCGCAGTCTCAATGTCCTGCGGGTCAGGTATACGACAGACAGATGTATACGGATAAACTTTGCTCCTAAAAATATGCATGTCCTTCAACTCATCCACGACCGTGGTTGTAGCACAGATGGCGGAGTGAGGGTGAAGCGAAAGATAGCTGAGCCTGTCCAGCCTAAGCCCAAGAAGAGTCGGGTATAAAGAGCTTCATGTTTGATCATAGATGTCGTGTATTGGAAAAATATAGATATTAGTATAGAAAATGGATGGCGGAAATGGATGATGATCATGGCTAACAGATATAAATGTCGCGACTTACGTTAGAGAAGTTTTACCGCCAAAGCAAGGTCCAAGTCGTCGACTGACGACCGCTAGTTGTAATGATGAGATGAGACTCAGGGTAGAGTGACAGTGATCGCTGTAGGGCCGGGCACGTGGATACAATAACTGTACGCGTCTGTCTTCCACCACCATCGTTCTTGCTCCCTGACACCAACCCCGACGGCGACGACGACGATGAGCACGGTTCGCAGCCTCCACGATGTACCCGAAGAGGAACCGTACCTGTCGTCATCCTCGACCTCTCCCTATTTCGACTCCTCAAGTGCTGCAACAGCCTCAACGTCCGCCCTAGGCTCGAATAGCAAGTCGTCGTCGAGGTTGAAAAAGTCGTCGTCTTCACGTCTTGGGCGAGTGTCGGCTGAGAACTTGACGTCAAAGAGAACGGTTGCAGCGACGAAGGATAGAAATATCCCCAGAATAAGAAGCACGCCCCGGTTACCTCATGAGCGGGATGCAGAAGACGCTCCGAGTGCCGTCATGTACTGGAGTCGTGCGCCCGTCTACGGTGCGATACCTCAACGGAATATGCGAGGCCATACCGTCACGCTGTTGGATAATGTTGCTTGGATTTTTGGTGGATGTGATGATAAAGATACGGCACGAGATATCTATTGCTTTGATATTGGTGTGTGGCTAGCGGGTGGCTCTGACGCTGTTGACTGACCCTACCCGGCAGATACGATGCAGTGGTCGCATCCCGACACCGTCGGCGACGCACCTCCTCCTTCGCGGGCCCATACTGCAGTCATGGTCGGTCGCCAAATCGTCGTGTACGGGGGCGGACAAGGCGGCACGTATTACGACGGTGTCTATGTGTTTGACACAAGCACCCGAGCCTGGTCGCGCCCTACAATCGTGGGAGACATACCCCCGCCAAGGAGAGCGCATACTGCTGTTCTGTACGAGAACAAGATTTGGATCTTTGGTGGTGGAAACGGCATGACTGCGTTGAATGATGTCTGGACGTTGGACGTTTCCAACACGACTGAGATGCGGTGGGAGAAGATAGTGACGACTGGAGACAAGCAGCCGACGGCTAGGGGATACCATACTGCGAACCTTGCCGACCATTTCATGATCATTATCGGCGGAAGCGATGGAGCCGACTGTTTTGCGGAGATTTGGTTTTTGAATCTTAGTGAGTGCCAATCGAGTTTTGTATTTCATGGACCTCTCAACATTCTCCCCAGAAACTTTTGAGTGGACTTTAATAGACCTACCTGAAAACGAATCCTATAAACGACTATCTCATACCTCAACCCAAGTGGGGACTTATCTTTACGTTCAAGGCGGACATGACGGATCAGAGTATACGTCTGACGTGAAATGCTTCAGCCTTGGCAAGTTCGACCGTCCTTCCGTTGTATTATTATGGGTATTAACATCGTGGTAACAGTGAACTTTCAGTACGAGAATCGACCAATATTCGGTCGACCACCCAGCCAGCGGGGATATCACGTTGCTGTGCTCGCCGACAGTCGACTCTTCTTTTTTGGTGGATACAACGGGATGACGGCCTTTGATGACGTCCATTTGATTGATTTGGCTGGCTCGGCGTTTTTGCCTCAAGTGACGAGCTTTGAGATCGTGCTGTAGTCTACACAACTGGGTTGTAGCAGAGTCTGTTTTTTTATATTTTCGATTAATCGATTGCCACCTGTACGAGCTGCTACTACTACGACATTTGTTCAGACCTTACTTATCTCTAGGCATGCTTCAAGGACTAGACGAGTGACTTAGAGCGTACTCTACCCCGTACAGGTCTTGCTGACGATAGATTGAAGTTCCATTGCCTCGCTGATACATCTTGTGTGCACGTTCTCACGATAATTTGGGGCAAACACACGTCGTTGGTTGCACCTCCAGACTGAAAGAATGTCAGGGAAGTTTAAACTCTGTCACAAGTGCACGATGTCGGTCTTTGCAGAAAAGCGGAAAGGATAAGCAAGAGGTGCCGTCGCGCGATCACATGCTGTCCGACGCGCTAAGGCGCCACTGTGACTACGTTCTCATAAAGATATCTATTACAAACTGAAATTGATTCAAATGGACAGCCATCGGTCATACAACGCAGCTGCGAGTGGGGTTGCGCCAGTCATGCCATAGAACAAAGAAAGATTATTTCGCTAAGATCCGCAACACCAGTCTTCACTTTGCCATTGTGCCAACGAAGTCTTGTCGTCGGCCTCGAGATTCATTCTACAGGGATTTGTTGCGGAACAAGTGAGGAAGGAACGTGAATACTCTGGGCGGCATGATATTCGAAACTGTAATTGATGCTCATCAGTGTACTGAGACTTTAGCAGCCCCATCGAGGTTTCAGCAAAGGGCAGACACCGTTGAAAGTCTAACCGCAACCTCCGCCTCCACCGCAACCTCCACCACCTCCTCCCCCGCAGCCTCCACCTCCTCCGCAAAATCCTCCTCCTCCCCTACGACCTCCACCACCACTACTACGTCCACCACCACCGCTACGTCCTCCATTGCTACGTCCTCCTCCACTGCTACCACCACGTCCTCCACTACTATTACTACCACGAAGACCTGGGCTACTTCCCCCGCCACTTCTAGCACCTAAATGAAGTACTAATTAGACATCACTCAACATTCGACGATGTTCAAACTTACCATCAGTTCCACAACCGCCGATGTTCTTCCAAACGAAAGAGATAAGTCCAAAGCAAAGCAAGATCACGATAATAGAAAGGACTCACACCACCACCCTTGCCGACTACATGACCCGTGGTCGCTACACACTCTGTACCATAGTTAAAGTTCAATGGCACAGGCACCAGAAAAGCTTGGTCATGATCGACACCCCTTCCCTTCCCTTCCTCTCGCTTAAGCCTCCTCTCCCGCGTTTCCAGCCTTGCTCGCCTCATGGTGACGACTTGATCTCGGTGCAGGTACGAGTACACCGCATTATGGTCGCTCGGGTGAGTGGCTGCCAGAAGATCGCTTCGGTCTCGAGGTGGGACGAGGTGTGATGGTGGTCCCGACTGTTTATGCATCGATACAAGCCTATTTAATCTTTGCCCAATTGTGTCGCCTGGCAGTGGACACCCACAGTGAGCATATGGGATCCCGAAACGGTCCTGCAAAGAGTCAGTAAGACTAAGGAAAAGGAGATGATCAATAACGCACTTGCCATGCCCGACAAGTGGTGTCGAAAGCATCTGACAATTTGTCTTCAGCGACCTTGTCGTCGTGGTCGGCGAACCGACGGACATATTCGAGACAGTGGCGCGAGTACTGCTGAGCCATGAGCTGGTGAGTATGCCAGACCAGGTCAATGTCCAGTGTTGGGACAAAGAAGCCAGCCGGTGACGAAGACATGAGGTCAAGGAATCTGAATTTTTGAGGTCATTGAGGATGAAGACCAAGAGGACAAGCCCTGCTTACGCGTGATAACGAGCCGTGCAGTGCTTGAGGACCACTTCATCCTCAGAAGATGAGAAAAAGTCCTGTTCTGTCCAGCCCAACTTATGCATTTTGTCGACAAAGGAACCTTGTCGAAGAACCTTCATGATGTCAGTGTTCTGTAGTTACGATGATCGCAAAAGCACATACCGCTCCAATGAGATCCAAGGAAAATATTTTGTCGTCTTCGTATGCGCCCATGATACAGAACAAACTATCGTTTCGATATTAGAATCGCCAGAGAAATGGCAAACAAAAACGTACAGTTGCCCTCCGTACGATTTGATACGCTGGCCCATGGCACCCCGAATTTTTTTCATACTATAATCCATCTGGTTCTGTATCTTGACCGCCCATGCCTGTTCAGTTTTTGCATCTCCCACGCGTGGGATTATCTTCAAAATTCCGGTCTTGATCGCCTTGGCACGACTCGAATTCTTGATATTGTCAGGGGTATGAAGGGTTCCACTAGAGGTCTAAGATATCAGTCAATGGAAAGAAAAAGATGACGGTTAGAACGCACGCAAGGACGTCGTTGGTCCCTACCAGGTCCTTCACAAGTTTATGGACAGCCAGTCTTTCCCTGGTAATCATTAGCGAACACACTGTGCACCTGGTCATGAAGAGTTGCTGGAGATATCCGGTGCCATTGGATTCTACCAGGCCTAGATCTCTTCAGACATGGCTATTAAATAATTCAAAAGGCCATACTTACGAACGTTGACCTTCGTGAGACATTGAGGGCAGGCTATTTCTCGGTTAGTCAATACCAATGCCGACTCGAAAGGATCATAGGGAAGGTGGGTTTTCTGCATCCATGCCTGGATACGGGCATCTGATGGGGGCGAGTCAATGGTATAGCATGTCTGCTCCTAATGCGTCCAATCAGCTCAACCCGAGAAAAAATTACGCGAGATAAGCGTACCAGGTCCTGGAACCAGTCACCGGTACCCGCAAGTATCTTGATGTGCTCGTTTCGTAGGGAGTCTTCAGAATACCGCCTGGTATGCGATCAACATAATATCACGGAGGCAACTGTGTGAAACATACGCAGGATTTAACAAGTAGGCGTGCCACACCTGTACATCTAGATTAATGGGGTCTTGGTAGATATCAAAACGTGCTACTCGCCATGATAACATCAACAGGAGGCAAGCACCGATCAGCGAGATCCATTTCGTCAGCTCTTGTTACTGTCAGCTCTTTGCACCACCTTTCGAACCTGATAAATACAGTCAAGTCTCGAAGGTCAACCAGTGGCTAGGGAACGTACCTCTCAACAGCCAGTCCAACAAACCAAGACCACCTGCGCTCCTTATCTTCGGGAGCATCTCTATATTCGGATCGGTCCATCTCTTCAACTCGTTCTTTGAGGGAGGTAAAGTGTTTCAACAAACATAAGTGGCCCTTGAGCTGAGATATGCTAACAAAGGGTGTCTGAATAGCACGACGGCCAATGAACAGAGGATAGGTTAACTCGTATGAAGGTGACGAGGTGTCAGACTCGTTGCCGCCACTCGGTTGTGCGGAATATGATGACGGGATGTCCATTGGGTAGATGGGAATGATCAAAGCATTTTATATAGTGAATTTAAGCGCTACACATAGGATGACGATATTAGCAGGGTCCAGATCCGAGAAATGTATCGAGCTGTTGACATGGCGCTTGTTCAAGGTCTCGTGGCCTCTTAACACTGTTGCATTGCCGTCAGCATACGCAAAGTAACAGTCAACTACCAGCAACCCAATCAGAGAGAATACTCATTCTTTATGTGATCTTGGATAAGCATGGTCCTCAGTATTCAGAAGGTCTTTCCAAGTGTCAGCACTTGTCTACCCGCTGCCTCGAGATAGAGATCTAGGGTAATGTGAGTATATATCCCTAATTAATAAGCGGTGCGGTTACCAGAGTACTTTCGACATTTCTTGGCCGCTTTGACAAGCATCTCAGAGCACTGTGCATTTGTTCCACCATGTGTGCTGCCGACGTGACAGCCGTTCTGGGATCCACACTGACCACCGTAGACCGGTGGGTCAGCAGTGTCATCTCCGTCATCGTCGGCAACCTCTCCCGTGGAGAGAAGATCGTCTTTTCTCTTGTAGTCCCAAGAGCTGAGTGTATGCATGCACTAATGCGTATTACTGTGAGCGCGGCACATTACGGGCCATGTCCTAATAGAACAATGCCTGTCCTAGAGTAAGTATATGCGCAGTCAGGCAATAAAACAGAAATAGCATAGATTTTGCTCACCAATAGTGGCGCCCCCGCCTTGCCCGTTCTGACAACACGTTTTCTTGCTCTGCACGTCATGAAAATGACCATTCAGAAATGCAATCAACGTACTGAGGAACCCGGTGAAAGAGAACGCAAAAAACGGTAGCATTTTTACGCGGCTAACCAACATAAAATTCGGAATGGGCAGGAATTGGCGACGAAGTACACAGCGAAGAATATGAATGTGATAGACCCAACGACGGACGCAATGGACGCTTGTAGCGGGACTAAAAAACAACTAGACCCATTGAAGAGATGCAACACGGCGTACTCATGATGATGGGTAGCAGTCCAATATCAATAATGAAAGTCAACCTTCACTGCCTCAGCCCCATGCATCGAGATTGACGTATCTTCCTTAGGTGTTCCCGATGGAACTGCCATGCACTGGTTGTTTCATTAGGATTCAGGACAGCAAACAGTGCAGATGTGAGGCTGAATGATAGACTGTTGAATCAAAGGCTGTTTACCCAAGAGAAGAGCCGGATGTCGCTGAATGAGAATTAGAGAGGGAAGTGAGGTCAGAGCTAGGAATATCGTTCACGAAGGAACTATTCGCCGCTGCACGCTGGACACTGATCAATGCAAACAGCAGCGACGCGCCGACTTGAAGGCTTTGCGATGTCTGTGAGGCGAACGTAGTGACACCGCAGAGAAAAGACCAGTCTGATTGTTCGTCAATGAAGGATACATTTGTAAGTATATGCACTCACGAAAACTAGCAAAACATCCAGTATATCCCTCTATCCTTTCACCATCTCAATATCAAATGCTCTTCGAGGTATGTTCTCCAAACCTTGGCAGCCGGACGTCGGACGTAGCTCCTCGTACTGCTTGTCTTCTGGGAATTTCTGCTCGTAGTCAAATGGACACTCCTTTTACTTTCAATGAGCTTCACTATGCTCGAGAAAAATTTGACAACACGCACCTTTGACTAAAAATTTGGGAGTCCTCCCACCCATCAGTCCTCTTGTAGATTTCTTTCTGCTGCGCGACAGGTAGTTGGTCGAGTTCTCGATAACAGGCTGGTCATTGTCAGAATGGGTAGCTCATTCAGCAGATTTCTTCGTCTTTGCATTGTCAGATACAGGAAGGAAGGCGTGGCTGTGGAAGATGGTGGTACGAAACAAACAGCTTGATGAGCGCTAGATGGAAAATTATCAGCCGTCATTTTGTTTGTTTCCATCTTCGGTCTGACACTCGGAGTATTTGACGCCGACTTTTAGTTATCTGACCGTCTTTACTGTGTATACATTATTTAACATTTAAAACATGCCTAGTAAACAAGAGATGCCGTCGCGCGATCACATGCTGTCCGACGCGCTAATGCGCCACTGCAAAGAACCTTAACTCGTTGTCATAAAGATATCTATCACAAGCTGATATTGATTCAAATCGACAGCCATCGGTCATACAACGCAGCTGCGAGTGGGGTTGCGCCAGTCATGACATAGATCAAAGCAAGATTATATGCGGCCTCTTTCGCAAACGTTTCCTCCTAGATTCAAGTTATAAGAGGCCAAAAGTGGATATACATTGATAACCAACGACTTACGGTCGACTGCTCTGCAAGCTGAAGTACTCGTTCGTAATGTTTCGCAGCATGGCTGTACAGGCCTGAGAAAATATGGTTGAAAAAGAGACATCGGGATAAATGTAACCTAGCACCTACTAAGTTGGTGAAAACTGCGTCCAAAGTTATATTCGACTTCGCTCTGTCCTTGGAGGTTAGTTCCTCGAATGACTCTATACCGTGATAGGAAGGCCAAGGCCTGCACAAGGGAACGGTTAGCTAAAAATAGCTGTAAAGTTATAAGATTAATACCTGTGCGATCAAATGGTGCCTATTATCTGACTGTCGTTGCATGGCGCGACCCAGAGATGCGATTGCTAGAGACAAGCAAATCATGGGGTCGTCGGGGCAATAATCATACGCATGCAGGAGGTAAACTGGATGGACAGTCAGTGTTTAATCAATGGAGAGAAAACAAAAGAGCGTACAGATCGCGCTCTGGTAACTTTTAGCGGCAATGCATATCTGACCATAAATGGCCACGATAACGGGGTTCTGCTTCGTGGGCAACTCCGGTATTGGACCTTTCCCATTATCGGTCTCCGCATTTCCGCCAGCTTCATCCTCAACGTCGTCATCCTCCGCCTTGGATTGGTTTATAGTAGCATGACGCTTGTTGGCCTGATTCCACCGCAGGGTCTCCGGATTTTTCACAGCCGCGTCTCCCAGCTTCATCTCCCGGAAGAGATGTTTCTGCAAAGTGGATGTGATGAACGCATCAGTTGGCCGCAAACCGCTCGATAGGGTAGCGAGGAGTAGACGCAAGGGCTCGTTGTTGAATTGATAGATGTTGATCAGCTTGCGGCACAGTTCGACGACGACGACAAAGTTTTTCGATGCGATAGCGCATGCTTATCGGAGGTCAGCACTTGATACGTGAGTATTAGAGAGAGATTGGATCACCAAGTAGAGCAAGCCGAATGGTGGATTGCAGCTCTTTGGACTGGTATGCATTTGATAAGAGAATGTGGCGAAGGACCTCATCGGCTAGATCATACTGTCCACGCTTCGTCAGTATGAAGCAATACTGAAAACATGATAATTAAGGTTATGTATTTCTTGGAATAGTCAAACAACTCACCTGCATGAACACACGCAACCAATCGTCAAACGAGACGCCACGAAATATGTCTACTTTTTCGTCCTTCTTGTCGCTCCTAGACGCTTTCTTGGACATGCTATCGTTCTCTATGCACGGATGTCTTAGGTTTGTCTAGGGCAGCAGAAAGAAAGCCGCTCTACCTAGATCAAGATGCAGACGCGAAACCATACGATCCTCGTCTTCTTCATGGTCTCTCTGTTTCTTGGGACGCCGTGGGAACATCCCTCGGAAGCCGTTGTTCTAATCTCATCAGGTACAGCCACAAGACGCAGAATACCATCCTCACCCTACTAGTCATGAACAAATTCCGAGTCTCCCTAAATGTCTCGACCATTTTTTCCGCTTCAACCATCCATTCACGTTCCGCAACCTCGTCGGCTTCCATCATCTTCGCCCATACCTCTTGCAGTCTTCGGTATCCTCTGACGATTTCCTTCTCCTTTTCGACCTCCAGTTCTCGCAATTGCGCGTGAGTCAATCGGTTTTGGGCCTTGACAACGGGTTTAGTTCTTGGCTGTGTCCTTTCTTCGGGGAACAAAGAAGCGGTCGCTGGATCCTCGGCCTGTGTTGCGGTCTTGTCCTTTGGTCTCTTTTTGCGGGAATCGATGACTGAGATGGTGTTGAGCGTTATCACAGGCGAAATGCAGGATCCGTACCTTCGTAGACCAGTTCAAGCGCTTTCCTTGGTTCGTTCAGAATTTCGTAGATCTCGGCAAGCTTCATTTTGGCTTCGTTATGTGTAGGATCAGCAAGTTTGACTGCTGAGCGTTAATGTTGAATCGTATGGAAGGGCACGATAACATACTGTGTTCGTAAACTTCGGCCGCTTCTCGTAGCTCGTCCAACATTCGAAGACAAGCGGCTGTTTGAAGGAGGACATACAGACTACTCGTCTAGAGAGCGCTGTCAAAGAACAGCAACCAAATGAAGAATACTAACTCACGCTGGCGTCGGCGCCTAAAAGTTCGTAGATAGGGCGAGCATCAGCATATAACTCTCGTTCGAAATATGCGTCAGCAATCTCTACAAATAAAGCAGCGTAGTCAAGGACGTCTTCGCTCAGAACAATATCTGCGTGCATCTGGTCGACAGGTCAGAAATGAGCCACAGAAAAAAGAAGAGGATCTCACCTTGCTTTCTTCTACCTCGCCCATCTTGATTCTGGCAATAGCAAGACGGTGTCTGGCGTTCACATCAAGAGGATACCGTCCTGGATCTATGGTACCACCTGCACGTCGCGGTATGTCGACATCTGGTAGGTCATACTCTCTGTCATCGTCACAGACATCCCAATATCTCTGATCAGCTCGCCCTTGTAGCCATCGGCATCCTTTCCGAATAACGTCAATAGCGCTCTCGTATTCGCCAAGCGTGTTATATAGATCAGCAAGTACGAGCACTTCCATCAAGCCATACCCACCACCAGCAATTTCACCAGTCGACGAAGGCGAGGGTCCACGGCCTGAGGGATATAATTGCTGGTAATGATCGAATGCTTGTTGAAAGAGAGAGGTGCATGTTGTGAGGTCGGAGAGTTCGATAAGGATGGTCCTGAGCTCCGCCAGGACTGTGAGATCGTGGGGAAAGCGCTTGAGAATAGCCTTGTATGCAATACGGGCCTACTAGAGGTCAGGCGTGGAGCAGGGTCAAGAATGAGACAGGACGCAACGGTTCTCAAATCTCCAGTATCCTTGGCAAGTGTAGCACGGTCCCATAGGGCCTCAATGTTTGATGGGTCAAGACTGTACACCTTTCGGAAACAATACAATGCTTGTTGGTTATAGCCAAGATCCCTGCAGGGAATAAATGATGGAGAAAAAACGTGCGCAGGAAGGGATTTACTTGGACTGGCGGGCCAACCGATCCCATTCTTCAGCGTCGTGTCTTAGATGAGCAGCCATGATACGGAGCTGAAGGGCCCTGTGTTCTTGATTCATGTCGGCGCAGCACTGGGCCCATACAGACCATGCAGAGACGGCACGCGGTTCGATACGAATGACTTCTTGCATGATACGTATGGCCTCGGGAAGCATGTTGTCGACATAGGCCTGATTACCGTCTCCAATGAGAGATCTGACTTGCTGGGATAAAACAGGACCTGCAGCGCGTCCTTTCTGGTTGCGAGGGTCGTGAATTAGTGTATAGACAAGTTAGAGGCGATACCGACCTTTTTATGCCTGCGACCGATGCCTGAAGCAGCTCGTAGATCATCACGAAATTCAGCATCGCGGTCTTCAATGTTGAAATCCCAATCTTTGGTCAGGCCCGGGGCATCGCTTCGTTGGATGTTCTTGACTAGACGGCTGCAAGAGGTAAGTATCTGGCGAGAAGGTAGCAAACGATAGGCGCACTCAAAGTCGCCTTCGATCTCTCGTTCGGCAAATGCTTCCTCTGGGCTGAGAACGGTTTGCTCGATTTCGTCGTCGGAGTTGCTCGCGTCCGAGTCGAAGGAGCCACTAGCATCGCTTTCGCCATCGTGTTCCTCGAGCATCGTAGGAGTAATGATGGTAAGAGGTAAGGTAGAGAACGGGGTCACATATCACGTGCTAGTGACCGTGAGCTTATTAACGACGCGTCGGCTCTCTTCCACGCGTTGATAAAGGGTCATTTACTACCTTTCATCGAAAACTGGCAAGATGGGCTAAAGAACCTATCCCGGCAGTTTTTCCTATCTCGGGAAATACTCGGCAATCTCCTTTTCGAAGGCTTTCCGCATCGCCGCCGTATTAAGTATCCAAAAACGGACGTGTGGCCTTTGGTAGGAATCTCCTGATAATTCATGTGTGACTGCCTCATTCTCACCCTAGTCCTACCTTAAAGCTACACACTAACAGTAGTCGGTTGACGACTTCGATACCTTGCTTTGGCAGTTATAAAAGAGAGGACCTCATCTTCAAATAGCTTATTGGACCGATGGGATGTTATTTATTGAAAATCAGACAATATATGTACCTAGCGTTCAAGTGAAAGTAGGACCCACCTGGGAAGTTCTGGTTTCATACACTAAACCTTCTGATAAGTTTTCTGAATTCTCTAGCATCTTTACCTGTCACTCTCTTGGGCTTTCACTAGTCACTCCGAGAGAGGTTACATCTGTGTGTCTACTGCTTCATGATTCTTCAACCGCACAAACCACTATATTATCTTCCCTGGGTCCAGGTCGTTAGGAAATTCCTACCAGCTTGGAAGTCTAATCCCAGATTCCGTGTGTTGGCATCCTCCATTAATTGACCATAACCTTTTGCTTTTAGTCGCCGTGTTGAAGTCACCGCCCTCAAAACGTCCGTCCCATCGCATGTATCTGCACTTGATGTCAAGTTAATTATGGCCGGACAATCAGCGAGCTTGCCTCTGCTCGGTTGTTTTGTCATGCGCTATATCGACCAGTCCATGAATCTGAATGTCATACGTTTTTATCACACCTGGCGTATCCTACTCTTCTTCTGGCTACGATGTTTACAATGGGTGCCAAGTCATGACGGCGTTGCCCCGCCCCTCACACCTCTTTCTAAGCCTGAATGTATCCGCGGAGAGAGGACGACTCGGAGACAACGCAACTCTGCAAGATCCATAAATTGCTAAAGAAGGCTCGGCTCCAGCCTACTAGAATTCGGTACGAGTTGGGGACCTCTTGCAATTACGGGTAGATGCCAAGACCAAGCGGCTGATAGCGACACAGGCGGCAAACATGAGAGGTGAAGTAGATACCCCGATGCTGTCTGTCAATCAAAGCAAGCGTAGAAATTGTAGAAAGTCGGTCGATCAAGTACTTATCGCGAGGAATTGGCGGCGGCTGACTAAGAGCGACTCAGACCGAGGCAAGCAAGACAATTTGCTGATACACTGTGTTTACATATACATTACCAGTGAAGACGATGGGTCGGGCACTGGTACCCGCTTGGATTCTTGAACAAGTACAGTTGATGATACTCCTCCGCGTCCCACCACGGACCCGCCTCGAGAATCTCCGTGACAATCGTTTTCCCTTTGGGAGTAAAGTGCTTGGCCTGCACTTCCTCTGTCACCCGCTTCGCAATTGTCTCTTGTTCAGGCGAGTTTGTGAATATTGCTGAGCGATACTCTAAACAGGGTTAGAGGAAAGAAGAGGGAAAGGCGGTGTGAGACACATACGGGTGCCGGTGTCTGCGCCTTGCCTGTTCGCCGTGGTAGGGTCGTGGGTGCGATAGAAGAACTCTGTGAGCTACGGTCAGCAGGGCGCTAGCTGATAGATGTTTTCGACGCACCGACGAGCTCGTCGTACTTGACGATGGCAGGATCGAATTCAATCTTGACTGCCTCTGCATGGCCCGTCTCGCCAGAGCACACCGCCCTGTACCCCGGATTCTGAGAGGTCTCCTTGCCACCGGTATATCCAACACTTGTCTTGATAATCCCTTTGCCCTGGGCGGGAGGATAGTGTTTCAGAAAGATGTGCTCCACGCCCCAGAAGCAGCCAGAGGCAAAGGTGGCGATTTCTGTCGCAGCTAGATGAAGGTAAGGCTGTTGTTCAAGGCAGGAGAGCAGAATACAAACAACCCATGGATCCAAATGCACGATACAGAGAATTGTCGAAGGGTTTGCCAGAAAACAGGGCCTGTAAGCGACCGAGCATGAAAGTTGAAGATAAGATTAGATTGATCGAATTTTTGTGTCTTTGCTATCATGGCGGTTCGTCTGACATCAACCCTTCCAAACTTCTCTACACCACAAGAGCACGCAGCTATCGTCTCGTCCACTCCCCAGAACTTTTCTGATATCCCCCCTGTGCTCCGCCACCAGCAGAACGAGGTCCAAGTTCGGTTTGAAGCACCCTTGGAGGGCAAGGCAGAGTGGCGACACGGCACGCTCTACGTTATCGATTCCGTATTGGCATTTGTCGAGGATGGTGAAAATGCAGAGGGCTGGCAGATCAAGTACCCTGCCATCACGCTCCATGCGATATCAAAAGCAGAGGGGGGAATTTATTGCCAGCTCGACGATAAATTTGGTCTTGTCGGGGTGGAGGAGGAGGAAGACGCGATGAGAGAGCTCACGATCATTCCAAAGGATAGCGGGTCGCGTATGTCCACCTTACTGCATACCGACGTTGGCTTATTTTTTCTTAGTGGATACGATTTTTGAAGCATTGTCCGTCTGTGCCGCTCTGCATCCAGACGAGCCATCAGCGTCGGATGAAGACGAGGCTTTTGTCGATGCTGATGAAGTTCAAGTCGGTGAGGTCGGGAGGGTGAGGAGTGATTTTATTAACGATTCTCGATATCAGCCATATTGAAGCGGTACATAGTTGTATTTATATCACAAAAAATATTTTTCGGAGATCAGAATTCGGATCGATCTGACTCGAAATTTTGTAACTTTGCTCTGCACGCCGACGATCAGGCTCTCCTGATTTAGGCGATCCCCCTTCGACTACGCTCCTGCGACGCTCATTGACGACGCGACGCACTTACTCTACCATGTCCAATACCATCGAGCTCGCACAGACTGGGAAGCGAGACTTTCTCATCGACCTCGAGAAGAAATATCAGGCAAGATGGCAGTCAGAAAAGCTCTTCGAGGTCAATGCGCCGTCCCCTGCAGAACTCGCCGGTTTGTCCAAGGAGCAGATACATGAAAAATTTCCAAAGTGGTTTGGCAACTTCCCCTTCCCCTACATGAACGGCTCTCTCCATCTCGGCCATGCCTTCACCATCAGCAAAATCGAGTTCGCAGCTGGCTATCAGCGCATGCTGGGAAAACGTGTCTTGTTCCCCCATGGCTTCCATGTAACCGGTATGCCCATCAAAGCCAGTTCCGACAAAATAATCCGCGAGATGAGTCTTTTCGGTAGCCAGTTTGAAAACTTTGACGAGGTCCACGCCAAATTAGAGGCCGAAAAGGAGGCCAAAGAGAAGGAGGAGGATGCCAGGGATCCTGCTGCCGACAAGTCCAAGGGCAAGAAGGGCAAGCTTCAGGCAAAAGCCACGGGCCATGCATATCAGTTCCAGATAATGGAAAGCATCGGAGTGCCCAAATCCGAGATCAGCAAGTTTGCGGACCCCTTGTACTGGCTCGAGTACTTCCCCCCCATCGCAATCCAGGACAACAATGCTTTTGGTTCCCGCATCGACTGGAGGCGCCGCTTTTTGACGACACCAGCCAACCCATACTATGATGCTTTCGTGAGATGGCAAGTTAACAAGCTGCATAAACAGGACAGAATCAAATTCGGCGAGAGGTACGACCCTTGTATGTTAACCGAACACGTATTGATGGGGTTGTAGGTACACCATATACAGTGAAAAGGATGGTCAGCCATGTATGGACCATGATCGTCAGGATGGCGAAGGTGTGGGCCCCCAGGAATTGACGGGTATCAAGCTCGAGGTCCTAGAGTGGGCACCGAACGCGGAGGTTCTTAAAAGCAAGGTTGGCGGAAGAAAGGTATATTTGGTGGCAGCGACCTTGAGACCGGAGACGATGTACGTTTTACCATTATTCACTCTTTACTTTCTAACGTGCGACTAGGTACGGTCAGACGAATTGCTTTGTGGGTACCACTCTCAAGTACGGCGTGTATGCAGTCAACGATACAGAGGCATACATATGCACACATCGCGCCATTAGGAACATGTCTTTCCAAAAGATCACCAAAGAACTTGGTGTTATCGAGCAGCTTGCAGAAGTACAAGGTCGGGATCTTATCGGCACAAAAGTGAACGCTCCGTACAGCGTATACACCCAGGGTGTCTACGTCCTACCGATGGAGGGCGTCCTAGCCACCAAAGGTACCGGTGTAGTCACCAGCGTCCCCTCTGATTCTCCTGATGACTGGGTTACCGTCGCCGATCTCAAGAAAAAGCCCGAGTACTACGGGGTCAATCCTGACTGGCTCGCAGGTCGCGAACCCGTCCCGCTGATCAAGACGAGCTATGGCGATATGGTTGCTGCCGAGGTTGTCAAGAAGCTGAAAATTAATAGCCAGAAGGATACGAAGCAGCTCGCAGAGGCTAAGGAGATTGCGTATAAGGAAGGCTTTTATGGCGGTGTCATGCTCATCGGCAAGTATAAAGGCGAGACGGTGCAGGACGCTAAACCCAAGACGAGGGCGGATATGATTGCCGAGGGTCTGGCGTTTGCGTACGCTGAGCCCGAAGGCGTCGTTACCTCGAGGAGCGGTGACGACTGTGTCGTCGCGCTGATGGACCAGTGGTATATCGACTACGGTGAGCCTTCCTGGCGGGCAGAGACGGAGAAGCTGGTTGCCAGAATGGAGATGTACACACAAGAGACGAGGAATGGGTTTGAAAAGATATTGGCCTGGCTCAACAAGTGGGCGTGTGCTAGGACGTACGGTCTTGGTTCGGACTTGCCTTGGGATCCTCACTTTATGGTCGAGAGTCTGAGTGACTCCACCGTCTATATGAGTTATTATACTGTGGCGCAATTGCTACATGGTAAGTGTGCTCTTTGGTTGGAAATATTGTTGATCTGAACTTCCGCGTAGAAGACAGTATCAACGGGTCGAAGCCGGGTCCTTTGGGCATTAAACCTGACCAGATGACGGACGAGATCTGGGAGTATGTCTTCTGTAACGGGCCCTGGCCAGACCCCGCACCCCTGCCCCAGGAAAAAGCCGACGCCTTGAAGCACGAATTCAACTACTTTTATCCTTTCGACATACGGTCGTCTGCGAAGGACCTTGTTGGCAATCACCTGACTTTTGCGCTGTACAATCACGTCGCACTCTTCCCTGAGGACAAGTGGCCATTGAGCATGCGTACAAATGGGCATTTGATGTTGAACGGGAAGAAGATGAGCAAGAGTACAGGAAATTCTCTGACTCTCAGGGAGGCGACGGAGAAGTTTGGTGCGGATGCGACACGGCTGAGTTTGGCGGACGCCGGTGATGGTGTGGAGGATGCGAACTTTGAAGAGAAGACGGCGAATGCTAATATTCTGAGGGTGCACACCTTGGTGGGATGGTGTGAGGAAATGGTAGTGGAGGAGAAGAACTTGCGCCATGGCGAGAAGTTGTATCACGACCAGGTGTTCGAAGAAGAAATCAACGACCTGATCAACATCACTCAAAGTCATTACGCAGCGACCAACTACAAAGACGCTCTGAAATACGGCTTCTACGAGCTCCAAGGCGTGCGGGATTGGTATCGGGAAGTCACTGTCGACACGGGTATGCACGGCGATCTCGTCAAGTACTGGATTAAGATCGCCTCTCTGCTCATCGCTCCCATCGCACCCCACTTTGCCGAGCATATCCACTCTGCGATCCTCAAGAACCCAGAGTCCATACAGCTCGCACGGTGGCCTACGCCCGCGAAGCCTGTGGATAGGACCCTCATCGAAGCGGGACAGTACATGCGCGGCACGACCAAGATGATAA
The DNA here is from genome assembly GCA_900157415.1 of Armillaria cepistipes. Taxonomy (NCBI): domain Eukaryota; kingdom Fungi; phylum Basidiomycota; class Agaricomycetes; order Agaricales; family Physalacriaceae; genus Armillaria; species Armillaria cepistipes. The sequence goes on along the minus strand of FTRY01000013.1, from coordinate 1,403,898 downwards.
GGGATGCGGAGACGAGTTTGCTGAAGATGCTGGCCAAGCTGAATAAGGGCGGGAAAGCGGGGAAGAATCAACTGCAGACGTTTGACCCGAAGAAGCCGAAGAGTGTGAGGATTTATGTGGCGAGGTCTTTCCCTGAGTGGCAGGATACGTGTGTGGGCATCTTAAAGGAGGTCTACGATGAAGATTCGGACAAGTTAAACGATGCCAAGGTGAAAGAGCTGTTGATACAGAAAGGGCTGATAAAGGATAAGAGGGCCATGCCGTTTATACAGGGTTTCAAGGTAAGGCTTGTGGATTTTATATGTCCAGTCTCTAATCATTGTCCTCTAGAAACGCATACAACAGTTTGGTGCAGAGACGGCATTCCATCGCACCTTGCCATTCTCTGAGAGCGCCGTCCTGGCGGAAATGTTGTCATACCTGAAGAAAACCCTTTCTCTAGTGGATGTTGATATTCTGACTGTCGAGGATGCGTTAGAGAAGCAAGAGGAGGCTGGCTACACGAAGAGCATAATAGAATCATCGGAACCAGGATGCCCGGCGTTTGAGTATCGGAATGTATAGGGCTAGATATTCAACGATAATAGAAGTTCGATTCCCTCCGTTTCAATCAAAAGAGCCAACTACGCTTTAAAAAATTAAAATAAAGGTACCCTAGTAGGACAGCAGTAGCTGGGAAACAAAGAAACATACATTATCCGTTCCACCACAGATCAATCGTCATGAATTTCCTCTTAGCTCAAACACTGAAGAAAGGCTGCTCATTCTGTTGCTGCTGTTTCGCAAACGGATTATGCCCCGTCATCTGGTTGGGCACCACCCTCGCCTGCCCGTATCTCAACGCGCCTATATTACCAAACGTGTCTTGGCCATCGTCCCGGGTAGCGAGAAGGTTTGCCAAATGTTCGTTCTCATCTGGCCGTGTTTTGACCACAGGCTTATTGTTGACAGGTGAGGGTCCAGGAGATGGAGAGGAATAGTTTGAATGTTGATTGAAGGTAGAGAGGTCGAGATTCTGGTTGTTGTTGGCATATGTGCCTTGAAGGTTGAACTGAGGTGTAGGACGAGGAGAAGGCGAGGATCCAGGTTGAGAATGGCTAGGAGAGGGTGCGAAGGGATTGTTTGACCTGCAGTGTTTTTCTTCAGTGGGTTGCCGTGACGTATACCAAGGAACCTACCCAAGACCAGTTGGCTGCGCCATAATTGACTGCGGTTGCTGCATGAACATGCTCTGTTGCTGTTGCTGTTGCTGCTGTTGCTGCTGTTGTTGTTGTTGCAATAGCAATTGCTGCCTCAGCCACTCGTCGTTCTGCGCTTGCTGCTGCTGTTGTAAGAGGTACTGCTGTTGCATAAGCATCTAGATGCGTATCATCAGGGATATCGCCAAAATCGACAGAGCAGAGGGTCGTTTACCTCTTGCTCAGCCTGTGCCTGCTGCTGATATGGATTGAACGCAGTGAATTGTGGTTGAACTTGAGTGAACTGTGGCTGAAGCTGTGTGAACTGGGGTTGCAGACCAACAGTATACGGCGTAGGGTCGCTCATATTGTTCATTGGAAAGGGATTGTTGCTGCTGATAGGCGTCGATCTGGGTAATAGTAAGTTAAATGAAAGGAAAGAGAAGAAAAAACGGGCACTAACAGCTGATTCTGGTCATCGAAAAGAGAAGAAGAATTGGAGTCTTCAACGGCCTTATGCCGCTTCGCCTCCTCCTCTTCGCTGAGCTTGATGGCCTCCTGAAGATCCCTCTCCTCGGCTGTGATCCGCTCCTGCGCCAATGTCCGCTTGCTCTCTTCGATGGCCTTTCTCAAATCATCCTCATCGCCGGTCCCCCTATTCGGCGGGTTGCCATTCAGGCTACGGCGTTGCCGGTTCTCGTCGGCATCGTCGTCGGGTTCCTCATAGTCGCCTCCAGCGCCGCGTATCATCCGGTCTCGCATGCTCGCCCTGGCCCTCCTTTCTTGACGAAGACGACCCTCATCAAGCAGCAGGCTAGTGATATCCTTCGCCTTTTGGCGCACATTGGCACCCTGGTCCTTGCCCTCTTCATCAAGGTACTGGAATTCCTTGAGGGTCTTGATGATGTAGACGTTGTCGCGGAAATAGATGACGACGTTTTCGGAACCTTGGTGAAGGCAGTAGTCAAGTACAGTGAGACTCTGGCCATCGCATTAGCAAGCTGAGAACAAAAGGGACGACGATGGGCCCACCTTGAACACATGCCGCCAATTCTTGCCCTTGTCATTCAGTCTCTTATCAAGCATCTCCATTATTTCTACAAAATCATTCCTGTATGACTGATGTTAAGCTCAGCTTCGGTAGACAAGAGATTCACTGACTGATTGTATGTCAATTGGGCTATCTCGTTCATTTGTGTGCCACTGGGGCCCCAGGGATCATTGCTGGTCGCATCGCGGACTTTTGCCTGTGTATCAGAGTAACCTTTTGTGTAATTTTTGGTGACACGGATGACACTCTTGCCAAAATGTTGCATGCTGGCTGTAAGTAGGAAGATGGCGTCAGGGCTCACTGCGGGTGGCTGTGCTTCTCCTTTGCCTCGGCGGGTTCCGATGCTTGGCATGGGTCACATGATAGACGCGCTACCTTTCCTTTCAACCACCAAACATGCGGATCGAGGAACTCGTCCTTGAAGGTGAGGCCATTTTCTCCGCCAATGTCGTGACGATTTCTGAAGTTCTTCTATCAAGGCTTCAAGTCATACCCAGTTCGAACCCAAATTACCGGCTGGGACCCGTCTTTCAACGCGATTACTGGTCTCAATGGATCTGGGAAATCGAACATTCTCGACGCGATTGCATTTGTACTTGGGATAACCAACATGTCTGTGGTGCGTATACTGGTACTCTTTCCTGTCTCTGTGACCTAACGATGCCATAGATGCGTGCGGCGAACCAGCAAGACCTCATATACAAGCGTGGTCAGGCGGGCGTCACAAAGGCAAGCGTTACTATCGTCTTCGACAACTCAGACCGCTCCAAGAGTCCCCTTGGGCTGGAGGAACAAAAGCAGATCACTGTTACTCGTCAGGTGTGTGACCTTCCGTTATGATATAGGTCTTTGTTAAAGAGAACTCAGGTGGCACTTCCCAACGTTTCGAAATACCTCCTCAACGGCCACAAAGCTCCACAGCAAACCATTCAGAATCTCTTCCAGTCCGTCCAGCTCAACATCAATAACCCCAACTTCGTCATCATGCAAGGGCGCATCACCAAGGTGCTCAATATGAAGCCTCAGGAGATTTTGGGCATGGTCGAGGAAGCAGCCGGAACGCGGATGTTTGAGGATCGAAAGGACAAGGCGAAGAAGACAATGGCAAAGAAGGAGAAACGCGTCGATGAAATCACCGCGGTGCTGCAGGAAGAAATCGCACCTAAGCTCGACAAGCTCCGGAAGGAGAAAAAGGCATTCCTGGACTACCAAAAGGCCGTCGCGCAGCTAGAACTTCTCGGAAAGAAGTTACACGCGTTAGAGTGGTACGACGCGAAGCAGAGAGTCGACTCGAAGGAGAAAGAGGCCGAGCAAAAACGAGGGGAAGTTAAGACGCGACAGGATGAGAAAAAGAAGGCGACGCGAGATTTGAAGGCCGCCGAGGAAGATGCTGCGGAGGTCCAGAAGAAGAAGGATGCTGAGATGCGCAAGGGCGGCAAGTTGAGCAAGTTGGAGGCGGACGTACTCGAGCTGGACAAGGAGCTCACTAAGCTACGAATGCAAGTTCAGCTCAAAGAGGGCTCAATCATGGACGATGACAAGAGCGTCGAAACCGCCAAAGCCGAGATCCAGCGGGTATGTGTTTCAATCTTTTGCGAGACGTCGAGCTTACAATTACCAGCTCGAAGGTTCATTAGCCCAGCAGCAAGGTGAAGTGGAGAAGATCACGGCTGAACACACCACGGTCAAGGATGACCACGCGAAGATTCAGCAAAAGCTCACGTCCGATGAAGAGCTGCTGCAGTCTTTGTTGACTGGGCTTTCTTCGAGCAATACAAATACTAACGGTGGAGGTTACCTGGGCCAGATCGCGGAGGCGCGAGCCAGGGGTGCCCAGGCACGAGCAGAGGAAGAGCAGAGCAAAATTACGCTGTCGATGCAGGTGAAGGACCTTAAGGATCGCCAAAATCGGTGGAAGGAGGTCGAACGTGACGCGGGGGAAGGCAAACGGAAGATCCAAGCCCTCAAGGCGGAGCTTGAGCGATGTAGGCAGCAGTCCGAAAGATGCGGGTGGAACAGGGAGATGGAGGAGACTTTTGAGAACCGGCTTAGGGAGTTGAAAGCGCTTATTCGCCAGCTGATCGACGTACGTCATCTTTCTCTGCAAATCATACCTTTGTGACCTCGTTTGAACAGAAACGCGACTATGTCAAGCAGAATCTAGGAGGGCTCGACTTTGATTACCAGGCACCGCCCAACTTTGACCGGCGAAATGTTAAGGGTCGTCTAGCGACGCTGGTCTCTCTCGACAAGGACAACTACAACAAGGCCGCAGCTTTGGAGGCTACAGCTGGTGGACGGCTGTACAACGTCGTCGTCAAGGACGAGAAAGTCGGCAAGGACCTGCTGACGAACGGGAACCTTCGAAAGAAAGTGACGATTATTCCTCTTAACAAGATCCAAGGCTCCTCGGTCCCTCCCCAAAAGGTTTCTCGGGTGGAACAGCTCGTGCCGGGAAAAGCCAAGGTAGCACTCTCGTTGGTTGGCTATCCTGAAGAGGTGAAGAACGCCATGGCGTACGCGTTTGGAAGCACCTTCGTCTGCGAGGATGCTCAGACGGCGAAGACTGTGACTTTCAATAGGGAAATTGGAGCGCGCGCTGTGACGTTGGATGGTGATGTGTACGAGCCTTCGGGGACGTTGAGCGGAGGGTCGGCGTCGCAGAGTAGTGGTGTATTGTTGAGGGTGCAGGAACTCATCGAGGCGGAGGCTAAGCTAGCTGATGCCCAAGACCAGTTGGCTGCTCACGAGGCAGGTGGAGAGAAGAACAAGAAGAAGAGGGAAGAATGGAGGACCTTGGAGAGGCTGATCGAGATGAAGGAGCATGAGTTACAGCTGTTGGAAGGCCAGGTTGGGGGAAGTGCTGCTGGTAGGGTAAGCTTGTGCTTCTCATTGTCGAGCGAGCTGAGGCCGATCGTGTATGCAGCTCGAGGACGATATCAAGTCACTGTCACAGAGCATTGAAGCGCTGCAGAAGAATATCCGCGATGCGAAGGAAAAGCAAAAGGCGGCGGAACAAGAATGCAAGAAGCTTCAACGTGACATGGATGAGTTCAAAAATAACAAGGATGGCAAGATCGATGAGCTAAAGGTGCTGAGCTGCAGTATTACTGGCAGTCGGGTGTTTTCACTAATGTGTTGTTCTAGGGCGGTATTCAGAAGCAGAAAGCGGCGCTACAGAAACATGCTGTAGTGGTGAAAGAAACACAGAAGGAGCTGCAGACTGCGATGCTCGAGCTAGGTCTGCCATCTTCATTCCTGTCGTAGACGAAGAAACGCTGATAAAAACGACAGAGCAAATGCAAATTGATATCAACACTGCAAAGGCCACACTTGAGGAGGTCGTCGCCGGTGGTGCCAAACTACGAAAGGAGCTCGAGAAACTTGAGCAGCGCGTTGCGAACGAGCAGGTATTTTGATCACACTGCTTTCTTGGTTGATACTGACTGAGCGTGATAAATAGAGGTCGTATGAGACCGCATACCAGGAGCTTGAACAAGAACGGGCGACGCTCTCCCGGTTCGATGGCCAACTGAAGGAGCTCGAGGGGGTCATCAGGGCGAAGAAGAAGGCCCTTGTTGACGCTGATGCTGATTTGACCAAGTTGGACCATGCGATACAGAATTTGGAGAAGGAGCGGAAAGCTGCGGTCCATCAGGTTGATTCGCTGGAGAAGAACTACGAGTGGATTTTGCAGGAGCGCGAGTAGGTCTTGCTTATTCTCTGAGAGCTTGAGCTGATATGTCCCATCTCTAGTCAGTTCAACAGGGCCGGAGGCAAGTATGACTTTCGGCAATGTGATATGGGTAAGCTTAGGGAGGAGGTGGTTGAGTTGGAGAACAAACAGAAGGCGCAGAAGAAGAAAGTCAATTATAAGGTGGTGAACATGATTGACGAGTTGGTCCTTTTCTATCTGTTTCCCGACGGATGCTAATTGGACCTCGTAGCGTCGAGAAGAAGGAGACATCTCTGCAGAAGATGCTTGAGACCGTACTTGGCGACAAGAAGAAGATTGAACAGACCATTGAGGAGCTTGATCGATATAAGCGAGATGCACTTCAGAATACGTGGACGAAGGTATCTAAGTAGGTCTTTCGGCTGGTCCTTCGATTGATCCGCAATACTGATGTCGCACGCCAGAGATTTTGGCGAGATCTTCCGAGAGCTCCTACCAGGGAACTACGCTAAGCTCCAACCTCCCGAAGGCCTCGATATGACTGAGGGCCTAGAAGTCAAAGTCCAGCTCGGCACGGTGTGGAAGCAGAGCTTGACGGAGTTAAGTGGAGGACAGAGGCAAGAACATATACTTCCTTCCTTTACATGGGTCTGATGCTCATCTAGATCTCTCATCGCTCTGTCGCTCATCATGGCCTTACTCCAATTCAAACCTGCGCCAATGTATATCCTTGACGAGATTGATGCGGCGCTTGATCTGTCGCATACTCAGCATATCGGGCATCTATTCCGGACACGGTTCAAGGGGTCGCAGTTTATTGTGGTGTCATTGAAGGAGGGATTGTTTACAAATGCAAATGTGTTGTTTAGGGCAAGATTTAGGGATGGGACATCAATTGTGGAGCGTACTGCCAGTAGGAGTGGCTCAACACTCTATGCAGAGGAGGGAAGGGGAGGCAGGAGAATATGATTCTTGGCTGTAGATAAGTTATTTCTTGTATGTTATTGACCAATATTGTAATATGTACTATTACAACTGTAAGTTCAGCCAGTGTTAGGTGTTAGGGTGGTAAGTTTGTGGGATTGTCAGGTCCTGGGTCCTATATGTATGTCTGCTATGTTAGAATCTTGCAACAAAGAGCAAATTTAAGAGTGATATGTGTGTGTGAACATCATCAAAGAATCAATATGGATGGGAATTCATTCCCCTCACAGTGAGCTCCAGAAATGATGAGCCTAGATTTCCATGGCAATGGCAAAACCAAAACTCTGACAAGGATTGGGCAATTAAATGTGGAGGGGAGCAAGAAATTTAATTCTACTTGTGCACCAACAATATCTCAAAACATCTTAGTGAGCTTGCTAAACAATGCAGCACAGCAATATGTAGTCAACAGCAATATCACAAATTCTCCTTCTCCCTGAAGCTTCTATAAGAGAGCATGGCAAACCATTAGGGACATGTGTTATATGCATGCTGTGGACCTCTGCTCCACTGACAAACATGAATGACAAATGACCAGGTGAGTTCTTCAGAATCAATGGTGTCATGAGTAGGGATAAAGATGGCTTGCTTGCATGGTCAATTACTATGAGGATAGTGGTGGATCCATTGGAGTCCAGTAACTGTTTAATGAAATCCATGCAAATGGAGTCCCATGGGAGTTCCAGAACTGGCAAGAAGGGTTTCAGTAAACTATAAGGACAATGTTTAGATGTCTTGTTGCAACCACAAACTGTACAAGATTTGACATACTGTACTATTTCAACTGTAAGTTCACCTTGAGTTCACCTAACATCTAACAGTGGTGATAAGGCCAGTGGTGAAACAACTCTAGACTTGCACAAAGGCTGACACAACATGAATTCTCTCCTTATACTGAACCAGAAAAAGGAACAGAGCTCTCTCTCAGATATAACCAAGTATATTCTTGAGACTGGTGCAGTGTCACCAACTCTGAATCTCTCTTTTATCTCAAGTAAACTGAAGTTTGTATTCAAAATGTTTCTCTTATTCAATTTCTCTGTAAGCTTGCTAACTTGCATTATAGGCAAAACTCAAAGTTACTAACTCTTATGCATTGCAACAAGTCTAGATCAAAACTGAAACTCTATTACTATATGTGGGAGGTAGATGGCATAGCTTAATACATGAAAATCTACTCATACTACAGGAGATTTGTTACAAACAGTCTATTAGTAAGTTAATTGGTTGTTGGCTGATAACTCCTTGTCCAAACTGGTGCACTCCAGTTAATTCTCCCTGTTAGATGCAGGTTTGCACCTGATGACTTTGGTTGTGGAATCATGTGGTGATGCAGTCTTGATAATACTCTTGATCACCTAAACAAAATCCTCTATAGCAAGCTTCCAGTTTCACCAATCAGGCCTTCCCACTGGTCCCTTTGAATGGGCAGCTTCCTCCCACCAGAGAAGGGATCCCATGATGAGCATGAAACCCCTCTTGCTGTGGGCCTTTGGCAATTCCTGCCAATTAATCTTTAGTGGTCAGTCAAACTTCATACTGGAACACCCACAATCCTCTAGCTGCAGCATTTCCCACCATCCTCACCACTTCTCATTCAGCACTGTCAGATCCCCAACATCTCACAGTTTCTTCCAGTTTCTGTATTCCTTCATGAACACATGTATGAAGTCAGGATGCTCCTTCACAGAGAGCTGCTATCCAGTCTCAATGAAGCCCAACTATTGTTCAAATACCAGGAAACCATTGACCGCTCAAGTCCTAATAGGATCCCAGAACTTGCCATGCACAAACACCATGAATGTTGTTCTGAGCTCATCATACCACCTCACAGTGTCAATGTCGTTCCACATCTCCCCACATGCTTCAGCCATAATGCCAGTGTCTTCTTCATCTACCATCCAGTCATCATATCCAAATGGGTCCAACTCACCTTCATGATTCAGAGAAAGATTTGACTCAAGGAGTTGAGTTTGAATATACTGTTAGGGTTGTACTTAGTGAGCTCACTGACTGGACTTGGTCATCTTGTGGATCTGTATATCCATGTGTTTTGGCTATAGAAATATCCTTTGCCTTGAGGGTTGTGTAGTTCACTGTGCTCTCTTATAAAAAGCTTTAAGGAAACAGAGAATTTGAGAATGGCTTGAGAAATATACATTGTTACATGCATTGTTCTAGCAAGCTTGCTAAGATATCTTGAGATATTGTCAGCATGCAATTGGAATTAAATCTCTTGCTCCCCTCCACACTTAAGGAGATTGTGTGTGTGTGTGTTTAGTGGGATTGAGTGTAGGTTTAGTGTGTTCACATTAGGCCATGCTCAGTTACACGGGTGTTTGTCACCAGCCTCATCATCGGATCTGGTGCAAGGCTAATCTGTTGCTAATTCATTTCTAAGTCCTGCTTTGAGATTGCCACATGACTAGTTAACCTAACCTAGGTGTTTGTGCCCAGATCAGTCTGCTAGTGACTGAACTTTATGAGATCTGTGTTTTCTGCCTCTTGTTTGGTATGCTAGTCATGTTGCTCATCCACTAGTGGTTATATTTACTTAGTCCTACTAGCATTCAAGTCACCAGTATGGCCAACTGGGAGATTTGACTCATTAGTGGTATTGCATCTAAGCCCTGGCTCTACTAGTTGTATACTAGTCTAATTATAAGCTCAAAGCCTCAGCTATAGTTCTCTAAATATCACTAATATAGGATAGTTGTTAGACCCGAACCCAGGGAGAACAAGCAGGCGCAAACACGGGCTGTATCACATTCATACAGTCACCAGTGTGGCGGCAATATGCAGGTTCTGAGAAGGGTATGATCATATGGCTAGCGTATGAAGGTGAGAGTTAAGAGTTCGGTGTGATTAAACGTAGCTTGAAGCTGGAGTACATGGCTGAGAGGTACGCTACTTATATACATTTTGGAATGTCTAAATATAAAACATTACATGTGTTAATCTGTCAAGAGTCGCTCGGTTACCACATGGCATGCTGGATCCATGGAGTTTGTCTGGGTTGGGCATGTGTGCCGAGGTGCCGAGATAAGATAAGATAAGTGAAAAAATGAATAAATCGTAACATCACCCCCTCATTAAGGCAGGTGTCCCGACTGCTTGTAGGCTTTTATAGGTATGCATCAGGGTCATCCCATGTCGGGGGGTCTTCGTCTTCTGGTTTGTTCTTCCAGTAGGCTTTGACGAGTTCCAGCCAGTAGAAGTTATATTCTTCTGGCGGTTTCTTCCATTTTTGTCACCCATCCTCAGCCTGACAAAGGTATTTCACCTTGCCGTCGTTGGAGTATTCGTGATCTAGAATCATGGTGACGATACTCTTGGTAGGAGTTACAATTTTTGTGTGGACTCGTCATGCATGGCCCACCCTTTCCTCATATTCCTCGATTGCTTCTTGTGCGTTTCCCATCTCCTGATCTCGTACCCAGGAGTTGTGTTCTCTGGTCCATCCTTTCCATTTGACGAAGTAGTCGACGGCTTTCCGCAACTTCTGACCTTTCCTTCCTCATAGCGTTTGTGGTCGTGAGTCGAGGATTTTTTTGATCTTGAATTCTTCCTCATTGTTGATGAGGTCAGGAGGAGGAGGCGGTGGTAATTCCTGATTAGGGAATGCCGGCGAAACGTATGGCGTCAAGAGTTTTTCGTTAAAGCGCAGATGGATCTTCCAATGAGGTGGGAGCTTTAGCTTGTAGGCGAAGGCTCCTGTCTTTTTGAGAATTTCGAAGGGTCCGACGTGCTTGTCGTTGAGCTTCTTCTTGGGTCAAGGGAGACTGAGGTTGGTCGAGTCAAGCCAAATGCGATCTCCTATTTGATAGTTCTGTGCAGTGCGCTTTCCTTTGTTGTACTGCGCCTTCATTCTTCCTGCTGCTTCGTCCAACACCTTCTGCATTTCCTTGTGGATGATGGCCATTTCCTTTGCAAAGTCAGTGGTGGCGGGGTTCATGAAGGGAGTGGTTCTCGGGGAGTCGGGAAGGATTCAGGGATTCCATCTGTAGAGCACCATGAAAGGACTCTTTCTGGTTGCGCTGTGAATTCGGTTATTATGTGCGAATTCAGCAAGCAGGAGCCAGTCGCTCCAGTCCGTTTGTCGATGATTGACAAAGATCTGTAGATACTTCTCGACTTCCTGGTTTACTCATTCCGTTTGTCCGTCGGTCTGTGGGTGGAAGGCAGTTGACGCGTTCAGGGTAATGTCTAACATTCGGTACAGTTCCTTCATGAACTGGGAGACAAACTGAGGTCCCCAGTGTAAGGCTAGCAAACTCTCTGGTAAGAGAAAGTCGCGTCTGCATCTGCAAGATCTTTTGTATATGCAAGGAGGGCTACCACCCGCTCTGAAGGGATCCGATAGAATCCGCTCCGTCTGCGGATATGATAGAAAGAAGTAGTCCAAGTGTCCGCTTAGGATGCTGAACTGAGAGCGGTTGTGTGAAGATAGCGAGAGAAAGGAGAATTCCTTGCAATCCGCTTGCAATTGCCAGGCTCAAAGGCGGCTAGATATGCTTAGGAGAGTAGCGGAAATTATTCCTTTAGTGCGCTATAAGCAAGTGAGATTAACTAATTTCTAAGTACATTGTACGTGCTTATATAGTAGCGGATCCGAGCCAGCTCCCTGCTCCCACGCCTGCCCATTCCGATATTCCTGAATGTATCCTTTAGAGGCGATATCCGACATGAGCTGACACGCTGAAATCCGCTAGTGAACTGCTTCAAAGCCATCGAGCGGATTCTACAACACCTTCCACATCCGGCTTGGTTTGAGAATAGCCATATATGGCTATCCGCCATCAGCCTATTTGTCCGCTTTTCAAGGATAAATCCTCCGCCATCCGCTGGCGTGGATGTTTCAGGTTGATAGCTGTCAGCTCCTGGAGCCTAGGCTAGTCAAATACCCGTGAAACGGGGCGGATTCGTAGCGGGTAGCATATGGCAAGGCGGATAGCGCAATGCTTGGCAGACACGTAGCGGATGGGCGGCTGCCCAAGCAGATTCCGCAGGAATTCCGTCTTTGAACAGTAGAGACGCTGAGACTGGAGGAGCAGCGAGTGAAAGTGGTTGTAGCATTAGCACCTTGTTGCTGTATCAAGGTGAAAGCCAAAATTTGGTGCACACACAGATGCGGTGCAGCACAACCGGGGGAAAGAAAACATTGTGAGCGTCCCCGCTCACACTGTCAACGGATAATCAAATCGAAGAAAAAGCAGGGCCCAAATAAAAGCCAATCACGGTCATGGTGCAGGTCCAATGGACCACCCAGTGCAGCCCGCTCCCGCTCATACAGCCAACCTGGCCAGCGTGCAATCCGCGCTCGCGCGCCTACGTGAGATAGCGGATGCTGGTGATGGGCGACAAGCCAATGCATTTATGCGGGCGGTTATAAACAACTTGTGGACCTCCATCGGATCCGCTCCCAATCCCATCCTATCAGCTCGTTATCCCACCAAGCTTGTAGGGCAGCACCTACTGCACTGGATCAAGGAGTTCCTCGCATATAATGTGAGTTTCCACCCGTCTTCCCACCACACAGAGCTGCACCCGCTCATGAAGTCCCAGCGGGTTTACGAAGCCTGCCGTTCTCATATGAGGCGCACGGATATCGTGATATACGAATCGTACAGCATGGAGACCGCCAACGATGCTTTAATCAAACAAGTTGTTTTGTTCTTGGACCCCAACTGGTTTGGGCAGATGATGCCATTTATGTGCGCCGAGTACGCGAGGATCCGTGACATCAACAACTACAGGAAGACGAGGGTGTTCGAGCGGGCGTATGAGGCGGAGGCGGGTCAGCTTGGGCCAGACGGCGTGTACAGTGCGGTGCTCATGCCTGTACTGAAGGTCACCTCCAACGGATCTATCATATCCGATTGGGAGGCGCGTCCTAACAGCGGAATGGCGGACGAGTGGGAGAGCGACAATGAAGGAGAGGAAGAAGGCGTATCCGCAGCGGATTTGCAAGCGGGGCACGATTTTTATAGTCCGGAGCTAGGGGAGTTAGGATATCCCCAGGAATAGCCAACTGTAGACACATAGGGTCTTATTGGAAGTAAAGCAATAGCGAGCTAAGCAATTTTAGCAAAGTTCAAGTTGCAAGCAGAGTTGAAGTGCGTGCCCGTCTTGTTGGGCCTTGTAACGACTTACGCGTAGCGGCTGGTAGCCTTTGTTCAGCGGATCCGCCACAGCGTGTGGCGGATCCTAGTAGCTTCGGGATCGGGGACCGGTCCGCATGTAACCGCATGAACATACGTCATGCGCGGTTATCGGATCCGAATGAGGGAAACCCGTCGGGGATTAGTCGGTGAGAAGATAGTGGCAGGCTCGGTCTTCAAGGCCGGCCCGATGCACCTGGGAAAATGTTTTGCAAGTCACCTAATTGGATGAAGTATGATTGGCCGGCGAAACCAGAACACTTAGGGCTGGGGTGCGTCGGTGTTCCAGAAGATCAAGAAGTAATGCGTATTTCAACTCATAGAATGGGAAATCAGCACGGCGGAATGTTGCGAGAAGCGAAGAGTCAATTCTGCTCAGCAGGGAAGTAGCGGATGACGACGTAGGCATGTTCCAAGAACATTTCAAGGAAAATTTAAGGTAGAAGTATAGGAATTTTTCAAGTGACACCTGTGAAGGGATAGTGCGGGCGTGCCTGTATAAATTTTCAGTGGCGTAGGCTGCACATCCGCACCTCTCAGCTTTCTAAATCGTCCTCTTTTCACATGTCCGCCCCGCCAAGCTTCACTAACTTTGCATTTCGGTGTGGGCAGGGCGTGCCGTCCGACTGGACTGAAGCCCACGCCCGCTCCTTGTATGATTCTATCCTCGCTGACCCTATTCAGCGCACCAAAAACGCGTGGACCCCAGCTCATATCCAGTGGATGATGAAGTCCATCTGGTTCTGCGTAGGTCCCACCCGCTCAGCGCGTGCTTCGTATCTCACACCTTTTGTAGGATAAAACAGCTTGGCTTTCCAGGGTGACAGGCATGGATGCCTCCGTTCTGCGAAGGCAGCGGACAACTGTCTTCAGGCAGATCCGCCCCTTCGTTCGGCGGTACTGCCACCGCAGTATTCGAGAGAACGCCGTCCGCAGTCCCACTTTCTGCTGGGACTTATCGAATATTGTAGGCGAATGTAAGTTTTATCTTTCTGAACCGTTGCGAAAACCGAACTCAAATGTTCTCATCTAGTCTGGCTAGCCACTAGCGACCCCGTGTCTTCAGACGCGGATACTGGTCCCAGCGACGGGGAGGGCAACGACGATGAGGACGTCGGCTACGGAGCGGGTCAGCCACCCACCTTCCCGATGGAGGTAGACCCGCCTCCGCCGGAGGGCGAGCCCAGCGGGAACGAGCCAAGCGAGGAGTGGCGCGTCGCGTCAGAGACGCGAGCGGATTCGGCGGCTGCGCAGGCGGCTGCAACCTTAGCGGGTTTAGTTGCGTACGGCGCTAGCTCTGATGATGGTTCTGGGGAGGAAGAAGGAGAAGTTGAGGAGGAGATAGAACAAAAGGGAAAGAGTTCGGCAGAGAGGAAGAAGGAGGAAGAGGATCGCGACGCTGACAATGAGGAGGAGGAGGAAGAAGAGGTGGATGAACTCGAAGGCGGAGGCGCGTCCGACGCTGCGCCCGCCCTCAAAAAGAAAGGTAAACATCTCGAATCTCGTTTGAATTCGTACTGACATCGGATCGCATGGATAGGCTACACACGCACCGGCTGGCCGGTAGATCTCAACCAGCGTCTGAGACAGGGCAAGACCCAACCAGCCATGCGTGCCTACATGGTGGAAATGGAAGAAGAGGGTCTCCTTGAAGTACGTGTCCTCGTTCTTTTTCCATTCCTTCAACTGACTAGCCTTCCTTAAATACAGCCAGCGGACGAGAAGTGCAGTCGGTGCCGTGGCGGGCGTCGCTGCCTCTTGCCTGTAGACTCTGACAATGGGCACCCCGCTTGCGCCGAGTGCCTCATCAGCAGTCACGGCTGTCCCAACCGCGTCGCCCGCTCCGCTCCAGCCAAGAAAAAGCTGACCCGCTCGTCAAAAGGTAAGGCGAAGGCGGGTCCTTCAAATTCCCCAGTCAAGCGTCCGCAGGCGTTCGTCATGGTACCGCGCTTGAAGCCAAGTGGCCATCCGCCCGCCGCCGATGAACCCGCTCAGCCAGAGGCAGGTCCGTCAGCCATGCCGACGGCACTGGACTTCATGGTGGAGTTCCAGTCATTCCGCTCCTGCCCCATGCAGGAGAGGCCTACTCCTGGTCATGGTAAGTTCAGAGTACCAATTTCTTTCTGTCTTTTGTTGACTCTTGACAGATCCCGTCACTGATTTCGCCTTCAACTTGGCGGAGCGCTGCCTTGGTGGATTGACCCACCCCAGGGAGGCAGCGTGGGATCGGATCCTTGCCCTCACACACCAGCTCATCGCGGCTCACCGGGCGCTTGAGTACGAGCTGAGGCGATCCGGCCCCTTCTCCGCTGACGAGGTGGAGTACTTGCTACAGACTCGATACCCTGACAGTATGCTCCCAGCCGATGAAGAATACCGTGAAGGGAGCGCGGAGGGAAAAGGAGATGCCTGAGAGTGCCCCTCGGGCGACCGGATTTCTTGGGCGGGCGGATTGACCACCCTGCCATGTCGGATTCGCAGCGGGCGCTCCTGGCCATCCTCCTTCAGCGGCGCGGTGGAAATCCTAGCTGGGCGGATGATCTTGGTGGGCATAGCGCTCTTGGAACTTTGAGAATTTTTGACACAGATAATGGTGTAGCATTGAAGGAAGAAGAGGTCGATTTTTTGATAGATAGGCAGTACCTCCATAGAATAGAGGAACCTTGAATCTTTGTACATATAAAATGAAGAGTTGTATTTCTTGATGTTGCCTTTGTAGGACCTAAGACCTAAGGTTAGCTGAGGGGTTAGAATTGAAGTGATAATGAAGTGATTGGGAGATAGGTAAGAAACCGAACACTCCCCCCAGCAAATTTTCTGACTCCCGGCAGAAATGATGTAGAGCAGTGAACAAGTGGTATTGCCTCAGTAAGTCATCACAGGCGTACACGTTGAATACATGTCGCGATTTGTAGAGAACTCAAAGGGAAAGAAAAGTAAAGAAAGCGGCTTGGTGAGCGGATTTTCATCCGCCCGCTCATAGTAGTAGGTATCATGAATGCACGGTGAAAGTAAGTGAAAAAATCTTAAAAACAATCGAATTGAAGTGCAGGTAGAAATTATGTCCGTCGAGAAACAAGGAAAAGTACTTAGCCATCTTCTACACCATCGTCATAAGAGTCAGTCATCCTTTCCAAGGCTTCAACCTGCGCAAGCGGCTGGTCTATGAAATCCGCTAAATCCGGTATAGGAATCGAGTCTCGAGGGTAGTAAGGAATGCAGCGGAAAGCGGCTATCGGATCTGCCAGCACCGTGCCATCTAGATCGCATAGGATGAGGGTGCCTCCTCTGTTCTTTGAGATGTACACCAGCGGGCCTAGATATCTTGGCTTGAATTTGCGGCTGAGCTCGTATTCCACCCTTGTATTCCACACGAGGACTAATGCGCCAGGCTGGAAATTCCAGTCAATAATCCTGTTTGCGTGTTCCTTTTCCCATCGTTGAATGGTTTTGACTCTTGAGTCATATACCTTTGCGCGGATACGCTCCAGGTCGGCGGGTCGCTTTTGCAATGTAACCGCTCGTCTTGCTATGAGATCCGATGTGGAGATTGGTGTTGTTGGTGGTTCAACCAGGTAAGAAGCTTCCGCTATATCCAACGGTAGGATTGGTTCTATGCCTGTTGCAACTTCGTAAGGGCTTTTCCCGATTGTCCGCAGCGGAGTGACTCTTTCCGCCCAGATAACTGCGTGTGCTACTTGACTCCACTTGTTTTCCACCCCTCCGCAAGCTTTGAAGAGGGATTCTCTAAACCCACGGTGTCTCCGTTCAATAACCCTTGTGCTTGTGAGTTATAGGCGGATATGGTGATATGGTGGATGTCGTATTGAGCGGCTAGTATTTCCAGAGCGGCTAGAAAGGCGGTTCCGTTATCAGTTATGATTTCTCGGAGGCTACCCCAACGGCAGATGATGTGCTCGAAGATGAAGCGCGCGATTCCCTCCGTGTTCTCGTGCCTAAGCATCTTGAACTCTGGGTATGTGCTCATAGAGCAGCGGGCGTGTACGATGTACTTGAATCCATTGGATTTTGGAAGGTGGAAAGTGTCGATGTAGACTTTGGTGAATAGCGGAGCGGGATATGCAACAACAGGTGGAATATGCCACTTGTCTGTCTGGCGGATTTGACACATATGGCATGTCTTCACGAACCATTTGACGTCGTCAAGCAGCTGAGGCCACCAATACCTTTTCAGGAGACGGGTTCTAACTGAGTAGACGCCTTTATGTCCGAGCTCGTCGTGTGCGATCTGTAGCAGCCTGTATCATCTATCCGCTGGCACAACCAGCTTGTGTTCTCCCCCGCTATCGCGTTTCCAGAGGTTATCGTCTAGTAGGAAGAAACTTGAAGCATAGTTAATAAAAGTTCTTTTCCGGTCTTCAGTCATTGAGGTGGGTACATGGAAATCCGAAAGGTAGTCTTGAACTAGCAGCACCCTCGCATCGTTGGATTTAGCTTTAGCACTCCGGGGAATCTCTATGTCTGCATCCGCTGGGATCGGATCCACTGCTTGCAGGTGGATTTGGCGGTTAGCCAATATCTGCATTGGAGAGAGAATCTTGCGTCCCGATGCTCGCTCTTCTACGAGCGGGTTGATGATGTGCACGAAACCATACATCTTGTCGACCCAGTCAGGATCGTCTCCTTGAGCGGGTTCGTCGCCTGGCTGCGGACGCCTCCTCGACAATCCGTCTACACCGTGTTTGACTCCTGGAATGTGAACCAGCTTGAAGTCAAACAGAAGAATCCCTGCTACCCATCAATTGATTACCGCACTCGGGTTCATGTCTGGGTTGTTGATCATTCCTTTGATGGCGGTGGCGTCTACTTCCACCACAAAGTTCTTGATTCCGATGATCCAGATAGCAGCCTCTTTTAATGCCCTATATAGGCCATAGAGTTCGAGCTTTGGCTGACTATACTTTGATTCGACAGAGTTGAGTGGAATAGAACCAAAACGGGAAGGGTATCTTTGTTTTGGATTAGCAGGATCTTCTTGAAAAATGGCGTATCCGACAGCTTGTGTGCTTGTGTCGACCGACTAGGATGACGGGTGCATCCGACTTATAGTCGATCGGGCGGAGAGCGGGTGAGTTGATGATTTCTTGCTTCAGTGCTTCTTGAGCGGCTTCTTGATCCGGTCCCCAGAAAAACTCAACACCTTTGCAGGTGAGATTTACTAGAGGCCTCGCCAGCAGGCTGTAGTTGTGGACATATATCCGTAGGATTCCAGCGGTTCCTAAGAATGAGCGGACGTCTGTAAGGTCTAGGCACGGTCCCCAATTCTTGATCTTGTCGACTTTTCCATCTTCGGGTATTCTGCCTTCATATGTGCACTTGTGTCCAACGATAATTGCTTCTGGTACACAGAGGTATGCCTTCTTCCCTGACCAAGTACAACCAGCATACTTCATCCGTTGCACTACCCGATTGAGATTCTGGAAGTGTTCCCATACGAAGCGGCGGATTCCCGAATTTTCGGGTATCGTTTCGTATCCACCGTCCGCTGTCTCGTAGCGGGTGATGGGTCCCTTCACGCCCGCGTCATCGACGAACGGAATAGTTACATCCGGTATCTCGTCTTGGAGCGTGTAGGTTATGTTGCCTTGCAGGACTTGCATTGAGTTAGTCCATCCCATCGGTAGCATGCTGAGGCGGAAGGTGGCTAGAGGTGTTTGGAAGGTCGTGAGGTCTCTACTCTTCACTGAGAGTAACCTCTGGTCGAAGGCTACAAAGAGGTCGAATACGCCGTAACAAGCGCGCGCGCCAAAGGTCTCCGCTAGTTGTTCTATGAGCGGAGGCACCCCTGAGTTGCGGATGGTAACAGCGTTGAGCGGCTGTAAGTCGTGTACGATTCGAAGCGAACGTCCGTCTTTCTTGAAGACTGTGAACCATTTGGAACGGTAAGAAGAACTAGAAGGCTCATATATTCCAGAAGCTATCTTGTCTTTGACAATGTCTATAACTTCATGGTATAGGCCTGGGGGAATAGGAATATTTTTGTGTACCCAAGGAATATGTTCTATGACAGGGATGGTGACCGGGGGAAAGAAATCTTCTCTGAATTTCCCCTTCTGCGACTCATCCCAAGCGAATCCGCTCTCTTGCAGCATCATGAAGTGATGCATGAGCTTCCGCTCGTCCTGGCCATAGGAAATCCCCTGGGTGATTTTCTTCTATAATATCGTGGTTTTCTTGAGTATAGCGTCCAGTCGGATGGAAATCCGGCGGATGAGTTGAAAGAATAGGTATATCCGCTAGCGGGTCGCCAGTAATCTCTCGGATAATCCGAAACTCTTCAGGTAGCGTCGTGGGTACAGGTTTGACACGCTGGTCGACCTTTTTGTACTTCTTTTTCTTCGGCTTGGGGCGTGTGACCTCAAAGATGCCAGTTGGTTGGAAGTAAGCGGGTCCGCTGTCTACGCTGTCCACTTTGAACAGTTCCATGAATAAGAGTTCGTGAGGCTGGTCGACATACTGTAGGATTGAGAAAGAGGGAAAAGAGGCAGGAATTGATGAAACATTAGACCCGGTTGTGGGTTGGGAGAAATCCGCAGGTGCGGATGCGAAGGAAGAGAGAGTGCATAGAGGAGTGTCATATTGGTTGTTTGCTATTTCCCTAGCGTTTCTAATGTAAGGCTGGGATAGATCCAGGCCATCCGTATGCTTGACCTGGTTTTCTGTTATAGCGTTGACGGAAATGGCGTATCCAGGTATAGATGTTACATCTATATGAGCGGTTGAGCCATCTGCGGCGGGTGTGAGCGAGTGTGTCCGTAAAGAGAAATCCGATGGTAGTTTTTCGACCGATATTGAGAGTCCCAATTCGCCTTGAGCGGAAAATAGGTCCTCGCTTAAGGAAAATTTGCGTGTGGGTCATAGGGCGGACGCGGCTCATGAATATGCGGGTCTGAGCTCGTGTGTCCGTGTGGCCAAGAGAAGAGCGGCTTGCCTCTTTCATGAGTAGGAATTACTGTCTCCATCCCCGTATTAGGATCGCGAATGGTCAGAATTTGTTCTCCATTGGATCGGTTGTCTATCTTGGTTTCGCAGAGCATAGAGAATGGTCGTCCTAGTAGAACATCATACGCGGCGTGTTCTACCACATGTACTTGAAGAAGCACTTCTAACCCCTTAAAATTAAAGGGTACGTTCCTGCAGAGGCCAAGGGACCATCCAGTCTCTCCGTTCGCGCTTGTGAGCGCTATTTTAACGGAGGGATCCAGAGGCAATCCGCACTGCCGCCATACAGCAGCGGACATCGCTACGACTTGTGAACCTTCATCCAGTACTGACTCTACTTTGTGTAGACCATCAATAACTGGCGTTAAGGCTCTTAAGCCTCCTGCTTCATCCGCTACCACTATATGCGCGTGGCGTCCGGTATGGAGATGCATGATGAGCAGTTGGTCGTGTCCGACAGCAGCTGCTCCTGACTTTCCGCCTTCTACAGGTACTTTCCTGTTGGTCAAAGCTTCCTTAAGCTTGTTGCGGATTCCTGGGCTTTCTCCACATAATTCCTTGATGGAGACTTCGACTTTGGAATCCAGCACATGGTTGTAGAGATCTTCTGTGGTTCCAGATTTGATGATCGGAGCGGTATGCTTGTACTGTCGCTGATGATCCTTCTTTGCGTCAGCGGATTGTGTCCCCGCTTTAGCGGACGTGTCGGACGCTGGAGCGGGTTCCTTGATAGGTGGTTCAGTCGAGGCGGGTACCGTGGTGGATGGCTGGTTGGCCCCAGCGGATGGTATTACTACCTCTACTTTCTTGAAAGGCTTTCCCGGCCTTTTCCCTGGCGGTCTACTGTCTTTCTTGGCTTTGACCCGTTCCTGTAGGATCTGCTCGAGGACCTTGATAGTTGGGTCCTCTTTTTCCTCTTCGTCGTCTGACTGTTCTTCTAAGCACGCCATCAGCTGGGCGGCTTGCGCCTCAGCGCGCTTCTCATACAGGCTCGTGAGCTGCGATGGTGTAACCGTGGCGAAGGTGCTGGTATTTCCTGCCTTGGGACCGAAGCCCTGCGGATACACAACACCTGCTGGCATACCGTACCCGTGCTGGGTAGCTATCATGTTGATCGAGGTGGATGCGCTTCTACGCTCTTCGTGCCACTTCTCTACTCGTGGCCTGAGGTATCCAGGTCCCTTGGGTAGCTCGGACCCATCTGGCATTACCAGCTTCCGCTTAACGTGGTCGAACTTGATGAGACCTTTGTCCATGTCTGCTTTCTTGGCTACACATTCCTTGTATCCGATCTCGCAACCATCGTATCCGCATCTCTTGTTGGCTCCGCCCTTATCAACCAGCTTCTGAATCGCAGCCAGGAGCCGTTCTTCTATTGAAGACTCTGTTTTCACTGTGGCTTCTGCTGGTTGCACGATCATCTGCTGCTGAACAGCTTGCGGAGCCGCTGCTTGCGGCTGAGGAGAGTACGAGGGGAACCCGTAAGGGTTGTAATAAGCGAGAGGAGGACCCGCTGCAGTCGCCTTGGATAGTTGGTCTATCATGTCCGATATGCTTCCCCCTGGCATCATCATCTGTTGTTGCCCGTATGGCAGAAGCGGAGCTACTGCTGACGGCCGGGCATATTGCGGAGCGGGTGCTGGAGCTTGCTGCTCGACACCTGTGTATGGCGAGAATGCTGGTGCAGGATTCACGTACGGAGACCTATAGCTTTCCAGCGCGTACTTGGCTGCTTTCCTAACCTCTTCCACTGGGAATGGTTCCGCTGGGTTTTGGTTTGGAAACAGAACCGCGAGCCGTTGGTCTATCATCATCCGCAGCATAGGATGGATAGCGGATATGTACATTTGTGCATACTCGTGTTTCGACATGAGCGGGCTTGTTCCCGCTGTGACATCCAATCCGATATTCTGAATGTATCTGTCGAAGCGGCCGAACTCGTCCAATGTTGAGATCGGAGAGGCTCTAAGGATTCTAGCCGCTTCTTCTAGATGAGCAGGCGTGTATCGGCGGGTCTCATTGGATTTCGGGTAGAACCCATAGCATTCCTCTTTGAACGCATCCCATGTTGCTGTCGCTTGATTGGCTGGGTTGGCTTGTGATAGCCTTCGCCACAGATCAGCAGCTGTCGGGTCTGCGTATAGGATAGCGGCTTGTATGTATTGCCAATCCGTCTGTTGTCCTACGCTCTCGCACGTCCGCTCTACTTCGTCAAAGAAGACTGGTAGGGTTATCGAGTCTTCAGGTCCTTTCCAGCCCCAGCTGGGCGCTTTCCCAGACCCTCTGATAGGTAACTGCTGGTTCTGCGCTGGTGCTTGTTGTTGACCTGCCATGTCGAAATGAAAATGAATTCGCCTGTTTCTTGACCAACGAAAGGTTTTGTCGATAGGGAAAAGTGTTGGTGTTGGTGGCGGACTTGGATCTTCTTGCTCGTCTGACCAGGTTCGAAATAAATCTGGGTCAGGCGGATCCGATGCGTCTGCCTGCGGGTCTGAGTTAGACCTTGGGCGGGTTGATGGTCCCGGTAGTGGACTGGCTACGGGTGAAGGTGCTAAGGATGATAGTGGTGATTCAAGGATGGCCCTTAACTCCTGCTCGTAAGCTGAGGTAAAGGATGAATCCAAGTGGAAGTGATGTGATTCGTTGTCGGGAACAAGGTCGAAGAGGTCTTCTTCGTCTGAAATCCTGTCGCCTGTAGCGGCTCGAGCGACTGTCCGTAGTGCTTCCGCTTCTAGACGTCGCGCGGTGGGACGAAGGGTACTTCTTCTACCAGCAATTGTGGTTTAACCTCCCTCGTGGTGGGCTCCACTTGTAAGGCTAGCAAACTCTCTGGTAAGAGAAAGTCGCGTCTGCGTCTGCAAGATCTTTTGTATACGCAAGGAGGGTTACCACCCGCTCTGAAGGGATCCGATAGAATCCGCTCCGTCTGCGGATATGATAGAAAGAAGTAGTCCAAGCGTCCGCTTAGGATGCTGAACTGAGAGCGATTGTGTGAGGATAGCGAGAGAAAGGAGAATTCCTTGCAATCCGCTCGCAATGCTAGGCTCAAAGGCGGCTAGATATGCTTTAGGAGAGTAGCGGAAATTATTCCTTTAGTGTGCTATAAGCAAGTGAGATTAACTAATTTCTAAGTACATTGTACGCGCTTATATAGTAGCGGATCCGAGCCAGCTCCCTGCTCCCGCGCCTGCCCGTTCCGATATTCCTGAATGTATCCTTTAGAGGCGATATCCGACACGAGCTGACACGCTGAAATCCGCTAGTGAACTGCTTCAAAGCCGTCGAGCAGATTCTACAACACCTTCCACATCCGGCTTGGTTTGAGAATAGCCATATATGGCTATCCGCCATCAGCCCATTTGTCCGCTTTTCAAGGATAAATCCTCCGCCATCCGCTGGCATGGATGTTTCAGGTTGATAGCTGTCAGCTCCTGGAGCCTAGGCTAGTCAAATACCCGTGAAACGGGGCAGATTCGTAGCGGGTAGCATATGGTGAGGCGGATAGCGCAATGCTTGGCGGACGCGTAGCGGATGGGCAGCTGCCCGAGCGGATTCCGCAGGAATTCCGTCTTTGAACAGTAGAGACGCTGAGACTGGAGGAGCAGCGAGTTGAAAGTGGTTGTAGCATTAGCACCTTGTTGCTGTATCAAGGTGAAAGCCAAAATTTGGTGCACACACAGATGTGGTGCAGCACACCGGCTACTTTCAGATATTACGCAGTTTGAAACTTAGTGGTTGTTAGCGTCAAGGCCAGCACTCGAAATAAAAACTGCCATGTACCATTTCCCCAAAAGAAACAATGCCTTCAATCCAAAACCTTGGTTCGTGGAGAGATATCATGGGGCACAGTGAAAGGAGAGGCGACTTTTGAGAAGCAATGGCAGAGGTATAGAGGAACTTGAAGGAAGGGATGACGAGAAGAGTCCCTGTAGTAGTAATGGCGTTGACGGTGGTAAGGAGAGCATCTTCGGCAATATCCGGGTCGGCCCGATGCACCATCCTTTTCCGCTTTTCCGCTCTCCTGTCTACTCAAGGCATCAGTCCAGCATCGTCGATGAACAAAGCGGTTCCATGCGATCTTCTTCTCAGTAACAAAGTCGAAGGCAAGCTTTTCTTACGAACGCCCTGCAAAATGTTTATGGAATCACCTGGATGTGACAGATTCCTTTGAACAAGATGGGTTCGTAATGACAGGCACTTCAGAAGGAAGCGTCTGGCCACGAATGGGTGATTTTTCTGCCTTTACTGTATTTGATAACGATGTATGAACTCGAAACCAGTTGGACATAGCGTGGTGGCCAACGCCCCAGGGAGTCAATCGGGGTTCGATTCCCAGTTCAATGCATGTTGCTGAAATGGTTTTTGATGCAAGAGTTTCCCAGTATGTTAAAGGTTCCCAGTAACCTTGAACTTTTTCCAGCGTATTTTCTATTAAAAAAACAACGAGATAATTGACAGTTCCGAGTGTAGTTGTTGAATTTGAAGTGGGGTACAGATTCGCATATACATCGTCCAAGATGTTGAGAAAGTGAAAGTCATTAGCATATCACGGTCGTCTTATGCTCCTCATGATCAGGGTCTTCAGGTCCCTACTGGTAGAATGTCAACTTCAGCTGTAGATCACTCAAACAAGAAAATGCCCAGTGAAATAAGTGACCAGTCAAAAGGACCGGTTTGGGTTTGATTCGCAATCACTGCATGATGAAGATTGCGGGAGTTTAATGTCTTCCACACGCTCTCTCGTTCACGGTCAGAATCGAGATGTTTTGCCGCCATCTATGCGAAGCTTCTGGTGCAAAGTCCCTGCATTCACGATGTAAAATGTAACCTGCCTCGCTTCTAGAGCCAAAAAAGACGTCAAGAGTATACAGTTCAAAGTAAGATCAAGCTCACACAAGAGAAAAATACTACTCTCAAACCATGCTTTCAATAGGTGGGTCCTGGTAATCTTTCAGACAGTGATATATCTCTACTCACAAACACATGATGGATAGAACCGTGAATCAGCCGCTGTCCTAATTCTAACAGATTGGATACTCCCTTGAAAGTTGAATCCCACTGCATAGCAAATAGGCCAAGCGCTAGAACATTGCCGGAATCACGGAATAAAACATGCGGACCTATGCCCCTTGATAATGATACGCCTACTAGATTTTCGACTTCCTCCCGCAGAGGCACATCACTCGGGAGAGTACAAAACACTAAAGTGGTGTAATGGCTCACCTGCAGTAGCCTTGGGTTTGAATCCCAGATAGTGCTTCGATTCTTGGAAACGTATTATTTTTCACCGTTGTCGAGCATCATCAAACCGGAGTCCATGTTTGATGGTATATATAACAGACTTATCATTTCTCCTCTGGAATGAAAAAAGGACACTAATGATATCCAGGCCGACTAAAGAGACGACCTCTAACAGCTCCTCATTCAGCTCGAACACAACTATGTGACGTAAAAGAAATCAGGATAAAGTGCGCTTGAGCTACGCAAGACGTACCTGAACCACGTGTTGATCGACCCCCGTCCAGCTGCAAAGAAACACATCTCAGCTTAACAATGGCTCGATGTCATTAGCAACCTCAACCACCATCGAACGCCAACGAGCACGGCCGGACAGTCACCAGGAATCCGCTGACGAACGATAGTCGCGATTAGGGAGGCGGTTGCTTTCAGGATTTCGGGATTATTCGGTATACAATTGAAAAAACGAGCGCAACATACCAGATGTAGTGTAGGAGACTACGTGACAGAGATCGTCTTCCCGAGCTTCGGAATCATGCCTTGCGGGATATCCAAAGCAAGTTCCTCTAGTGAAGAGAAATGATTCGGATAGGTCTGCAGCGCCGAAGAAGTATATGATTATAATTAGAAAATGTTCCCTACCCTTGGAACCCACATTTACGCGGAGCTTACCCCCAAAGCACGCGCCAAACGGAAGAGAAACCACGGCATCTGGCATCTCGGCACATATCGACGAGACCTAAACCTCTTGCTTTACTAATATGGGAGTCTGTGTAAAGTTATGTCGACATACATACACTGACTATCCAGGCCTGTGAGTGCATTTGTTAGTTGCTACAAGGCCAGGTACAGAGAGACGAACCTAGACCGCGCACGTCCAAGCCTCCGTTGGAACGACACGGGAGATACACAGCTTCCAAAGTCCTGTGGCTCCGCATACCACGCATCTGATTCTAGAATCACAGTGACCAGAGATGCCGTCTTACTCTCGAGAATCAGGCGGATAAAGGAACATGAGCGAAAATGGCATATCTGACGTAAAGACCGAGGGAAAGGATGAGAGACCGAAGTCAATGGACCCGCCCGCGATTATGGAGAGGGCCATGATAGAAGCTCGGTGCCTAGTGTCGAAGGAAAAGAGGGTTGGGTTGGGTTTCTGGTTGATGTGAAAGACGATGGTAACATCCTTCCGAAGGAAATGACGAGCTCTGTCATTGGGGTTGCGTTCCCGGTGAGACTAAAAGCCCGGACGGAATCGAGATCAGTGAAGTAGATGATGTGTAAGAGCGGCGAGGTCGAAAAGGTGTATTGAGGGGCAAGTAGTAAGGAGGCGTAACTGGGTACAGCAAGCACTATGCCGAGAATTGTTGTGCGCATAGAACTAAAGATACGCCTCAAGCTCAAGCGCCAATCTCGTCTCCAGCACTGAGTAAATCCAATGACATTGGGACGGCTAGATGTGCATCCAATTAGCAACGTGGGCGCATGGCTGTATGCGCGTGAATGCATGCCAAAGCGAAGGATAGTGCAAAGTCGTCATGGATACAGACACGAGGCCTTTGAAATACCCTGATGAGCGGTACTCATCGTTCCCAGCAGCTTGTTTACTCACCAGTTCCCCCTTAGATCAATATGTATCCATCGCCGGTCCTGGCGAACATCGTCTCCCACTATCGGGTAGCAGCACTCTTAACGAGACGGGTGACCGACATGGTGGTGGAGAAAAAAAAGGATGCCGTGGCTGGGCGCGTGGATCAACTATTGCATCATGCAAGATCAGGAGACTGCCACGCGGCCATCCCTCATTGAATCCTCGTAAAATGAGGTTCGGCAGTTACGTTCACGGCTCCTAAAATACATTCATGTGCTTAGTAAAACAAGTCTTGGAGAATATGATTCACAGCAAATGGCGTAGAACGTGGTAGTTGCCTGACAAGTAGATGTACACTAAAAAGGATCTTTCGACGCATCTGTTAAGAATCAGAGTATTTTGAGTAGTACACGAGACAATGAATACTCGAGTAAAACCCAAATTGTGAGCGAGGATGTCCTAAAGCCGGGTTCCAACCACCAAGAGGGATCCGATATGGGTGCTAACAAGCGCTAGGCGTAGTTGGGAAGAAGTTGATTGGCAAGCGCTAGGTGTAACCGATCATCAATGCTTAAATCACACAGTTAAGTGGACGTTGAAGAGTAGTGAAAATTAGATTGAGAGATCTTAATACAGTTTATCTACGAGTTTATATACTAAGGGAAGGTTTGAGTCATTATTATTCTACAATGTTCCATAATATTCCAGTATTAGTACGAAGAATCAAGAAAGTAGCAGAAAGTAATAGAAAATACGAGCAAGTCACTGTTAAGACTGAGTAGGCCGAGTATGGGCATGTGTTGACTCATGCACCAAGTTAACGGATACATGAAATCCATAACAACATCACACATTACACTTATGAGTCAAAACTGGCCATGAGGATCTTATTGGGTATGGGGAATCGAACCACAGCGTACCATAAGTCAACCCAGCGAATAGACTACATGAGTGCAGAGAGACAAATATCTCTGTCCTGATGCCATGGAAAGGGACGATCTAATTAGCCTCTCAGACAACAAAGACCCTCCTTATGAGTCGTCGAATGCGCGACCGTCGACGAAAACTGAAGAACATGTTTAGCAGTGCTTACTTATCATTTATATACAAGGAAGCGAACCACATATTTCCTGATCAATGGATGGCAGCTGATATGCTATACCATGAGTAGCTTTCCTTGACTGGCAACAGATGATGACATACGAAGAAGCACAACTCGTTCCTTGATATTCTATGTTTCCAACATTGCGTCGTATTATCGAATGATAGTCCTCCACTCTCGAATAAGATCATCGCGCTACGTACAGCCCAAGTCAGAGAATAAAACGCCCAGTGAACGCTGTCATATTGTAAGAGGGGCTGAATATAAACTGGTACAACGACCAATTTTGGGTTCGACTCCCAGCTCCTTCGTGCGTGAAAATATCTAGAGTTTTTGATTCTTAGTATAAATCCGACCAGAGTTTCCATAACATTCTAATTTTTTATCCCCTCTCTGGTATGGGCACTCTTCGCTGACCATATTTGACTTAGACATGAGGTTTCGGATCCAAATTCATATGTACAATGCGCAGATCATCTCGCCTGGGAAGAAAATGACGTTAGCAATATCTAAACATCCACTGGGAAAGTAAAGAGACGAGCTATACCAGTCTCCATACACAACAATGAAACATTAAAGCAACTGCACCGTTCAAGCACAGTGCCAGGCCTATCGGATTTGATGAAAAGCCGGGTCTGCATTTCCCTTCAAAGTTTTCGCGACCCCTCCATTAGAATAAAAGAGACTTCGCTACGTATGGTTCCATTAGAAAAGTAGCGTACACTGAACGGCATTAGACTCGCAGCACCGATGTATTCTAAAACACTTGCCTATTTGGAGATTGATCTCATCGCAATCCTTTCTTCGAGTCGTTGTGGTTATAAAACAAGTCCTATAGCTCGGTGCTTTACAAAACTCACTGGCTTTCTGGTATCTAAAGGAGGTGGAGCTGCAGCTGGCTTATATGCTCTCGGTAATGATCGCAGGGTCGTGCGTGAAATTGAAATAAAAAAGGGCAATATTGAACCAGGTAGCAACCAGGTAGTGACAGAGAGTCGAACTCCGAGATATCGTAAATTACACCACTGATCTATGATACCCACTTACACTCGTCACTTTCGCTGCCTATTCACGGAAAACGGAACTTGTTCTCAATATTCGAGTCGTCTCCAATGTATTTCAGCGAAAGATAAACATTTCACCAACATAGCAATAATGTTCGTGGAAGTAGCGGCGACCTCAACCTACTTAATAACGCGAGTAAAAATCACCAGAGGGGTTTCCACAGAGGCCAGCATCCGGGAATCGAACCCGCAACGAGATAGAACCGTGCCAGCATTTATACTATATCCGATCAGATTCATAGGCTATAGCTTCCTCGACAGGCGAGTCTCATCCTTCGGTATCAGATGGATCAATCCACCTGCACACCTAATCCACAAAGCCTGTCAAAGTTCCACCTGGTGGCGATAAGCATATTTTACGTGGGTTCAGCAGCGCATTATCAAACTCCTGAATAGAAGCTTGGATAAGGTGAAACAACTAATCATGGATATTAAAATCCCCAAATCGGAAACTCGGGATCTTTGTACACTGGAACGCCCTGGGATATACACACGACTGCAGCGTGCTGAAGGTGCATTGAGGAGATCAGGTCTGGCGAAATGACCGTTGCTAGACGTGACAAGATTCTTTGGCAGCGGGTTAATGCGAATAGGTGCCGCCATGTATGGAAGATCTACATGCCTTCCCTTCGCCCTTCGATCCCTGCAGTGTAGCCGTGTTTCACTGAGTAAAATATCTGATTTAAAATAAAGACAAGGTGTTCGATTTACTTTGTCGTGTATTGGATTGATGGTAGGTCCAGACCAAAGATGTCTACAATATTCACGGTGAAAATCATATGCCAATTACACCACATCCCAAAGTGATCACACAAGGCAAAGGCAGCACTCGTTGCGCTTTCAGTATATCTCTACCATAGATCTAGGCTTTTGTCGGGCTTTGGTTCTATGCGAGAACAGTTTCATCCTTCACCGGCACATCTGGAACTAATTAATATGGTTGGCTTGAAGCAAGAACCGGAGAATTCGCATCATCTACCTTAAAAGCTTCGTTCCATTCTTGCCGATTCCTCGTTGTAATCATGCTGAGCCGCTCTAGAAATAAATGCGGGATGTTAGAGATGTCCACATCGATATGATCTGCGGGCAGCCTCTCGTCATACTCCGACGCCATACCCATCCCTCGTTGCATTTGGCCTCACTGATTGCCGCGCCATCCAGCCAACAGCGCGCCCGAAATGCCCACAGATTAAGACGGAGATAGGGTCTGACGAAACGATCGTATAATCTGCGGCACTATGCTTCAGCAGTGCCTTGACATATTGACATCATTGGGCTATTATAAGCAGTGACGGTCGGTAACATGAGAGCGATAGAATGATCAGGGCGGCGGAACGCAATGTCATACCGCGTCTATTACGGGAAAGAAACGGGGACAATGGATGTGGGATGAGATGGATATTTGTGGCAGAGGCGAATGAAGCCGAGCCCATATACTGGTGGACAGTGTAACGGTAAACAAAGTGGGTGACCAGATGCGGGGCCTGGCATCTCTGCATCAGAATAACGGCGTGTGCATGCTGTTCTCATTCACAGATCCTCCTCTCAAGGAACGTAACCATAGAAAACAGGAACAAGGAAATGACAGTTGAGATAATCTAAAATCGGGAATGTTACGGTGAGGAAGGTTCACCAAGGACGCTGCTGACTCACCTGCAGCACGCGAAATCACATCGAACGCACTCGCAAACCCCGAGTGCTACCAGCAAGACTATTTTCCCATCGTACGTTGGCCTGAATCGTTGTCAAGCGGAGTCATGATAGATTGTTGAGAATAGTGCTCTCAACGGCAGCAAGGTGGAGTCGGATTCCGACATTAAAGACACCCGCACCGGACCCATCAATACGTTGCAGCAAATACCACCCGAGAGACTTCTGTAAGGAGCGATATCTGTCGTTGACCGAGGCTATTGACTGAGGCTAAAAACGAACAGCATACCTAAAAGGAGAAATCATCCTAGAACTGGTACTCTATGGCGCTCCCTGCAGGAGACCTTTACTTCATTCTTGGTGAAGTCCTACGCTTCAATCGCGGTGTTGAGTCGTTGCCGCCGTTGGTCATCCTCCAAAAATAAGGAAGCACGGAATGCGCAGCCCTGACTGGATAGAAAAGCTTGGCAGTTGGTTGCTGTTAGCATCAAGACCGGTAATCAAAATTCTCACCACTAACCTTTCTCCGCGAGAAACAATTCCCCAATCAAAGACCTTCATTCACAGCGAAAAATCATGTAGCAGTATTCAGTGGAGGAGTCAGGAATTTGAGGTTTAAGAATCAACAGAGGGACGAGGGGGAGGGACAGTGGGTGCAACTGGCGATGATGGTAGAAGGAAAGCATCTTCGGCAATAGCCGGCTCCGTCCTTTTCCGTCTTTGCCGACCGAAAGTCCTTCCACCCTTTTGGACTGAGCTTTTTGTGCCAGCTCTCACTGTTGTCCATTTATTTTTCTGTCTCAAATCTGCTGTCTCTGCCCTCTATACTCTGCACTTGATACTCTACAACGATGGCCACGGCTGCCGACGATGTTACTCTATCTGCAGCTCAATTACTGCCTGCAGACTCTACCTCCTCGAAGAAGAAGTCGAAGAAGAAATCTGCAGCGACTACCACACTAAGTCACCCTCGACTCCGTTCTTCGTGCCGAAGAGGAAAGATGAGACAAACCCAGCACCTCTTCGAGCAAGCTAAAACTTCTAAAGATAGTATGGTGGGTGGAAATTAAATTTGTCCTGTAGCAAGTTACTTTGAAAGTACGCATGCTCGTCTACCCCCACAAGTCTAGTCGTTTTCAATGGAAATATACTTGCCAGTGCTTGTTGCTACCATAGATGTCAGGATAGGGTCCGGGGACCGGTTTTGGAGCAGGAGTCGCAGACTGTCGTCGGAGTTCCAAGTCAGGACGATGTGGCTCATTGGGACGACGTTATTTCAGCGCTTAACACGGGTCTTTCCTCCATGCGTGGTCCGAACTGCTTCAGCTAATTGATCTGATTTACCTATTCTTCGTCTCCGTTTTAGGCGACGAATTGATATTCATTTTCCTTCGGTGTCTGGTCTTTAATTTGGAGATTCCTTAGTGACGGGCTATCCTTGTGGCTTCGAATTCAAGGTATGCATGTCATTTGTGCCATGATATATTTCGAACTGTCATATCTTTCGATACCATCCAGACGGTCAACACTTGATTCAGATGCTCTGCACTGGGGGTCTGTGAGACGCGCTGAGAATGGAATGATTCCACACTTTTCTAGCGAGGCAAAGGGTTTAAATTTATGCACATAATAGCGTGTAATAAATCGGACAGGCACAAGTGTTCTTTTTTCGGGGACAAGCTAGGTTTTAGGATTCAAGTTTGCTAGCATCCTCCCGCAAATTAAGGGACCTTTTACACAGGTTTGTTGTTGGCTATTTTGGGGGTCGGATCGGGACCGTGATATGTAGATCTCTGTCCTGCTGGGCGTGCACTGAGTATTTGATATGTACTGTATAAATCAGGTATAAATTCTAAATTTCAGGCAGGGAATACGATACCTACGCCGTTCAGCCGGTCCTACCGTACACCCTTTAACTGTCTAGAAATTAGAATTTCGTTCTCAGTGTATTTCACTGAGTTCAATATCTCGTCGACTCGCAGCCTACAATGTGCATAGTGTAGGTCATTTCAATCTAGGATTGACCATCTCGACGGTGTCGAAAGATATGCCAGTTCTAAGATATATCAAGTCACAGACTCTGTGCATGCCCTAAATCCGAAGCCACAAGGATAGTGCACTACTAAGGAATTTCAAATCTACAGACTAGATACCATGGGAAGAAATATAAATTCGTTGCATGAAACGGAGATAAATAAATAGGTAAAGGAAGTGAATACACTGATGGAGTTCGGACCACAGTGGCCCACAGAGCCGAGACTCATGTTAAATAAGCGCTGAAAGAAAAACAAGGTCCGTCACGTTGTCCTACCAGCCCGGATTCCTGCTCAGAACCCAGGCCGCACGGGCCACTGGCCACACCTTATCCTATCGTTTATGGTGATGATGCGTATATCTCCACAGAAATCACTCAATTTGCGGGAGGACACAAACTTGTCCACTTGCATGTAACTTGCTACCGCAAAAAGTCGACTTGCGCCCACCTGAACCTCTACACACTATTATGCCTATAGACCAAGTTGGAACTCTTCGATGTTCCATAGCCGCGCACCCCGGGCCCTTCTGGAGTATCTGAGCCGGATTTGCGGCTTCACGTCTTTAATACACCGGATGCTGTCACTCCGTCCAAGTTTTTTATAAGGGCCAAGAGAATTCTGCGTTAGACATCTGCGTGGATGCGTTCAACTGCGTTCATTTGCGTTTGCGTGAGTTCAACTTTCATATGTTCGTGGGCCCGTCGATGCATTTAGATGCACGGTATCCTGATAGTCAGTACCATTTCAACAATACCAGTTAATTATGTTTTCTGTTGAATAATGACTTACTTTTCTAATTTTTCTGGAAATATCTCCGTGACTTAATATGACTTAAGAACAAAGGGTAATCGTCTATAAAGGCTATGAATGCATGCATGTTAGTCAGTCCTAGTCTCACAACGACTAGAGTACCGTTTTATGTCGAACTACTTGTGATCCCTTCGCTTTTCTCAACTTTGAGTAAATCAGGCACCTTTAAAATCAACGCAAAGACTCACGCATCTCAAAAATAAGTCACGCATGCGTCTAAACATCGAACGCAAGTGTTAGGAAAGTGCACGCATGCGTTCCTTTTGAAAACGCATGCATCCGAGATTAAACGCAAGTGTGTGACAGTTATGTGACAAATCTGCGTTCGGTGCGTTCGATGCGTTTAAGTCCGAGTTGAACTAGTTGACTTATGATCGCTTTCATTTCTCCCACCCATATTTGCCTCTAGTCGCTCATTCTAGGCAAGTATTTTATTTTTATGATGTATTCCAGTTGTGTATAGCCAGGTTGCTGTCAAGTCGCTGTTTTGGAGCCGTAATTTAGCTCAGTTTCTTCAGCTTGTTCCTTGAGAGAATGGTCATGGTACTATAGTCTGTACTGAAGGTTATTATACCTCATGGCCTCTAACACCTTTTGAAACCTCCGAGCGCTCTTACATCTAAAATTCCATCTCTTACATTAATGAATTCAACTGTATAGAGACTCTACCATGATGAAAAAAGTCAATTATGGCAGGTGTCGATGTTGTGCTGGGTATAAATTTGATATGCAGTAAGTATTACTTATACTGTAGCTAATAAAATAATTTTACAGGCGTCTGTAAGCCCAAATGCACAAGACGCCCAACAAACGCATCCATGTCACGCTCACGCAGACGTGACAAACGCATGCGTGAAAACGCAAACGCATGCACGCAAATGCAAACGCAGAATTCTACGTGCCCGGTTGGGTTTCTGGTTGGTGTCAAAGCTGGTCGTAATTCCCCTCCAAAGGAAATGATGAACCATGCGATTGGGGGTTGCATTTCTATGTGAGACTGAAAGCATGGCGGGAATCGGGACCGGTGAAGTGGATGATGTATGAGAGCAGCGAGGTCGAACAGGTGCATTGAGGGGTAGGTAGGAAGGAGGCATCACCGGGTCATGTAAGCAGACGGCAAGCACCACACCGAGAATGACTGCGCGCATAGAACTAAAGATACAGCTCAGGCCCCAATCTCATCTCCAGCAGTGAGTAAATCCAATGAGATTGGGACGACTAGACGTGCATCCAATTAGCAACCGGGACACATGGCTGTATGCGCGTGAATGCAGGCGAAAGCGAGGGATAGTGCAAATTCGTCATGGATACAGACACGAGGCCTTTGAAATGCACTACATGAGAGGTACTCATCGTTCCCAGCAGCATGTTTACTCACCAGTTCCCGCTTACATCAATATATATCCATCGTCTGTCCTGGCGAACATCGTCTCCCACTATTGGGTAGCAGCACTCTTAATGAGACGGGTAACCAACACGGCGGTGGAGAAAAAGAAGGATGCCGTGGGTGTGCGCACGGATCAATGATTGCATCAGGCAAGGATCAGGAGACTGACACGTGCAATCCCTCGTTAAATCCTTGTAAATTGATGTTCGGCAGTTACGCTCACGGCTCCTAAAATACATTCATGTAGTTAGTAAAACAATTCTTGGAAAATATGAAATCTACGCCTTTGACCAATATCAGTCCTTTTGCACATCAGTAAGTATTCAAATCGATATCTGGTTTGATTATGTTCACATCAAATGGCGTAGACTGTGATAGCTGCCTGACAAGTAGATATACACTGGAAAGGATCTTTCATCATATTCCACATTACACTTACGAGTCAAAACCAGTGATGAGGATCTTATTGGTATATGGGGAATGGAACCACAGCATACCATAAGTAAACCCAGCGAATAGACTACATGAGTGAAGAAAAAAAATATCTCTGCCCTGATATCATGGAAAGGGACGATCCAATTAGCCTCTCAGACAACCCCAGACCCTACTTATGAGCCGCTGAATGCGCAACCATCGATGAAAACTGAAGAAAGGATTTCGTGGTGCCTACCTATCATTCAGACACGGGGAATCGAACCGCGAATCTCCTGCTTAACGGAGGGCAGCTGCTACCCTTCATTATGAGTAGCTTTCCGTAAGCACCAACAGATAATGACTTGCGGAGAAGGTTGACAGTGCGACTTCAACTTCTCATCGTATCGGAGTGAAGCGTAGCATAGCCTCCCGGTAAATGAGAATTCTGGAGTACATGAGAGGGAAAATATCACCGACGTGAGTCGTAGTATGATTTTCAATGGGTCAGGCTGCAATCCGTGAGTGACTCTTTTCGGACTTGATATAGTCAGTTCAAGAACTGCTATCCAGGATACGGGGAAAGAGACCGTGGGTGAATACGTTCCACCATACTGTATTGTCTTCTACAAAGGAACGACTCATTCGTTGATTATCTATTCTTCCAATGTCGTATCCTATTTATTGAGTGAAAGTCTCTCACTCTCGGATGAGATCATAACGCTGCTTAGAGCCCAAGTCAGAGAATAAAATGCACGTTTAACGCTCTCATATTGTAAGAGGTGTTATATGTGAATTGGTATAATGGCCCGGCTTTGGTTTGACTCCCAACTCTTGCATGTTATGCACGTTGTTGAGTTTTTATCCGAGCTAGGGGATAATCCAACCCACCCATTGCCGATATTGGCGCCTATACTCGACTTCTGGGGCTCCATATCCGGTATAACATGCATATGATTAGCAACCGCACCATTAAAGCACAGTGCCAGGCCTATCAGATTTGATGAAAAGCAGAGGACTCTGCATTTCCCTTCAGAGTCTTTGCGATATCTCCTTTAGAACAAAAGAGACTTTTCTATGTATGGTTCCATTGGAATGGTACCATACACTGAACAGTACTAGAATCGCAGCACCGATGTATTCGAAAACACTTACCTAGTTTGACATTGATCTCATCGCAATCCTTTCATCGTGTCGTCGTGGTTATAAAACAAGTCCTATAGCTCGGTGCTTTACAGAACTCCCTGACTCTCCAGTATCTAATGGAGGTGGAGCTGCAGCTGGCTTGTGCTCATGTCTAAACGGTAATGATCGCAGGGTCGTGCGTGAAATTGAAATTAAAAAGGTCAATATTAAACCAGGTAGCAGTCATATAGTGACAGAGAATCGAAGTCCGGGATACCGTGAATTATACCACTGAGCTGTGATACCTACGTACACTCACCGCTGGGGCCGGTTCCTTTTCAGGACGGAAGAAGGTATTCTAAAAATGTCGTGGCTTTTCGTTGCCTTTGTATGCCACACAAACGGGATATGGAAAATGCAATGAAAAACTTGTCCTATTTAGTGCTCCTTTCGCGTGCTAAAAATAGCTGGTTTTCTACGAATGAAAAACAGTTTCCTTTGTTCTGACCACGGAAAACACCTTTTCCATTCCGTTTTTCGAGCTCTTCTTATTACCTTAAAAGAGTACGTAAATGATCCCGCCTTTCAACCTGTTTTTCTGAACTCATTTTTACCATTAGAAGATCAAATGAAATGTCGCAACATTTTGAGGCCTCGTTTTTCCGATCGGAAAATGTATTGGCCCCAGCAGTGACTCGTCACTTTCCCTGCCTACTCATAGAAAACACGACTTGTGCTCAGCATTCGAGTCATCTCCAATGTATTTCAGCCAAAGATAAACCTTTCGCCGACATAGAAATAATGTTCGTGGAGGTAGCGACGACCTCCGAAACCTGCTCAATAGAGCGATCAAAAAATGGCTAGAGGAGTTTCCACTGAGGCCAGCATCCGGGAATCGAACCTGTAATGAGATAGAAAGCCATATGTCGATTACACCATATCCAAATGTGATTATACAGGACAAAGGCAGTACTCGTTGCGTTGTCAGTATATCTCTATCATAGATTCAGGCTTTTGTCGGGCTTTGGTTCTAAGCAAGAACAGTGTTATCCTTCAAAGCTTCACCGGTCACCTCTTAGCACTATTAATATGGTTGGCTTGAAGAAAGGAACCGGAGAATGTGCATCATCTACCTTGAAAGCTTCATTCCATTCTTGGCGATTCCTCGTCATAAGCACGCTGAGGATATTTGAGACGTCCACGTTCCACATCAATATCATCTGCGGGCAGCCTCTCGCATACTCCGACGCCATTCCCATCCCTCGTTGCTTTTTACCTCGCCGGCTGCCACGTCATCCAGCCTCCGGCGCACGTAAAATGCAAACAGGGTAATTGGGAGACAGGGTCTGGCAGAATGACCATACAATCTGGTGACAGACGTGGCGCAGTGCTTCAGTAGCGGATAGAAGTAGATATGTCATTGGGTTATCACAAGGAGTGAAGACGGTTGGTGACAACTAGAATTTTGAAGGCGATATAATGGTTGAATGGCGTCATGGTGCGTGTATTATGGGAGAAATCCGAGGGGAATGGAAGCGGGATGAGGTGAATGTTTATGGCCGAGGCGAATGAAGCTTGGTGCATTACACCGAGGTACGGTATGATGGCGAACAGGACGGGCAAACATATGTGGATGCCTGCATCAGAACGATGATGTGTGCATCCTAACGTCATCTGGGGTTCCTCCTCTGGAAGGGCGTCACCGTAGAAAAGGGAAACAAGGAAATGAAAGCGGAGACAATCCTAAATCGGGAATGTAGCCTCAGGAAGGGTCACGAATGACACTGGCGACTCACCCGCTATGACAAAACCATGAGCACTACCAGCAAGACTATCTCCTCGTTATATGCCTGCCTGAATCGTTATCGAGCATGTTGATGATACACTGCTGGGACTATTTGGCAGCGACGTGAGGTTGGATTGCGATATTGAAGACACCCGTGCCGGACTCAACGATACGGTGCATCAGCCCGAGAGACTTCTGGAAAGAGCGATATTTTGGGTTGGCCGAGGCTAAAAACGAACAGCATAGCTACAAGGAGAAACCGTCCTAGTACTAGTACTCCATGTCGCTCGCGGCAAGTCACCTTTACTTCATTCTAGGTGAAGCAATATGCTTCAATCGTGGTGTCGAGTCGTTGCCGCCATTGGTCATCCTCCGAGAATAAAGAAACATGGAGCGCGCAGCGCAGATTCGATAGAATGGTCTGGCTGTTAGCTGCTGTTGGCATAAAGACCGGTATTCAAAATTGGCACCACGCACCTTGCTCAGCAAGAAACGATTCCCCAATCCAAGATCTTCATTCACAGTGAAAATTTTGTGGCATTATTCGGCAGAGGAGTCAGGGATTGAAGGTTTAAGAAGCGATGACAGAGGTACAAGATAGAAGGACGGCGGGTCCAACAGGCAATGATGGTAGAAGGAAAGCATCTTTGGCGATAGCCGGCTCCGTCCTTTTCTGTCTCTGCCGACCAAAAGTCGTTCCTCCCTAGGAATTCATTTGAAAGTCTGCTCTGGAACTTCTTGAGTCTTCCAGCTTCCTATGCAGCAAAAATTGTGTTATGTTATTCTCCCGCAAATGGCCCTGCGAAACGGAAAACAGTATTGGAAAACACGACCGTGTCAACCAAGAATATGCAGACAGGTAAGTACAGGATACTGTCTCTTCTGGGACATCGCATTGCTATATAGATCTAGACTCGCGGTCCCTCCGTGACCACGTGTGCTCAATGGCAGGTTTCAGATGTTTCACCGTACATTCTCGTTGTTCGTAGCATAGCATAGCACTATCTCATCGATTCTCTCTCCTGGACCTAGCGAGACGGTTCCATATGGTGATGAGAGTGTGATTCGACGACACCCTTTTGGACTCAGATTTTCATGCCAGCTCTCACCGTTGTCCTTTTCTTTTTCACTCTCAAATCTGCTGTCTCTACGCTCTCCACTCTACACTTTATACTACTTCTGACGATGTTACTCTACCTACAGCCTAATTACTGCCTGCAGACTCTACCTCGAAGAAGAAGAAGAAGAAGAAATCTGCAGCGGCTACCACACTAAGTCACCCTCGAATCTTTTCTTGGTGCCGAAGAGGAAAGATGACACAAACCCGGCGCCTCTTCATCCGAAATTGAAACCCCGTGTTTTGTCGGCTTCCGGAGGCGCCAGAGCTACGAGATAAGTGCATGATAATAATTGTCCTTCTCTTCCTGTGCACATGGATGACATTGAACTTCAACGTCAAGTATACCCACTGTCCCCGGACGCCCTTAATTTTCATACCATCACTGTTTGACCCGCACTCGAGATCGCATGTTGGAAGTCTTTGATGTTCCAAAATTGTCCACTGGCCTTTCTGGTGTATCTGACCCAGAATTGCGGTTCCACGTGTCGAATACATCGGATGTAGTCACTCCGTCCCAGTTTTTTATAACTTCCCGTCTCCGATTCCGTAGGTATCGTTACTGACCTCGTGCGAAGAAGATCGGAATACTTGTCTGGGAACTCCCAGTCAGCGAGGTTTACAGTAGTTACGAGGCTGTCAGGCAACGAGTACTGCAACTGGCCAGGAAGCCTTGGAATCTTCGCACTCGCTTCTGTATCGCGTTGCTGACTTCACGAGTCATGACATTGGGAGCTGTGGCGCGGTCCGGTCCTCCATGATCTCATGAGCGAGCTCAAAGGCAAGATTTGTAATTTTCGCCATAATTTCTCATTGTTCCTAGCTCAATTTGGGTCAGGAAGCATTGCACTATCTTACCAGTCTTCCTAGAAAACAACACGATACACATCCAACGTTGGTATAAGTCTTTCGACAGAAGAAAGGCGCTCGCAGAAATCTACAACAACGGGTTCACACACAGTCCTTTCCTTTCCTCACTCCGTCCCTGCGACACCGATCCCATGCCAGTCTCCATCACAGCCGGTTTCTAACTCTGTTCGCATACGTGACCCTTCAAAGCGAAATCACAAGCTATTTTGAGAAGGCATTTAAGTCGCCGCGTCGCCTAGATAACGATATCGGATAAGCACTTGATATCACTTCCTAGTCAAAAAAATCATCAATTATGGGCGGTCTTCATACTTGCCTTCAACGCCCACAAGATGTTTAAAACTTCGAATCAGACGTATTAACAACCGCCGAAGATAGTTAATCTCAAACAAGAAACACTGAGTCGGAGGAAGAAACGACTGTGAGTTTCTCACATCTTCCAATAGGATTGATGGCGTCCTTCAGACCTTTAGTCTTCACATTTACTTCATATTTCTTCGTGTTTTGGAGATGTATGGTGGCGGGTTGACTCTCCATATTTGGATGGTCACGGAGGCTATTAGAGATGTCGAATGATGAGTCAGACCGAAGTTGAGTATAAAATCACCTAGAGGCTTCATTTTTTCCCTGAAATCTCGGAAATTCCTTAGCACTGAGCTCATATCTCGGTCCTCAAAGTATTTAGTTGCGCACCAGGTACTGAGACTAATAGTCATTTAGTAGAGATCTAGGTTCAGTCAATTCTTTGTCACCGATCGGTTGTGTTAATGGGCATGTTGACGAAAAGCATTTGTAATGGTATCGTTTCGAGAGCGTGTGGGTCTATGGTTTACTGCTACCTCCATTTTTAGCGGAATCTGCACTACTAAGTTTGTCCTCCGCTCTGGCCATTTCCCTTAGGCGGACCAACAGGCTGAGACAGTATCCATTACTTACCTATCTGCATATTCTTGGTTGACACGATCGTGTTTTCCAATACTGTTTTCCGTTTTGCAAGGTCATTTGCGGGAGAATAGCATATCACAATTTTTGCTGCATAGGAAGCTGAAAGACTCAAGAAGTTCCAGAGCAGACTTTCAAATGAATTCCTAGGGAGGAACGACTTTTGGTCGGCAGAGACAGAAAAGGACGGAGCCAGCTATCGCCAAAGATGCTTTCCTTCTACCATCATTGCCTGTTGGACCCGCTGTCCTTCTATCTTGTACCTCTGTCATCGCTTCTTAAACCTTCAATCCCTGACTCCTCTGCCGAATAATGCCACAAAATTTTCACTGTGAATGAAGATCTTGGATTGGGGAATCGTTTCTTGCTGAGCAAGGTGCGTGGTGCCAATTTTGAATACCGGTCTTTATGCCAACAGCAGCTAACAGCCAGACCATTCTATCGAATCTGCGCTGCGCGCTCCGTGTGTCCTTGTTCTCGGAGGATGACCAATGGCGGCAACGACTCGACACCACGATTGAAGCATATAGCTTCACCAAGAATGAAGTAAAGGTCTCCTGAGGGGAGCGCCATGGAGTACCAGTTCTAGGATGATTTCTCCTTGTAGGTATGCTGTTCGTTTTTAGTCTCGGTCAACCCCAGATATCGCTCCTTACAGAAGTCTCTCGGGCTGTGTTTGCTGCACCGTATTGATATCTCCATCTTAATCTGTGGGTATTTCTGGCCCGCTGTAGGCTGGATGGTGTGGCAAATAGTGGGGTCAATTGCAACAAGGGATGGGTATGGCGTCGGAGTATGATGAGAGAATTCCCGCAGATGATATCGATGTGGATATCTCTAACATCCCGCATTTAATCCAGAGCGGCTCAGCGTGCTTATAACGAGGAATCGCCAAGAATAGAAAGAAGCTTTTAAGGTAGATGATGCGAATTCTCCAGTTTCTTTCTTCAAGCCAACCATATTAATTAGTTCTAGATGTGCCAGTGAAGGATGGCACTGTTCTCGCATAGAGCCAAAGACCGACAAAAGCCTCGATCTATTGTAGAGATATACTTACAGCGCAATGAGTACTGCCTTTGTCTTGTGTAATCACTTTCGGATGCAGTGTAATTGGCATATGGCTTTACCGGTTATACCTGGTTCAATCCCCCATATCCGAAATAGGTATGTACCGAGAATATTTTAGACATCTTTGGTCTGGACTTACCATCAATCCAATACACGACAGAGTAAATCAATCACGTTGTGTTTAATTTATATCAGATATTTTACCCAGTGAAACATGGCTACACTGCGGGGAATCAAAGGGCGCAGGGAAGGCCCGTAGATCTTCCATACATGGGGCTACCTATTCGCATCAACCCGCTGCGAAAGAACCTTGTCGCGTCTAGCATCGGTCATTTCGCCAGACCTGATCTCCTCACCGTACCTCCGTCAAACCGCAGCCATGTGTATATCCTAGGGTGTTCCAGCATACAAAGATCCTGAATTTCGGATCTATAAAATCACCTAGAGGCTTCATTTTTTCCCTGAAATCTCGGAAATTCCTTAGCACTGGGCTCATATCTCGGTCCTCGAAGTATTTAGTTGCGCACCAGGTATTGAGGCTAGTAGTCATTTAGTAGAGATCTGGGTTCAGTCAATTCTTTGTCACCAGTCGGTTGTGTTAATGGGCATGTTCACGAAAAGCATTTGTAGTGGTATGGTTTGGAGAGCATGTGGGTCTATGGTTTACTGCTACCTCCATTGTTAGTGGAGCCTGCACTACTAAGTTTGTCCTCCACTCTGGCCATTTCCCTTAGGCGGATCAACAGGCCTACCCCCTCCAGGAGCACTAGAACCTAAGGAAGTGTTGGTCTGCTTTGCGTGAGAGGCGCATCTGTGACCCACGTATGATGTCAGCTCGTCTTTCGGCAGTGTAGAGTCCACATACCCTGAGTCGCAGTCTGCTGAACTTCTAGCAGAAATGTAGTCAAAGCAGAGAGGCATAAACGAATATGTTACAAATCTCAATAGTCCCCTGTAAATGTTACCGTGAGGATGGATGTGGAAACAAGAAATCAGAAGAATACACACCCACCATATTGGAAGTCTTTGTAAGGAAGGTGCATGCTGGGAGTGGTGTTGCTACGGTTTAGCTTGAATCAGAGTGTCAGTTCTTATACATTTTTTGCCAACACTTCCATTCCCAATTTCCGAGGTGCACGCTAACTCAATAAGTTACAACACTCCATCTTTGTGGCTGAATAGATTATGACAAACACCATGGGCGGCTAATTGAAAAATACATTCATCAGAAAATCATCGATCACTGTCGCCTGCTGCCTGAATGCAAGGAATGTCCATCAGGAAAAACCGTGATGGCTACCTCGGTTACATAGTCCTATATAGTGAAAATAGGACGGTAGGCTTCCCCCCCCTATATTGGTCTCGGTAGGTCGCACTCATTGTTATCTAGTCTCTTGTAGGTGTCTGGTAGGAGATCTTAGGCTCCGCACTGAAAATGTCTGTAGGTAAAATTTGCATTCTGTAGGTAGCTAAATCAAGTACATTTTGTATTACTACGCCTCCTCCGGTGCATCGCCAG
The DNA here is from genome assembly GCA_900157415.1 of Armillaria cepistipes. Taxonomy (NCBI): domain Eukaryota; kingdom Fungi; phylum Basidiomycota; class Agaricomycetes; order Agaricales; family Physalacriaceae; genus Armillaria; species Armillaria cepistipes. The sequence goes on along the minus strand of FTRY01000013.1, from coordinate 1,360,169 downwards.
GCTCTTCACTATTCTCACCCAGCACCTCGTCATCAGAATCATTGAATCCTTCCCATTCTTTTTTTGCAGCCTCGATGTCCAAGTCATCGATCTGGGTAACTCGGGAACCTGTCGGTTTATCAACAATTTTAGCATGTTTTCTGCCAACGCCAAGATGATGAGTAAATAACTGATGCCGAGAATTTATTCACTCACCGAGCTTTCTTAGCAAGGCTTTGGCGTAGCTTGGGGATAATCCCAACCTCCTTGGTACGCTGATCAAAATCCTGCAAAGTCTTGAGATGCCCATTGTATTTCTCCTTGTAGCTAGCAGCGGTGAATTGAACGTCGACATGTTGGCCAGTTTGCCACTCATCAAGGCAGCACTCAATCTGAACTCATTGAATGAGACACATGTTCACAGACAATAAGTACAGAAAATAGAAACCCACCACCGTGAAAACCAGGGCAATGGTCGGTAGCGGAATACCATCTTGAAGGAAATATGGATTATTTGCGCCCTCATCGTTCTTGTTCTTGAACCAAATCGTGTTGATGAGGATTGAGATAACCTGATTTTGGAATAATCCGGTACATGCAACAGGATCCTAAAAAAAATGAATTGTTGACATGAATACTGGTTGGAAACTTCTGCTTACCTTGTACAGGAAGTTCATTCGATCAAGCAAGTCCTCGACCTTATTCTGCACCTCACGGAGTGGCTGCTCAGGGTTGATACCGAACGCTGGTGCAACCAGTGGGCGTGCTTTAGATTTACACTCACCCCGTGCTTGAGAGGAGCGCTGTGTGATCTGACAAGGTACATTGATATAGCAGATGCACAGAGGACTACGGCATCACGTACCAGTTTCATCAGGTCATCTTCAATCTCCATCTGGATCTTCTGTGTTTTGCAGACAAACACAAATGACTCAACGGCCAAATCATACTCTTCACTACGATCAAGAAAGGCACCATGAGTAAACAGCTTTCCTTTGTACACCATGATTGCATCTTCCAGAACCGCTTTTGTCAGCTCATCAAAGTCTGAAGCACGCGTGCGACCACGAGTTCCCCCAGTTGACACTTTCATCGATTTTACAACACGAGTTGTTTCTGCAGACATCGTCATCGGTGGCGCCTTGCGAACACCAAGTGCCGTGGACAGGGCATCCACTTCCGAGGCAGCACTATCAGACTGTGCATTTGCAGCGACCTTTGGACGGAATTGCCGGAGATCTGGGTGTGCGTCTGGGTAGAATATCTGCTTCGGTTTTTGATACATTCCTGCCAGAAGATGAGTACCAAATTCATCATCGCTCACTGTTGCAAAAGATGGGTTACATGAGGCTCAACCATGATAAAGGATTGCACTTACAATATATGCTATGATCTTCATGAACATCTGGCGAGTAAAATGTGCCATCACCATTCCCATAGAAATGTTGCAATGCTGGTGTATAGGGTCCTGGCACTGCTTGCATACTAGTATGCTGCCTCGTGACATGATCCTCCGAGTCCTATATCCATTGTGTTTTTATCAGTGTACGCAGATAGCAAACTAATACATACAGCCGAGATACTTGGTGTTGGGTGCACACTTTGGTTGCTGATTACATCCTTGGCTGGTGGAATAGCCCCAACTCGGCGCACCAAGTTTGGGTTTCGCCTCAAAGACTGTAAATGATAGGATAAGCCGCAAAATCAGTGTGCTTCAACAAGAGAAACATACTGTAATCTCTGGAGGGCTAGGTGTTGTCAAGGGTGGAGCACAGCGAACAAGATTGGGATTCCGTTTTGGTATGGTGATCTCTAGAACATTGAACTAGAAGAATTATATAAGTATATTGCTCAGACACCCCAAAATTAAGCAAGAAAGACTACCATAGAGTCGTTTGCTTCTTCAGGCTGTCTAGACTCTTCATCTTCAGACTCCGGTTCATCATAATCTAAGAGAATGATTACACAATAAATGAAGATGAATTTGGCACACATACCTTCAGCACTAGATTGACGACGAAAGCCAGAGAGCTCTTGCAGCTGCTGCTCAGCACATACAGCTTTGGTGATTGCCTTTTCATGGTGCTGAGCTTGCTCATATTCTAGAAGATAATAAAAAAATAAGTACAAGTGGTATATAAATGACCAAAGACCACTGACCCCATTGCTGCTGCTTCTGGGATGGCTTCCGGTGATGATTTTTGGGACCCGCAGGCTGTGGTGCCTCTTGAGTGACTTCAACACACTGGATAGTGGTTCAGCGACGAGTCATTGTGAATATTTTGATAGGAAGAGATGAGAGATACATAGTGATAATGTGGGAGGAGGTAGTCAACCTGTAGATGGCAGATTAAGTACAAGAGACAGGGGGCAGTGCTCAAAACCAACCTTGTTTAATATTAAACAAAACACAGAAAAACGTGATGGAAGTCGCGACTTTGCTGTACCCTTATTCAGGACAAGAGTATAGCCACTTTAGTGTGCTGCGCCACACAAACTTACTCAAATCTCTCTTTGTAGTCCATCATGCCAAGCAGCAGTAATTATGCCCTCCAGACCATGCCCTTACTGTGGTAAACCATTTCCAAATGCTGATAGGTTAAATTGACACATCAGTCATTCTCAAAAATGTCTTGATCAGCACAAGACAGACATAGCTTGACAGGGATTTGATGCCTGGAAGAAACCTGTTCAGGATCCTATGGCATCGCATGATGAGGATCTGCATGTACCTCAAGCTTCAGCTGAGGATTTACATCCTTTTTTAGATAACGGTGATGGAGATATCACTGGTGACCTTGACATTGACGTTCAAGAGCTCGCTTTGCAAGGTGATGACGCAGAACCCCCAATAACAGAGGATCCTGTAAATACCCAGCAACACTCAGAAGAAGCAACACACTCCTGTCGAACCACCGTAGAAGATGTCCTGGATGATGACGATACACCCAGTGAAGATAATCGGTACATTTTTTCATGTCCTGCAGAGCTTTGTGCAGGAGCTCCAATTGGTCAGGGGGTTACAGACTTTGAAAAGATCCAAGCGACACTTGAGAGGAATGGAACAGAATGGGGTCCCTTTGCTGACGAGAATGAGTGGCAGCTTGCTGAATGGCTGCTGAAAAATGTTGGGCAGATGCAGGCTGACACCTTTCTCAAGCTACCTATTGTAAGTGTTTGTATCTTCTTTTTTCATGATACTCACACTGTGAAAGACTCAAGAACGAACCAAACCATCATATACAAATCGCCATACCTTTACCAAAAAATTTGACGAGTTACCAATGCAGACTGCTGGGTGGAAATGTGACATTGTGTCAGTCAAGGGAGATAAGATAGATGCAAATGGAAAGCCAGCAGTGGAAGACCTGGAGTTATGGCATTGTGATCCTGTCAAATGTGTCAAGGAATTAATGGGGAATCCTGCCTTTTGGGAGCTTTTAGCATATGCCCCTGAGCAGGTGTTCTGTGACAAACAAGGCACAAACTGAATATTTGATCAGATGTGGACGGGCGATTGGTGGTGGGAAACACAGGTCAGTTATCTGTGTTTAATGTGAGCACATGTGCTAAATCATAAACAGAAACGATTACCTATAGGCACCACAATTGCAGCCTTGTTTCTATCCTCTGACAAGACACAGCTTACTCACTTTCGAGGTGACAAAAGTGCCTGGCCCATATATCTCACTCTGGGGAACATCAATAAAGCCACATGATGCTGTCCAACAGCCCATGCTACGGTACTGATTGGATATCTCCCAGTTACGAAGCTCAAATGCTTTGATGATGCGACATGATCGGTTGCTGGGTACTGGCTGTTTCACTATTGCATGTTGTGCATCCTCAATCCGCTTGTGAAAGCAGGCAAGGAGGGCATTGCCATGCTCTGTGCCAATGGACGTGTTCGTCGTGTTTATCCTTTGCTGGCTGCATATATTGCCGACTTTCCAGAGCAGTGTTTGATTGCCTGCTGCAAAGAGAGCTTCTGTCCCCAGTGTTGAGTAGAACCACAAGCGAGGGGAGAGTATGTTGAATCACTGCTATGTGACCCTGAAAGAACATCAGTAATTCTGGAACAAAAGCGCTCTGGACAAAGGGTACAAGCCTTTAATAAGGAGGGTCTTCATGCAGTCTGGCAGCCATTCTGGCTCAGCCTCCCTCACTGTGACATTTTCACATGCTTTACACCAGACATCCTTCATCAGTTGCATAAGGGTGTATTCAAAGATCACCTTGTTGAGTGGTGCATGCAAATTGCATCGACACCCGAGATCGATGAACACTTCAAATGTATCCCAAATTTCCCAGGACTTTGGCACTTCAAAAAGGGGATCTCATTCGTCTCACAGTGGACAGGGCAGGAGCATAAAGAGATGCAGCGCATGTTTATTGGAGTACTTCAAGGGGCTGTACAACCAGCAGTATTGCGAACAGCTGTTGCAGTGCTCGACTTCATCTACTATTCCCGACTTCACGTCCACACCTCTGCGACCCTTGATGCCTTGGAATCAGCGCTCAAAACCTTCCACGAGAATAAAGCCATTATTATTGATGTAGGTGTGTGAGAGAACTTTAACATACCGAAAATCCACCAGATGATTCATTACTGCACATCCATACGATCCCGAGGCTCCCAAGATGGATATAATACCGAGAATTTGGAGTGCTTCCACATTGACTTTGCTAAAGAGGCATACTGTGCCAGCAATAAGCATGACTATGTTAAACAGATGACCACATGGATGGGTCAACGTGAAGCAGCTGCCCATTTTTGTGCATATCTTGATTGGGCATCCCAGAGTGATGAGAGAGTAAGGAGTGGGAGAGCTAGTCTTGAAGAGGAGGAGTGCAAAGAGGTTGAAGATGAAGAAGAAACTGGTCACAATAGTCATGGTGATCAACGTGGCATTCGCAAATTTGGTGTTGCAGCCATGCCTGCTTTTCCTCAACTCACCATTGATTATATCGGATCATGTTTCCGTGCCCCACAGTTTCTTTACTCTCTTCAATGCTACATTATTCGCCATTACCCCCCCCCCTGCAAAGCATATACTGCCAAAAATCACTGATCATTTCAACATTTACAAGATTCTCACTATCCCACTGCCCAATCTTTCAACAGTCAGACATTGCCACCAAGTCAATCACATATGAGGAACTCCTGCTGTCCCACCTGGCCCTGGAAGAAAAGAGGAGTCTCCTTCTCACTTCGATACAGTGCTTGTTTACTGTGAAACAGAGATTGACAACAGATATACCAAGGGAACTTCGCTAGAAGGTACATATCTTCAAATTACCCATACTCTGTGTGCTCATGCTATCTTAAGGCCTCCGAGTTGCACAAGTCAGAACTATGTTCACCCTACCAGAGCATCTCCAAGCCCCGCATCTTGCTCCAGTACTAGCGTATATTGAGTGGTTTACACTGTTCAATTGGCCACATCCCGACACCAAAATGTACTCTTTCTCTCGCTCGCTCCGGTACCAAGAGCATGTTCCCCAAGTTATACCTGTAGGTGACATCATTGGTAGCTGTCATTTACTTCCCAAATTTGGCACAGCAGTCGACAAGACATGGAGTTCTGCAGCTGTACTGGAACAGTGTAGAAACTTCAGTCTTAATTGCTTTATTACACTCGGTGAGTTTTATGCCCAATGTACTGAGTCAAATGTAGAAGCAAAATTTCTTCATTGAACTAGATTGTCCTTTTAATGTTCAATGAGGGAAGTCAATCCTCAGACTGTGATAAGAAACGGCCGAAACAGTAATTGCTCCACCAGGTAGTAGACAATCAACATGATACACTATATATGCTATGGATGAGTTGATGCTACCTATGAGAGCCTACCGTACCTACAGTGACTCTATATTTCGAGCCGAGTTACAGAAAAATTGCGTTTTCCTGATGTCACAACTGGATATCTATCACACTGTTGCTTGTCTGCAGAGATGTACACATGCCTTACACGAAAGCAAAAGCAAATGGGATTGTAGTCACAGTTTTGCTGTGAGAAGTCTTGGTGATGAAAGTATCATAACTTTTCAATACCCCTGGTTGATGACTTGAGGGTGATTTCATCCGACACAGTCCCCGTCCAGTTCGAGCTCAGCTGCATGGCCACCCTCAAGTCACCATTGATCAACCAGGGGTATTGAAAGTTATGATACTCTCATCACCAAGACTTCTCATAGCAAAACTGTGACTACAATACCGTTTGCTTTTGCTTTTGTGTAAGGCATGTGTATCTCCATAGACAAACAACAGTGTGATAGATATCCGGTTGTGACATTCCTTGCATTCAGGCAGCAGGCAATAAACTATTGTGTCACGTCGGTTTAGTTAGCACTTACCCCCATGAGCTGTTTCCACTATGAACATCTTTCCAGTATGCACATGCGTCATTCACAGTGTGTCAATATTAGTCACTTCTCTAGGCGGGTTCAGGTGTCTCAGTCTTCTACTCGAACGGGCAACTGTTAACCGGTGTTGTACTGTGTACAGTCCATGAGTCATTTATTGGATCTTAGTAATACTTTGTTTTGAAGACTTTGGAATGGAATGGTGCAACGAGCATTAACAAATTTCAGGGTACAGTGTACTACTGGTCCTTGGGACATCATAGTTCCTTGGGACAAATGGAAATAGCTCTCGCGTCTATGGGCGGAGTTGCACCAAAATTGACATATATATTCATTTATATATTTTAAATATCCTCCAAAAGTTTCTGGCCAAATGATTGAGAATTGCGTGAGGTAGAGATTGTGATAAATGAAAAAATTCTCAATTTGGCAAGAGACAACTTTTATTTGAAGACTACTGATTTATAACACAATTTATAGCCAAAACTAATGCTACGTTTGAGTATACCATCCAATGGGCTATAACCTTGCCTCTTATAGCTAAGGATTTGGGCTGAAGCTCGTCCCTCTAGACTCTGATTTGTCGGATGGGGCACCTTTGAGCCACAAGCGTGACATCAAATAGGCCTCAGAGAGATCCATCTGATGTTTCCGCGATTCATGTCACACAGTGTCACAGGTGTCCCAAGGACCGGTAATGGTCCTTATGGGACCTGCTACAACAATTGAATTTAATCTCTTGCATACCTTTGCTTATACACAAAATACCTACATGTCCTAACTTGTAAAATGTCCTAGTATCGTCTTAAAAAGATTTAGGCCTCAGAACTAATTTAATGTAGCACTATTTGAGGATTACTATTGTTGTGTCCCAAGGACCGGTAGTACACTGTATGCAATTAGTTCTCATCAAGCACGATAGTGGGGGACCGTAACCCCACTGTGAGAACCTGTTCTATGTTTTTGGTGCCCAACCTCTTATGAGTGGTGCACCGCTGTAAGAGTTTTTACCACCAATGTCGGTACCAATACCCACAATGCTCTTTGATGAGGCGAGGATAATGAAATAGGTGAGGATGTAAGAGATAGACGACGGGATCATGGATATAGGCCAGTGCCAGTGAACAGCTCTCTTTCAGATAAAACCCTTTCTGTCTCTTCAATATTCTCTCCACTTCATCGAGTTGGACATACATGAATTTTGCACCAATGAAGAGATAGTGATATATTTTCCTGACCATATACAGTGAGAATTAAAAAAGTATCAGAGATGAGTGTTTCAAAATTGGTGAATCATGATAAAGATGCGAGAGTGAAACATAAGGGATTCAAAGCCTCAGCGATGTGGGGAGACCCATCCTCAACAAATTTGTGTTCCACACATAGATTATGAAAATATGTTGGTGAGTCTTAGCTGCGAGTAGTGACGCCTACAAAAATCACTCATTAATCAGACCAATTCTTTGACAGAAATGAGAAAGAATACTGAGAGAGATCTCATTAGCTTTAGGGACAGTACGAGAAGGGTATCAACTGCAACATCTTTTGATGCATATCCTGCGACAGAGGCAAGTCCAGAACGAGCTCTTTGACTGATGGAATGGATGCTGAGGCATCTAAAATTAGCTATTTATGACACAGCAGCAGCAAGGGTTTACTGGTACTTCTGATGCATGTGATGAAAGCAAGAGGTTATGACATCCCGCATTTGGGCATGTATTGACGAGACATCATCTTTTCATTTTAGCAAGATGCATCAATATTGTCTGCAGGAAGCATTGCATCATCCTCAGATACTATTCCCTTCCTTCGTTGTATTTGACCCGGCCAGCTGCCATGGCATCTGGCCTACGGCATGCCTGAAACATCCACAGGGTAAGTGGGAGTTACAGTATGGTGAAACGACCATACAATCTGCTGATAGATGCGACACAGGGCTTCGGCTGTGGGTTGACGGGGATATGTCCTCGGGATATCACATGGAAGTGAGGACAGTTGGTGACGACTATGAGAGAGATGACTGGCTTGGATGGCAAAACCCATAGCATGTCCAATAAGGGAGAAAAACAAGGACAATGGATGCAGGATGAGGCAGATGTTTATGGTAGAGGTGGAGGAAGCTGATCGCATACAGTGAGGGAAAGTATGACAGTGAACAAGATGGGTGAACATATATGGGCCACAGACTCCTGTGTCGGAATGACAGTGTATGGTTCCTGCTCTCAAAAGGCATCACCATAGAAAATGGGAATGAGGAAACGATAGTCGACACTATCCTAAATCAGAGATGTCAGCCTCTGAGAGAAGATCAGAAAGCAACACTGGCGACTCACTGCAGCACAAGAAACCAGATTGAACACACTCGCAGACTGATGAGCATCACCAGCCAGACTATCCTCCCATTGTATGATCGCCTGAATCGTTACTGAAGCATAGTCATGATAGACAGCTGAGAGTAGTGCTTTCCTCAACAGGGAGGTGGAGTTGGATTACAATGTTGAAAATGCACGTGTCCTTAGATCTACTACTAGAGCCTGAGAGACTTCTGAAAGGATAGATAATTAGAGTTGGCCGGACGCTGAAAAAGCGGGCAGAATACTTACACCAAAACACCTACCACTGGTTCTCTGTGGCACTCACCTCAAGTCTGCTTTGATTCATTCTTGGTGACTTCAATCGTGGTGTCGGGGTTGTTGCTGTCACTGGTCGTCCTCTATATTTCCCATATCATTGAGAATGAGGACACACAGAATGCGCAACACAGATTGAATAAAACAGTCTGACAATTGGCTACTGTTAGCATCAAGACCGGTCATCAAAAAACCTCGCCATGTACATGTCACCAAAAGAGCTCGAATTTAGGATGCACCCAATCCAAGACCTTCATTTGTTCATGGGAGGATTATGCGGTACACTTCAGCAAAGGAATCAGGGATACATATTTAAAGAAGCGAGGCATAGGTGCAAGAGGGAGGGATGGCAGGTATAGCTGACAATTATGGTTGAAGCCGAGCATCTTCGGCAATATCCGGCTCGGTCCTTTTCCGTCTCTGCCAGCCTGGAATTGACTTTTTCAAATAGCTTTCGTATATCCTATGTAACAAAAATAAACGTATGCTTTTTTTAGTGCCCTGCAAAACAGAAAATGTCAATGGTTGTGTCTGGCGCATGCGATAGATTTTTTGGAATGAGATAGGCCAACATTAATGCACAAGGTTAATAGTTCACTGTACTCCCTTTTCATTGAGCTCCTCTGAGTATGTCCTGATACTTTAGAAGTGCCATGGTCTCAATGGCGACCTAGACAGTATTGAGATATATGTGTGTCACCCACCTAATTACCCTGTCCAAACGCATCGTCACTCCTAGGGAACAAAGAGGTTTGGAGACCTCAACATAGCCATCAGCTATTAAGAAATTACATTCATGTATGATGCGTAGAACAAAATTTTTTGATCATTCATGTATTTTCAGACAGGGAGAATAGAACCCATGCTGCAGAAAGAGGACTGATGTCACCCGCTTCATAAACTGGGCACACGGAAATAACCATAGAAAGGTCTTTGGGATCGTACTTCGTAAAACAGCACATGTATATTTCAGACAGTACAATAAAGACAATGATATTGGCCTTACTCAATCATACAGAATTCTGAAAGAACCATGTAGCACTGAACGGTGTTGAGCAAACGAATTGAACAAAAATCAAGTCACATCAAGTTCACCCACTACTATTCGGGAGGTGGGAATCGAACCCTTTAAAGTTGCCATACCAAAGATGGGCGGCAATGTTAGCCTTTCCGCCAACAATCCTACCAACTTCAAATTCAGTACATGTGATACCAGTTATATCGTATACACAATCTCAGCCTGGCCGTCAATGTTCTTCCTCACACATGCCTCTTTGTCCCCCATTGAGGTGCAAACCATAACCAGTCAGTATACTCTGCAGTCTTAGCAAAGGTGCAGTGGACAATGCAATGGTAAAGGGAAGAGAAAGCAGTGGGGAAGTATACGTCAGTAAGAGGTAATGGCGCATGCATAACTCAGACTGCTGGTAATAATGGCGTAGAGGCGTGATCCGAGAGAAAGATGGATAGTGGTAAGTCAGTGCAGTCGTGGGATAATGTTAAGGCCATAAGCTCCGGAATTACGGATCATAGGACTGAACAGTGAAGGACCCATCATAGACTGTTAAACACCGGCGATAAGGTTGTCCATCTTTGTACAACCTTATCGAAAAGCTCCCAGGCCATACCGCAAGGATCTTTCTGAAATTGGAAAGTGCATCCCATTCAGCTTTGCTTAGCTGATACTGATGTAGCTCAGGAAAATCTTGAGAGGCAAGAAATGTTTCGATTGCCTATGATTATGTCAGGCATGATAAAATATAAGATGGTAGAAGAATGACCAACTGGACGTAAAGAGATGGCTTGGTCAATCATCAAGAGTGTTGATGACCAATGTGTAATGACATCCCACAAGAGCTGGAGATTATCCACTTCTAAAGCTTCCAGTATCTCCGAGAATATTTGACACCATATTGATGATGCTCGAATCTAAATTGTGAGTAATTATGAATTTCTAAGCATGAGATGGTTGAAGTGTAATTGTATTACTCACGATGCGTACAACTGTTCTTATAGTTGCAATAGGATCACGTTGGCATGCAGTATGGAAATTCATTGCTTGCCTGGGTGGTGGAACAAAGTCTGAGCCATGACCATGATCCAAAGCATGGTCAAGATTGGTAATCGCTGTCAGCATGGCTTTACAAGCAAGATTCACAATATGTGCAAAGCACCTGAGAGGAGATGAGACTCTTGTCTAAGCAGTCATATTTTCGCTCACCGAATATGCCGTTTCACAGCATCAAATGAGATGCCTTGTTGCTGAAGCAAAGTTTCTAGCCAAGTCATCATTGTATCATTATTGGAGGCATTGTCGATACTGATCCAGCCCATCTGACACTAATATTAGCTAAGATAGAATCATTGATTATTACACTTTACCTTCAAGGAAATGCGAAGGCGATCAATGACATGAAGAAAGGCTCTTGCCAAGTGCTCACCAGAGTGGTGACCTGGGACATGATGAAACCTGATCAAATCAGTACGCAGTGTTAGAGCATAATATGGATCACTGTTGGGAGGATGGACCTCCTTTGTATCAATCCAATGGGCTGTAACAGCCATGTATGGTACAAGATTTGCACTTGACCACAGATCACATGTAAATGAGATCTTTCCAATAGTGCCCTGAAAAGGATGATTGTAGACTCAGAGACATCACTGAAAATGAGCTGAATGACATACCTGCATCTCTTTTGAGAGCTGTTTCAAATGCTCGGCCCATATTTCCATGATTCGAGACCGAATCTGGGTTTGGTGTGGTATGTCAGCATCAGTAAGCTCCTCTCAAAGAATGAGGAAAATCCAATGGAGCTCTGGTGACTCAACAACGTTGAAGGACTATGTAATATAATCAGTCTTGCACAGTTATTACTGGGTTTGGGGCTCACCTGGTCAGTCCCAACAATAAACGCAATCAAGGCATCAACAAAAGCTTCAAGCAAAAACCTCGGTATATCCCCAAGGTCACCTGTTGCATGCTGAGCATTGCTGGACTGTCCTTGTGGGTCTTGGTATGCAGCGACAACAGCCTCTGCTTTCTCTGATGTAATTTTGATCTTGAGTTTATTGCATGAGGCTACCCAAAGGGATAAATGCTTTGTATATAAATGTCAGTGCCAGTTACTAGTAGAAGTTGTCAAATGGCCAAATGATGTTGTGATCTGTTGTGCTCTGAAAGCAGTGTTATATTTGTATACAGAGACATAAGATAAGCAAGAAAACTCACAAGCAGAAAACACAGTGTACATGATCCTCACGCACTTGATAAAATGGCTGGAGGTCGGGTATGTTTGGCATTTCAGTTACTGCTCGCCTCGCTCTCCAGTGCTGATGCTGGTTGCTTTTAGGTGTTGAGGCAGAAGATTGCAAGATAGGCGTGGGTGTAGAAGGCCGGGATAAATCATCTGACAGATTGTCAAAGTTGAAAGTTTCCACAGAATCTGCACCTGGCAATGAGCCACCAAGTGCTGGCGGAAACAGCAGATGGCCAGCGTTATGTTCTGTGGTCAAAGTGAATGGATTCATGTCATCAAGATTGTAAGGGTCAGCTTGATGTCTGCATCGACACGTTGATGGTGGGCTTGTTGGAACAGTTGGTAAGGGTGAGGGTGGTTCATGTTGCAGAGGAGCATGGTTTGGCTGAGGGGGCTGGTTAGACTCTGTAATAATACATAAGCGACAGAAAAACCATGAAGGGGATAATGACATACGAAGGCTTTGTACACGAACTTGAAAGTACATGTTCAAGGCTCCCCCCGGATGTACAGCAAGTGTTTCCATTGGACCAGGGCCTTCTGGTTCCTTGTTAGCAGAAGCTTCGGTGTCCTTACCATGTCTCTGCGCATGAGTATGCGGTCCATGACAAACAGGTTGTGCCATTCAGACAACAAAACCTAGGTGGTCAAAGAGGAAGCAGTATGTAGAAAAGGAGGGAAGAGTACACTGGGTCATTGCAGCTTTGCGAGGTCCATATTTAAAGGGTTTTTGCATACCAGAGAAAGAGAATAAGGATATATTTTATTCGGTTAAGAGATATAGACATTCTTGAAATGTAGCAAGTTCATAAGATGACTGTCAGCCTACAGACAGATGTGAGTAAGTAGATGAGCACAGATAGTCAAATAAGAACATACCTTTATTGCAATACTCGCATTCTCTGCCATTTTTCTACCCTGAAATGACCTCAAGGCTTGTTGGAGGTGTTGACCTTGCAATTCTTGTCAGGCGAACAAACGGAGATGAAAAAAACATGTTGATGATGCTTTAAACAAAGTAGGAATAAGGCAGAATATCAAAGTGTGCAGTATGTGTGTCAGGTGAATGGTGAGTGCAAGTGATGAGCTGGTGGGAGGGGAAAGTACGATGATCAGTCCATCAGTCCCAAATCGGTCATCAATAACTGGCTAAAGCGGCTCAAGCGCAGCTAAAGCCGACTATGGAATAGGCTTGAGTCTAGAATGAGTCCGAGCCAATTAAGGCTCAGGCTCAGCTTATTAAGGCTTGGCTTGCATGCTCAAGCGACTTTAAGCCGAGCCGTGGCAACACTAACCCAGACCAATGAGCATGGTGATGATGTTGTTCTGACCACTCCTGCAGAAAGCCCTTTCCAGAATGACTGTAGTTAGCAGGCATCCCATTTCGGATCGGTGCTAATCCAGTGCAAAGCATTCCATCAAGTGAGGAAATCTTCTGAGAATAACATTGGTAGCTGCAGATGGACGTTGTAGCATTGGGTTTGTAGATATGGTCAATGAAGTAGGTCTTGATGCTATAGCACCCACCACTGGTCTCTTGAAGTATGTCAATTCCATTGACGAGGCTGGTGACAGGCACCCTGAAACTGAGCACAGCCTAGCATGAACACACCAGAACCTACACTCAACCTCACTAAACACACACACACACAATCTCCTTAAGTGCGGAGGGGAGCAAGGGATTTAATTCCAATTGCGTGCTGACAATATCTCCAGTTATCTCAGCAAGCTCGCTAGAACAATGCACATAACAATGTATTTATCTCAAGCCATTCTCAAATTCTCTATTTCCTCGGAGCTTTTACAAGAGAGCACAGAGTACCATGTGACTCTCAAGGCAAAGTATATTTCAATAGCTGAAACACACAGATCCACAGATCCGCAAATTGACCAAGTTCGGTCAGTGAGCTCATTAAGTACAACCCGCTGCTAGACCTAGTCTGCATGTGATGCCGTCTTTCTCTTAGTTGCTAAACCTGACTTCCAAACTCATCGCAATTAGAGGCCCTTGGCACTCCCAATCAAGTCACAAATACTTTCAAAAACCATCCCTGCAAGTCCTCACACACAGTGCGCTCACCCTAACAACAGTGCCGCGAGGTCCAACTGTGCACACCTGTCACACTTTGTGCAACTGCTAGAACAGCTCAATCTGGCTGATTCCCTTGCAAACTACTCAAGACCTACCCAGAGGCTGGCACAACACAACTTCTCTTCTTACACTGAAACAGAAAAGGAACAGAGCTTTCTCTCAGATGTTAATCCAGCAAACTCTCAAGATGGGTGCAGCGTCACTGCCACTGAATCTCTTTCTTATCTCAAGTAAACCGAAGTTTTTATCCAAAATGTTTCTCTTGTTCTATTTCTCTGTGAGCTCGCTAAACTTGTGTTCTAGCCGAGACTTGAAGCTACTAACTCTTATGTGTCGCAACAAGTCCAGATTCAAACTGAAACTCTATTACTGTACGTGGGGGGTAGGTATCTTGTTTTACTATGTGAAATTCTACCTACTTATACTATGGGAGATTGATTATTACAAACGGTCCTTTAGTAAATTAAATTCTTTGTCGGCAGATAATTCTTTGTCCGAACTGGCACAACACTCTTGGCAGAGTGCTGCTTGGTCCTCCTTTTAGTATCCTCAAAGAGATAAGCGATGTCAATGTCGCTCACCCTAGCAGCAGAGTAGCTTGCTGACTTGTACTCAATAGCTGCTTAATCCTTGATCACCCTTCATATTCGGCTTTCAGTTCTGCTCCAAAGGTGACAGTGTCATATTCTAGACTCGGTAACCAAGGAATGCTTCGGATTTCGAGCCCGCTCGCTATTCCCATTGGCCAAAGTCTGTTTCTAGGCCATGCCCGGGGTTCTTTTGATTACCCCCATGCATGATATCTTTTCTCTGGATCTCCAGGGACCATGCATCATAGATTACAGACATGTAGTTATCTAAATTAGTCCCAGCCTGCATACAAGCACATCCCACTGACAGTTGAATTTTCTATTGCAGACAGATGATTGCACGAGCGAGCGTGCTCTTCGGCCTTATTGTTGTGCATGCCTGTAAGGTACAGTGCAACAATGAAGTCCTTATGTTTTAATTCCATTGCTTCTTTTTCTATCATAGAGCTCTCAACCTCGGTGACCTTGCTTCTTCGTGTGCCATTTGCACTGTTAGTCCGCTCTCTGTGCTTCTGCATTGCTAATGTGTAAGGTATGTGAATTTGCAAAATTACACCCTTAGACACGCTGTGGGCATGACAGCGCAACACATTCTGTTTCACCCAGATATGATAGAAGTGTGTTTTTACCATACCTGAAAGAATGAAGGACTGTTCTAGCACCAGCATGAATGTCACATTGAAGAACATACCCAAGAAAAGATTATGCATTGGATCAATGAAAACCATCTCACAGACATTGAAGTATGGAAGCTGAAATAGTTCCATCCATCTGGTTGCCTTCACTGCAGCAAACTCATCGCATGATGTCTTGGTCTTGCAATTGAGATACTTTCGCTGCAAAAGACACTGTTCCAGATTGCAACTTGCATGAAATGCTGTAGAGTGATTTGAGAAATGGCTCTTGTTCTTCAATCTGAACATACAAACCATTTTTGTCATATGCGGCAGGCATAGCCTTATCCGATTGCTTGATCCAACATTTAGTGCAGAAGTGTGTGTGGCTGTGAGAGCCAAATCCAGCAAGTTTGTGTGCAGCGGGCTTGTCACAGACAAGCGCAACCAATGCTACACAAACCAAGCGACCCTCTGGGAATTTTGGAGTCTGCAAGATTATGCTGTCCCACCAGAGTCAGATCAACTCATTGACTAGGACATGGAGGTAACATTGAACCTGATCGTAATTGGCCTCCTTCAGACCAGGCAGAATGCCAGCTAAAAGTAGATTTGGGGTACGGTATCTGTTGGAAGGTCAGGTCCATTATTCTTATCAGAGACGTTTCTTACTAACCGTAAGTGCAGTGGGAGATTGATGACACTGTAAGACATTGGGCCAGAAGTGTGTGATGGCGCAATAAGGCTATGAAGATAAGAAAACCTGCAATGCAAAGATCAGTCAGGCTCCAGTTAAAAGGAACAAGATGATGACCCACCAATCAACTCCCAGTGAAACACCAATATGAAGCTCACCAGCCGCAATGGCTTCATCACTGTGTGAAAAGAATTTGGTTCCATCAGCAGCCTTCAGCTCATGACAGATCTTGCCGTCAAAAATGTTGGTATAGACCCCTGGAACATGACACTGGATGTTCTGCAATGATCATGCCATTTTGTCCTCAATCCCAGGTACCATTAACATGGTTGCTAGTTGCTCGGCCAAAGATTTTGTCGGAAACTGGAGTAGAGGTTTTGGTTTCTCATGTGAAGTATGACCTCGTCTCTCCTTGCCCACTGTAGGCATGGTGTTGAAGAGCGCATGCTGGCAAACTAGACACTGTTGAGGGCCAGGTACAGAGCTAGGATGCACCTCATGGCAGCTTGAGCAAACTGGGAGAATCTGGAATGGTACTTCGATGTTCAAGGGATCCAGCAGGGTCAGCAGAGTACGATACATGGGCAGATCCACTGCGGCACCGATGGATTGGAGTGCTAATGCAAACACTACCAGGATAGCATTGCATGCTCAGAAAGCTAGGTTCAACTGAGTGTGCAACCAGATAACCAGAACATAGATGATGTAAACAGCGTGGATGGGGTGAACATTCTCTGGTGTAGGCGGCAGATTCACCTGACTGAGCTCCTGCTCAAATAGGTCAGGAGAATTCTCCCCACAAGGATCGTACTCATGTAAGAAGGACAAAGAGATAGATTCCAGCAATGACAAGTCAGGCTGCGATAATGGCAGAGGCTGGTGTGTCGTTGCCGGCTCAGGCCCAGCTTGTCCCTCTTCTAAGTCTTCATCGACATTCCCCATATCCTCCCAATCATCAGCTGCAATTTCCTCAAACAGCTCTGCATTTTCCAGTGTCATGAGTAGATGCTGAAGACAGAGCACCTCTGTAGCTTGCACTCTCACCCTGTCTTCATCACCTCCACCATCAAAGACCAGCTCACCCTCAGAAGACCAGTTGAACATTGTGTTGTCCTGGTCATTGAGTGATATAGGTTCCTGTGCAATGTCTGAGAGTTGATCAGGAGGTGGTGATACAGTTGCCATGGGGGACTGGGGCAATGGACTGAACACTGTCCCCATGTTTGGTACAGAGTGCGGAGGCTGAAGCTGCACTGGAATAGATGGTGTCAAAGAACCAGCTGCAAGGCAGGCCTGAGTCGTTGGTGTACTCGATGCACCAATGAAGGCTGATAAGGGGCGTGGTGTCATCAGTGTGGATATGATTGGTGGCTGGTAGCTCGTCTCACGCAATCTGCAGGCTTCATGCTGTCGCCATTTCTTTCGAGGGACTTCTTCGCCCTTGCATTCAGAGCAGTGGCAGGGAACTGCAGACTTATATTGGAAAATTAGGAGCCAGAATCATATGTAGAATTGAATAGATGTACCATTGTCCAAGCTAATTGACACTTGTGAAAGATGTGGTTGTCAGTTGAAAAGATCACTTGCAAGATTGTGGTTGTAATCAGACTAGCAGGTTTGGGTAGCGAAGAAAGTTGTGGATTACAAATAAAAACTAAGGAGTTAGTAAGTTACTCATACCCTTAAACTCCTCTTTGGACACTTGTTCGTCATTCCACCCCCACTTCTCCAATGTCCAAATAAATTCGGCACCAGTGCCAAACTAAACACGTGGTGAATACAGAGGCTAAAATGTAAAGAGATTACATACAGAGATGGTCTCCGCCCATTTGAACATTGAATCTGATAGTTCAGGCTGAAAACGAGTCAGATTTCAATGCATAGAGTGCAAAACCAGGATCACCTTCCACCGATTGTACTGCCAAACAGCCATGCTCGCAAAGAGGAGTGAAAATTGGCCATGTCTCTGACGGAACATTACCCATGTCTTTTCCCTGGTTACCCACTCCGGTGCATCTGCATCATCAGGCGAACCAGTGAACTCATCCACCATGGTGCGAGGGCAGTCCGGAAAATTGGGGGCTTCAGCACTAATCCACAAGGTATATGTGCCAGGATTGGGCTCATATGTCCGGTCTGCTGCATCAGGAGGCGCCTATTTAGGTGGTCAGAGTGATCAAGCAGATCAGAGGGAAGAAGAAAGCTCACCGGGATATATGCTTGCCTCAAGGTGCAAAGTACCTGATTCTCAGACACATCAGTGTCCACGAAAAGAGTTCCAGGAAGGAATTCATTGTTGATATAGGCATCCTGGACGTTGTTGGCAATCCAGATGTCAATGGGTCGACATCTGAGAGGTGGGAACCTTGCTTTCATGTGTAAGGGCAAGAATGGCATGGTGGTGGTTGAAGTTGAAGGCTTATGTTGGTTCCTATGCTATGCATAGTGAGAGAGATGATAGGGAACGATAGGAGCATGGAAAGTCGAGGTATTGAGATATTGGATAGGTGTGCTGGCATTGTGGTACACAAACGGAATCAAAATTGATCATGCATGTGCAGCTATGCGAGCTACCAGGGCTATCCCATGGTCAGGATAGTGGTGGATCGCTAAGCTATCAAGTGCTGCCCCAATACCTAAGATATTGGTGTTCAATTCTGGGATACCTCACGTATGTATGTTAGATAAGTCTATTTTAGATGACTATCTTACCCCTGGTAAAATTTGCAGAAAACGCAGTGATTTGTTGACCTGTACAGAACAAAGAAGATTACTTTCAGTCTCTTGCCACCAAGGAGGTAAATCTGAAGGTCCAGCTGTACCACCTGCTTTACTTCAGTTATAAGTTCATACAGTGATAGGGTAGTAATTGTATATGTAACGGACAGGTCTTCCAATACAAGGGAACAGTCCAAAATGGTCAGGCATCTGAGATCTTGTTGTTACCCTACACATCCTCAATTTGCGAAAAAGGGAGGATTATAATAACACGTACTTTGGACACTGGACTGGGCAACAACACCAAGAATGTTGGAAGTCTGGGATCCATCTGATTTGACAGATCATACTATTCTTGCCCAAATTTACAAAGTCTTCTTCCTCATGAAAGCGGATCATGTACAGAAAGCGATAGAAGGTATTCTGGGAGCAACCGATGATAAGCCTCCAGGCTCTGTACGCTCAGAATTCGTGGATTTTACCTGCTAATTAATGTTGCCATCCCCTCAACAGCCTTTCAGCAAACCAATGATTGCACACCCACTGATACCACTTTCACCCTATGGCAACCATTCCTTACATGCTTTGTTATCCATCCCATCTTGCCACACATCATAGTTGCTGTACTTCATCATGGCAAGGCACCTTTGATCGACAATCATCCCAATACGGAATTGACACATCACTCAGAAGCACCTAGTTGACGTGCTCATTGATCACTTAATGAAAATGGCATGATTAACATGCGTACTCCTCAGCACGACGACTATCACCCCGAAGTCCACAGCTAAACAGCACCTAATGATCCGCTCATCGCTCAACAAAACCATACAGCTAGCATCCATACACAGCAACGTCGACAAGTTGCTGTTACTTTAGAAGACCAAGGACCATATGTTTTCTACAACTTTTTACAAAGCCAAGGCCTTACAGCCTTACTAAGTCTCGCATATTTACTCTATTTATAAATTCGTACTTGTAGTATAAAAACTAGCTAGAAAATGTAGTTAGAGGACAGTTCATCTCTAGTTGACCCCAGACTATGTCAATTATCGTCACGCACTAGTCTATCGCCAGTAAACCACATCTATTCACTGTTCTATGGCAATATACCGTTTACCCCAGCATATTCTCGATTGTACATCAGCTCTTAAACTCACCAGAGTTATTCCATGGTTTTTAACCTTGAAGAGTTCTTCCACACTCGCTCTTTGCTCTTAACACTATTGGTACATGCTCATATTGTGCCAATACGTGATCGCCGCGCCATACCTCATCCCTGTTATCTTTTATAGGCCATCCTCGTTTCACTTTCACAACATTGGAGTTTTCACCGTTTCTCTTTCACCATCGTTATCGTCGCCCACTTGGGTAGTCTCCGAATAGACTTAGGATCAGTATCAGCAAGTTTTCGTATCGCATCAGTATAGGACAGTCCCTCGAGTGGACTTGAAGGTTAGCTTTGACACAGGATAGATCGTTTTCAGTACAAGACCAGTTTCAACATTGACTTCAGCACCAGCACCGTATAGAACCAGTTTCATCGCCATTTTCGTAGTTCCACGTTATCTCTCACCCTTCCACTCCCAGCACCTCATACCCCGTTTTTCTCTCACTCCACGCAGTCTCCACTCCGTTTTCCATTGCTTGCTCACTCATAGACTATTGCCGACCGTTTAGTCTATCTTCCATCATTCTTCCTGCTCCGATTACCGTCTTGCGATGTTTTCTAGTCTCGTCTCACATTTTCACATACAGATCCATGGTATTCACGTGATACCTGCTTCCGTTCCCTCTCATTCCAAGAGAACCCTACCGGCTTATAGCCTTAGCATCTAGTACTCGACTACCAAGCAGTACTACTTTGCAGACTTAAAGTCGCAGTGTATTCTTGCATATAGAGGAATTGATTTACTGCATGGAGGTGCCTCGAACCACTCGCACACACGATCACCTTGATTGCCGTGCTACTACATTAACTCGTCCAATCTCATTCTGAGTTGGTGTTGCCATTGCCACAAAAGTCTAGGCTCATCACTGACAGTCGATCCACATTTTATGAGGGATGATGGCGGTCTGATCCATGAACTGATCTGTATGCACAGCCACATCACCCCTGCCACGTTGATTACCCATGCCGTTATGGCCACGCCTCATGTGACATCCTGCTTGTCTCGTGGGCTGTCAAGAAGCCCGAGTCGAATGATAGTGGGACCCTTGTTGTGGAATGCCCAGTATAATCAAGATGGGTTATTAATTTGAGCAGGATCTGCTGTGTGCACTGACTGCTTGGGTGGACGAAGACCGCTGATTTAGAACTTTCTGAATGCATCGTATAGGATACATGCGCTTACAGTTGGCTTCAATTGACAATAAGAATCTGTTTCCATACTGGTTCGATGTACGTCTTGGAGCAACGTCTGAAATGTACACACTCAGCTTTGTGTGCCCGTCAATTGCTCTACTGCCCGAATGAACCTGTTGGGCCTCCTCACACACAAATACATCCTCCTTCACGTGTCCGCATACAGTCAGCTTACACAGTCGGGCATCCCAGTCAACTGACAATGGACGTATATGTTGCTCCCGAGCTCATTGGATGTGCTCATTCTTCCTAGATGAGAATGGGACCAGAGATGTATTTTGAATTATATGGCCCCATTCATTCTCTTCGTGACACATCTACATGTGAGGACCGCTCATTTTGGATATTGTCTGACATCACCACTATTCCTGACACATTCATGTGCTTAGGACAGGCCGACCGCTCAGTTAACAGGATGTATGTCTTGCTGCACTCCTAAGATAGTTGGATTTGCTCATTCTCCCATAGGGGCCTGATGCTTACCTGAGTTGCATGCACCCATTGATTTCGATTATATAACCATACACGTCCTGCTGATGTCTCCCTCCTACCCACACCTCAAAAATGCACCTGTTGGACCTCCCACACAAGCTACTCTCATACATTGTGCGCTTCATCGATCCCGATATCCTCCGCACGCTCTATCTCATAGAGAAACACATCCTTCATCACATATTTTGTCATTTCCTGTTGAGGAACATCACCGTCATCTTTGGTACCGACTCAAATACCAAACTCAATGCCTTTTCCTTCGTTTCCGGGTGCCTAGCAGCTATCAGGTACCTCTCTATAGTCATGGACGGGTACTTGGACATCTCTCTCTCATCATTTTCCTCTGTCTTGGCATCAATGGTCACTATAAACCATATCCATGTGAGTGGCGGATCAGGCCCCTGCACTCACTTCATTCTTGAGAATACGATGGTGTGTCTCATAATTCTGCAATTGGTTTGATGTGATGTGGAGCGACAATGTGGTTTTGGAGCCTTGCTTTGTACGTGACACCTTTTTTTCTAATCGCTAGTAATTGGTACTGACAGCCTCCAGTTTTCCAACTGCGAAGGCAGCCCATCACTCTTTATTTTTGGGCTTTGTGTATTCCTGACATAAATGATGACCAGTCACTCAGTGGCATCAATCAAAAAGATGTACCATGGATGAACGAAAGTGAAAGATGATCGTCATTCTAGGACTGTCTTTGCTCTCGTAGATATTCTGCTCGTCTTCGGTCTCTGTCTACTCACACTTTCTTGTATTCCCTTTGAGGCACCGCATTCACGAAAAGGGCTTGCCCATTCCAAATTTTGCAATACCAGAGAGATCACTACAAGTCGTAATTCTAACACTGAAAATCTGGCTCACATGTTTCACAGGTTCCGCATGCATTTCAACAAATTCTTTCAGCTGCGAAAATGCCATGCATCTCTGATACGATCCCAGCGTTTGAAGCGATGAGATCAACATGGGAGAAACTTGAAACAGAGATGCTGTATGCAGAAGATATCATTTGTGCTGGTCTTAACAAACTCGCAGAGTATCATAATCAAGCAGATAATGTTGATGCTTATTTTATCGCAATTCGTATGTGTCAATTTGTACCTCTCAGTTGATATGTTAACTTATGTGTTTGTAGTTATCCACCCTAGCTATAAGATGCAGTGGTTTCATGATAACATGCCAGACTGAGTTTCCAATATGAAGCACTTATTTACAGAAACTGTAAGTCCTTTGATTTGTATCTGTATTTCTCCCTCTGATCTAATTTGATAGCTCCGCCAATATCAAAGCTCCTCAGATCTTCGCACACCTACATGTCCGCTTGCTTCAAACTCTGGGAATGCTCTTGCCTGGGCTTGGAATATCCTTCGCATGAACCATGGCCCTAGTACCTATACTCCTGGATCATCAGGCTCACAAAGTCTCGGAGCAGAAGTTGATGCATACCTTTCAGATCTGGTTAGGCACAATACATCAATTTTGATGTTTTGGCAGGTAAGTGCACATGGCATCTTCATCAAAGTCTTGGTTAATGCCGAATTTCAGGAGAATCAGAAGCAATATCCGACAATCTTCTCTCTAGCACTAGATATTCTTCCCATTCAAGGTACTTCAGTACCTTTGGAGCATATTTTTTCCAGTGCAAAAGGGCCGGGGCATGAATTTTACAGATGGGTTGGATGAAGCTTTGCAGATTCAGGAATTTGAGGAACTTATGGATCAGCAAATATTGATTCCCGAAGATATGCAGGCTTTTATCAAGTGTCTCACATTGTAGAAAACTTCTCAATAGATTGATTTCCTTTTTTGATTATTAGCCAACGCTAAAGCCAACTTTAAGCTGGAGCCTAGTCGAGTCAACATTATGCCACAGACTCGACCTGACTTGGCTCAAGCATAATTACCAAAGTTGGTATAAGCCTAGCCAAGCCGAGTCTAGCTGAGTCACAGCAACACTAGTCTGGGTGTGGTGGTGTCCAGCTATGTAGGCAAAGGAATGTACACTTTGACCGCAATGGTGCCTGACATCCAGGCTCATATACACACCCTGCTGCCAATGACCATGGAAATGGCTTGATACTCATTTTTGCCATGCCTGTGTGGTACTCTTCATTTTTTTTGTTATGTTTTTTTCCTACCTGGCTCATATTTTTGCATCCTTAATGTGCCATCTGTCTGCAATATATATGTATAACTTGGTCCAGGAGCCGAAACAGAAAAATGTTGACAGAGAAGAAAACATATGCACATCGAAAACATTAGAATGTGACAAGTTCTGTTACTGTGAATGTATTTGGTGTCATCTGTTCAATGATTGCGGATCCATAGGAGAAGTATAGAGTAAAGATGTCTAGTAGAAGAAGCTCAGTGATCAATTTTGATCCCAGAAGTCATGGTATTTATAGGTAGATGGCGGGACAGGCCCATCGTGTTTTTAGGACAAAGGAGGCATGCCGTCAGGAGGGCTCATCTTCAGACAAGGGTGGAGAATCGATGTCGAGCAAGCAGGGAATTTTGACAGTGGAGGCAGTCATGGGATGCCCATGTGCAGTTGATATATTGACCAGTTGACTGTAGAACCAGTGCATTGATATATCATTTGGTTAGGTGCCTTTGGATCGATACGTAAACAGGATTGGGCTCGCTGGACCTTTCTTCGTCTTGTACAATATGTCGGTGCAATGGTGTCAGTGATTGTATCTGCTGTAGCCAAGAGGCCTCTTCTGTTCACTCACAAAAGACTTCTTCCGACCACCAATGTGTCTTCAAAAGCTACTGTAAGCAACATCATGGCCAAGGTTATTTAAAAAAAAATACCCAAGTTCCGACTTGTAGGCTTAGGCTGCATTTTATTGTAGTATTGACAGAACTATGGTTTAACAACCTGTGTTCTACATATCGAGACAGAAGATCACAATAAAACATGCCACTGAAATAGGACTTGGGTATGCCACACGAATGTGGTGGCCCTCAAATGCTGGTTCGTCATATCAGCAAAGTCCTGGCTCAATGTCACAGTCATCGAATAGTCACGAGAATCAAGCAAATACAGGGACCTGACATGCCACACACTGAAACGAGGATTTCATTCATCATGAACATGAAGACCATGGTTGAAGATGAATGATGTATTCATCCACAATTATGAAGAGGAACACAATAGCAGCTATGTACCCAGTATCGAAGGAAAAGAGATTTGGTTTGGGTTTCTGGTTAGTGCAAAGGATGATGGTGGCATTTCTCCAAAGGAAATGATGCTCTCACTCAGATTGGCCCATTGATCATCCTGTGTATCCCACAACCAGCATTCGACTACTATATGTGAATGTACAGTAGAAACACCAAAATGAGTGTTACAGTCATGATTTAAGGAAACTTGGAAATGGTCTCCGAGTTACATGTTACAGTTGCCTGATTATTGCTGTTTGCAGAATAGTTGGCGCAGCTGCCTTTTTGGGTTTGATTGCTTTTTTTGTCTGTCACATTGAAATATCACTTTCCAGTCATATCTTCTCTGTTTCCCTATAAAATTGCATCAAATTTTGTATGTATACAATTGTGTCATCATTTCCAAGATGCAAGCTGTAATTTCAAAGTCTCATGAGCAAGTTTTGAGTTCTTCAAAAATTTGGCCTGAATAATTGAACTTTTTGTTACTGCAAGAGAAGCTGACTAGTTGCAGGCATATGATAATCTGAGACATATTCTTTGTATCACTTCTGAGGTGCATGCAATGGAACTGGAGCTGTGGTGGTGTCGTATTCCTCTTTTAGGATGTCAGGGCTCAGGTCAAAAACATGCAGCTCTCAATTCAACATTGCCGTGATTTTTCTGACACCAAAAATGTGGCCGAGCATCTCGATTTAGATGCATACACTAGATGTCTCCCTTGGACCATCCTTGTAGCATCTGTTGTTGCCAGGATACAGCTGAAAAGTTGATATGAGTCTGTTAAGAATATGGGTAGTCAAGCTAATATACAAGTGGGCAAATACTCAAAGAAAAGCCTGATGAGAGCACAGATGTCCATAAGCTGAGTCCAATTACCAAGAGAGATCTGTAAGTTTGTTAACGAGCACTAAGTGGAGTTAACAGGGCATCAGTAAGTGCTAAGCATAACTGACTGGGTTTCTGACAAGCACTAAGCATAGTCAGTAAGCGAGTGGAACGGCAAGCGCTAAGCATAACTGATCTTGATCACTTAGGTTCACACAGGGACTGTGGAGGTTGAAAGGTGAGTTGATAGCTGAAGATACAATAGTACAGGCAGTGTTTATATACTACAGAGTCCAGGCATCCTTATTCTATGATGTTCTAGTGCATTCTGGTAGTAGCAAGAAGGTTAGAGAAAGTAAGAGAAACTGTGAGCACTGCCAAGGCCAAGAAGACCAAGTGAAGGTGTGTGTTGACTCAGGCATACCGGCAGAGACCGATATCCATAACAGAGTCCACACAGAGTGCAAGAAATTTCAAAATGAGTAAATTAAAATTCTGACTGTACTAGCACCTCAAGGGCTTCAGACGATGTTGAACTGTATCTTATTTCAAGCCAATATCTGATGTATTGACCGAGCTACAACTGAGCACCAAAAAAAAGTTGTCAAGCCCAAAAAGGCAGCTGCGCCAACTATTCTGCAAACAGCAATAAGCAACCTCATCCTCATTGAACCACGGCAACAAGGTAATCATCCTATTGTTCTAAGATAATCACAATTTTAGTTTGTTTAAGCACTGATAGAATTGCAATTAATATTGAAAGAGCTCTCACAAATTTAATGGATTTTTTTAATGATTTATTTTAATAAGTTTCTACAGCGTAACGAAAAAATTGGGAAACAGGTGGACCGTTATGCGTTACGGAGGACGAAATAAGCAATGAAACGGTACCTGCGTTACGCGTTACGGTTTCTACTGTACACTCACGTACAGTATCTTTCGACTAAGGCTTATCAACAGCAAAGGAAACAAGCAGGGTGTCGCACGAGGGATGGTCATTGATGGCACGGGTATCCAACGTGGCGGTTGAGAAAAGAAGGGTGATGTGGCTGTGCACACGGACCAGTTGTTGGATCAGGCCGCCATCATTGTCGTTCGACATTAGTCGCCTGTAATGTGCTTTGGCGAGCCTGCTGAAGACCATAAGCTACGGCGGCATACAAAGCTGGATTTTACACACTCGCAAGCCCCGATGAGCACCACCGGCAACATTCTCTCCTCAGCATCGTACGGCTTCCTGAATCGTTATCGAGCATGAGTGCCGAGGGCAGCTAGCGAGGTGGGTATGAGATGGTCACGCATACAGACTGAAAAATGGGCAGCACACAGAACCGAGCTTCCGAGATGCCCATTGGTACGAAAGCTAACTTTGATTTGACACGTCTGCGACGGTCTGTTGGGAAAGCACGGAGCGCCCAGACAAATCAGCACACAGCCTGGTTTGACAGAGCTAGCATGAAGACTAACAATAGAAAAAACCCGACGTGGTCCCTGTATTGGTATGCAATCTACCTAAACAGTTTCGCATCACTGCAGTTTGCGGCGTGCAGCTTGAAACTCGGTGCATTTTGGCAGGAAATAGATGGTGGATGGTGGGACAATGTGGGGGCGTCGTCCGATACGATGTCGTTGGCTGAAGCTGAGGCTTTGGTGACGGTGAGCGCCCCTCCTTCAGATAAACCCTTCGAGGTCGGCACATTATCAAACGCCTGCAGTATGATGTTCGAGTTCACATGAGCAATCGCCCGTACCAAGGATAAGGACGCTTCCAGTCTACAGCATGCGTAAGCTCCCGTCACTTCACAATAATTATGGCTTACAAGCGTCCACTACGTGAGTATTCTCGTGTTTTCATAGGAGGTTGAGCGAATCCTAGACCGGAAATATCAGCGAGAGGAAAGATCCAAAAAGCACAGTAACGGCGAACCTGTTACGACAGCATTCTGCCAAGATGAAACATAAATTCACCTCGACGAGCGACTTCAATCTGTTTACAGCCATAAGCTACGGTGGTACACAAGACACGATTGAAGCACTCACCACAGACCACAAGCCCCGGTAATTCCAACGGGCTGTGTCCTCCTGAATCATTAACGAACCATTACCCATCGATCTCATCAGCGCCGAGGTTTGTATCAGATTGAGAGCTAGTATCGCAAAATCGATAATAGGCAGGCCATTCTCGTCAATGCCCCCCCCCGAAAGGAATCCTAGAAGGACTGATGTCAAGGGTTTGCTGGACACTGAAAACGGGCGGCGTACCGACAACAAAGACTATCCTAGAACGAAGCTCGCCATTCGCTCATCCGTGGTGTATCTTGAAGTTTCAACCGATGTCAGTTGGTCGTCATTCATATCCTAGAGAATGAACCTGCAGGAAACGCAGATGCAAACCGAGGTCAATAGGCGGCGGGCTACCTTCAGATATTGCGCAGTCTGAGACTTAGTGACTGTTAGCATCAAGGCCAGCACTCAACAAAAAACTGCTGCGTACCAGTTCCCGAAACACCCTCAATCCAAAACCTTGGTTCGCAGGAAGATATAGTACAGGACAGGGAAAGGAGACCCCACTTTTGAGAAGCAATGGAAGAGGTATAGAGGGAACTTGGAGGAAGGGATGACGAGAAGAGTCCCTGTAGTAGTAATGGTGTTGACGGTAAGAAAGAGAGTATCTTCGGCAATATCCGGGTCGGTCCGATACACCGCCCTTTTCCACGTTTCCATTCTCTCGTCCACTCAAGGCATCAGTCCGCCATTGTCAATGAACCAAGCGGCTCCACGCCATTTTTTCCCTAGTAGAAAAGTCGAAGGCAAGCTTTTCTTTCGAAGGCCCCGCAAAACTTTTACGGAATCACCTGAATGTGACAGATTCCTTCGAACAAAATTATATGGGCTCGTAATGATAAGCACTCCAGAAGGAAACGTCCGGCTATGGATGGAAGATTTCTTTGCCTTTGCCGTATGCAATAACAATGTCTGTACTCGAAACCAGTTGGACATGACGTGGTGGCTAACCTCCCAGGGAGTCACTTGGGGTTCGAATTCCAGTTCAATGATCATCGATCCTTTGCTTTGCTTAAATAGTTTTTGATGCAGGAGTTTCCCAGTATTTTAATGTTCCTAGTAACCTTGGAATTTTTCCAGCGTATTTTCCATCAAAAAAACGACGAGATAATTGGCCGTTCCGAGCGCAGTCATTGAATATAAAGTGGGGTACAGATTTGCATATATATCATCCCCGATGTAGAAAAAGGGAAAGTCATCAGGGTATTACGATCACCGTATTCTGCTCAATGACAAGGACTTCAGGCCACCTCGAGTCACAAGAACATGGATGGCGCATATGACTCAAAGACGAAGTAAAAAGATGAGAGACAGAAGTCGAAGTACCCGCGTGCGATTATGGAGAGGGACCTGATAGCGACTAGGTGCCCAGTATAAAATGAAAAGAGGGTTGGATTGGGTTTCTGGTCGGTAGTGGTTGCACTTCTCTGTGAGACTGAAAGCGTGGAGGGAATTGGGTTCGTGTAAGCAGGCGGAAAGAATTACTGCGCGCGTAGAACCGAATTTTGTCTCCAGAAGTGAGTAAATCCGATGCACTCGGGGAGGCAAAACATACATCCAATGAGCGACGGGGATCCATGACTGTATGCGCATGAATGCAGGCCAAAGCGAAGTATAGTTAGGATCAATTATTCGACCAGGCAAGATGAGGAGACTGCCACGCGCTATCCCTAGTTGAATCCTCATAAAATGGGGTCCAGCAGTTATCGGAAAGCCTTGAATCCGTGTCCGTCGTGCATCCCTATCACTCTGCTGTTTTCCATACACATATAGTCAGCTTTACGCATCACTACGGGTTTATTCAGTCCAAAACCCACCCGAAACACTCACAGTATCAACGCAATCTCATCCCCGAACTTACAGACAGAGAAGATCTATGTATTCCAGTCGCGTTGCTGGACCTATCGGACTCGATGAAATGCAGGGCCTGCACTTCTCTTCAGAGTTTTCACAACGTCTCCTCTAGAACAAAAGATACTTTTCTATGTATTGTTCCATTAGAATGGTACCGTACACTCAACGGCATTAGACTCGCAGGACCGATGTCTTCGAAAATTCTTATCTAGTTTGAGATTGATCTCATCGCCTTGGGCAATCCTTGAGTCATCGAGTCGTCCTAGTTATAAGATAAGTCCTATAGTTTGTTGCTTTACGGAACTTACTGACTCTCCAGTATTCTAAACCAGGTGGAGCTACAGCTGGGTTATGCTCGTATCTCGCATAAGAAGCGGGAATGATCGCACGGTCGTACGTGAAATTGAGATTAAAAAGGACAGCATTGAAACCAAGCAATGACAGAGAATCAAACTCCGAGAAACCGTAGATTACACCACTGAGCTGTGATACCTACTTACACTCGTCACTTTCACTGCCTACTCACAGAAAACGCAACTTGTTCTCGGCATTCGAGTCGTCCCCAACGTATTTCAGACAAAGATAAACCTTTCGCCGACATAGCAACAATGTTCGTGGAGGTTGCGACGACCACAACCTGCTCAATAACGCGATGAAAAAAGAGTTAGAGGAGTTCTAAAGGCTAGCATCCGGGAATCGAACCCACAATGAATCATGCTAGCATTTATACTATATCGGATTGCATTCATAGGCTATAGCTTCCTCGACAAGCTGGTTCCATCCTTTCGTATTATAAGGATCCATCCACCTGCATGCCTAACCCACAACGCCTATCAAGGTTTCCACCCGGTGGCGCCACGCATATTTTATGTACGTTCAGCAGAGCATCATCCAACTCCTAAACAGAAGCTCGGATACGGTAAAACCGCTAATCATGGATATTCAAATCCCCAGATCGGAAATTCGGGATCTTTGTACACTGGAACGCCCTGGGATATACACACGGCTGCAGCTTGACGAAGGTACATTGAGGAGATCAGGTCTGGCGAAATGAACATTGCTAGACACGACAAGGTTCTTTGGAAGCGGGTTGATGCGAATAGGTGCAGCCATGTATGGAAGATCTACGGGCCTTCCCTGCGCCCATTAATCCGCTGCATAGCCTTGTTTCACTGAGTCAAATATCTGATATAAAATAAAGACAAGGTGTTCAATTTACTTTGTCGTGTATTGGATTGATGGTAAGTCAAGACCAAAGATGTCTAAAATATTCTCGGTACATATCTATTTCGGATATGGGGGATTGAACCAGGTATAACCGGTAAAGCCATATGCCAATTACACCGCATCGGAAAGTGATTGCACAAGACAAAGGCAGTACTCGTTGCGCTGTAAGTATATCTCTACAATAGATCGAGGCTTTTGTCGGGCTTTGGCTCTATGCGAGAACAGTGCCATCCTTCGCTGGCACATCTAGAACGAATTAATATGGTTGGCTTGAAGCAAGAAACCGGACAATTCGCATCATCTACCTTAAAATCTTTGTTCCATTCTTGGTGATTCCTCGTTATAAGCACGCTGAGTCGCCCTAGAATAATGCGGGATATTAGAGATGTCCACACCGATATCATCTGCGGGCATTCTCTCGTCATACTCCGATGCCATACCCATCCCTCGTTGCATTTGACCTTGCTAATTGCCGCGCCATCCAGCCTACGGCGCGCCCGAAATACCCACAGATTAAGACGGAGATATCAATACGGTGCAGCAAACACAGCCCGAGAGACTTCTGTAAGGAGCGATATCTGGGTCTGACCGAGGAAAAAAAATGAAGTTCAGAACAGCATGCCTACTCGCCATTGGTCATCCTCCGAGAATAAGGAAGCACGGAGCGCCCACTGGCCCAGCGCCGAATGGATAGAACAGTCTGATGGTTGGTGTAAAGGATCGATGGGTCGTCAACCCAGAAATGAGTAAGAGTCGGGCGTATATTTCCAGAGTAAGCTAGGTCAAAGACACTCAAGCATGGTAGAAGTAAAAGGTTCAGATGGGAAAAGAGCCAAAAACGGCGCATACGTAGCTGCCCGCAGACCCTATGTAAACATAGCTAAAGAAATGATGCAATAATAACTCCGTAGAAATTCGCATCCCTTACAGCTGGTTCTTGTCAGCATCAAAATCGATAATCAAAATTCGCCAATAACCTTTCTCCGCGAGAAACGATTCCCCCGAGTTCACCATGACTTAATTGATGACTTAATTGACTGCAAAAATCAAATCGGACTTCTCGGAGGCTTGGACTCGGACCAACCGGGTAAATGCGCAAGGTGTCAGACGGTTCTGACATTTTCTCCTTCCCTCCCTACCACCACCGCCATTGCCAGTGTTCGCCAAGGCCCAACATTGCAACGTCGTCGACACATACCCTGCTGCCTATAAAACGTAGTAATGTGTAATACTTTGTTGTATGAATGAATTAACTGCGAATATATGGGTGATGCCAACTGCAAGAGAATCTGAGGGTGCACACCAATATGTCTACTTAAGTTCCTGTTTGAATCAGACCTTTCTTTCTCGAACGAATAACCCTTGCAATACCGAACAAGACCATAGGAGAATGCGAGGAACTCCATAGATGTACCCTGATCGGACTCTTATCACACCCAGAACAAACGACATGGAGGTCAAACGTCTACGTCACCTGTTGTTGGTGGCCAAGATCGGCGAGGATCACCCAGATAGGGTCAGAGCAACGCGATCGCGGGTGATGGTATCGGCCTGTCTAAGATCCCATGTGTCAGGTTTTGGCGATGTTGTCCAGTCCGGTCCTCCGTGATCTCATGAGCGAGCTCAAAGGCAAAGTTTGGAGGTTTTGCCACAATTTCTCAATATTCATAGCTCACTTTGGGTCAGGAAGCTTTGCACTATCGCACCAGTCTTCCAAGAAAACAACACAATACCCTTCCAACGTCAGTATGAGTCATTCGACAGAAGAAAGGCGCTCGCAGAAATCTACAACAAATGGGTTCACACACGGTCCTTTCCTTTTCTCACTCTGTCCCTGCAACACCGATCCCATGGTCTCCGTCGCAGCCCGTTTCTAACTCTGTTCGCATGAGTGACCCTTCAAAGCGAAAGCACAAGCTGTTTTGAGAAGGCACTTAAGTCTTAGCGCCGCCTAGACAAAGATATTGGACAAGCAATTCATATCACATCCTAGTCAAAATTTCATCAATTATGGGCGGTTATGGGCGGTCTTCATATTCGCATTCAATGCCCACAATATGTTTAAAACTTCGAATCTGACGTATTAACAATCGCCAAAAATGGTTGATCTCAAACAAGAACATCGAGTTCGAGAAAGAAACGAATGTGAGTTTCTCACGTCTCTTAATAGGATTGATGACCGCCGAAAGTAGTCGATCTCGAACAAGAAACACCGGGTTGGAGGAAAGAACGACTGTGAGTTTCTCACGTATTGTCGCCAGTCAGTGGTGTTACTGGACATTTAACACCAACTCATGAGCTGAGAGGATAGCGACAGCCCTTCGCTCTGGAAAGAAAGTAGATAAGGTAGATTGCTAGGTCATTGTACATAGCTCGTTATTGACCTGTCGTTGACGAAAAGTTACTTGTAGTAGTATCGTTTGGAGAGCATGCGGGTCTATGGTTTACCGATACCTCCATTGTTAGCAGAGCCCGCACTACTAAGTTTGTCCTTCGCTCTGTCTAGTTCCCTTAGGCGGATCAACAGGTTTGCCCCCTCCAGGAGTACTAGAACCTGAGGAAGTGTTGGTCTGCTTTCCGTGAGAGGCGCATCTGTGACCCGCGTATGATGTCAGCTCGTCTTTCGGGAAGTGTAGAGTCCACATACGCTGAGTCGTAGTCCGTTGAATTCCTAGCAGAAATGTAGTCAAAGAAGAGAGGTATAATCAAATATGTTGCACACCTCAACAGTCCCCTGAAAATTTCACCGTGAGGATGAATGCGGAAATAAGAAATGAAAGGAATACACACCCGTCATATTGATGCTCTGCGTAAGGGAGGTACATGCTAGGAGTAGTGTTGCTACGGTGTAGCTTGAATCAGAGTGTCAGTTCTTATATATTCTTTGCTAACACTTCCATTCCCAGTTCCCGATGCCTACGCCCATAGCTCTATAAGTGACAAAACTCCATCTTCGTGGCTGAATAGATTACCACAAACACCGTGGGCGGCTAATTGAAAGAGATATTCATCATCAATCATAAATCATCGCCTGCTCGCTGAATGCATGGAATGTCGCAACCGGATATCTATCATGCTGTTGTTTGTCTACGGAGATATACAAGTGCTGTACACGAAAGCAAAGCAAGTGGTACCGTAGCCACATTTTTGCTGTGGTAAATCTTGGTAATGAGAGCATCGTAACGTTTCAATACCGCTCGTTGATGGCTTAATGGTGATTTCATCCGACACAGTTATCGTCAAGTTCAAACTTAGCTACATGGTTCTCAACTGTGACCTATGAGGCACGTTTTATATGCCACTGGTCTCCCGCTGACAGCCACAGGCAGGAGTATAAATCGCTCCCTGATCCCCGTCATTGGACGATCTGCACTTAAGGCTTTGAATCAGAGTATATCTTTTCTTTAGCGGCGGCACAGTACGGTGAGTCACTCAGTACAAGATCACTGCCGCTGCAAGGATCATCCGGGAGTCGAAACCAGCGGGCCAGCGCTGATTGAAATGTACTTAAACACGGGATCTCAGGCTCTCCTTCGTAACCGAATATCTATTACGCTGAGTCGGAGGAAGGAATGACTGTAGGGAATTTATGTCTAGCATGTCTGAAAGAATCATTTACGTAATTTTACATAATCTGGCAGACGGTCTTGTCATTACTATCCCTCGACAATGCCATCCCATCGCCACTTCCAGCTGCCATTTGGCCGACCAAAAATCTTAATGAACCTTGTTTGCTTTATCTGAGTTTTTACCCCGCTAAAACGTTCCCTTGAACTTATTTTCACCCTCAGTGCTAATTCAGGTCATTGACTATCGGATTTGGTGTGAACCATACCTTCAGAAGAATTTGGCTGCTCGTAGATGAACAAGTACGTTGTACTTCATCTTGGTAAATTTTTTATTTACTGACAGGCATCGGATATGCTCTGCGATGCGGTCAGAATCTACGCGTTGGGAGCGTTGACGCGGTCCGGTTCATCCGTGATCACATGCACATTCGGGCTTGTCCGTAGTACTAGCTACAACCGCGACTATCACTAGCATTCCCGCATCCTCCCTCTTGGACGCAGAGAGACGGACCCAGCGTCGAGTTCAGATGATATAATAAGGTCAGTCACGCGGTACTTGGCCGAGTTAGGCAACAGACTACACATACCATCCCCATCTTCTCAAAAAAGGTCTATCATCGTCTGCCTAGGAGAGACTACCATTTTGGGGCTTTGATCCATCATACACTCGACGCGTGCTTTGGACTTGGATCTACAGGTGAGCCCAATTCGCTCTATTGTACTATAATGCGGAGCTAATAATCGCTCGAAGGATCAGCTATCATCGTTAGATGAGCTTGTTCTGGACAATCAGCTCCCCCCAATACAGTTCGAAAGCAGGGCCTACATTTACCTTCCTCTAGATTATCACACCGTCTTTTTTCGATGGAAAAAGACAATTTTCTAAGTTTGTTTCCATTATTGAATGGCTGTAAACTCGCAGCACGGATGTGTTCAAAAATCGTTCAATTAACACACGGTTTGACGAGTCCGAAAGCTTCATCCTTAAGACTGGATTCCTTCATTTGGCTGTACCTTCCAGAGTCTCGTGCTACCAGAGACGCTGAACCTTCCCTGTTCATAGTGTATTCATTCATTTGAGAGGATGAATACATGACAGGTATTTCCTAGACGTGTATTCTTATTGACGGATAATCCAACTCGAAGATTCCACCGTGCAATGATATCGCCCTAGATCGGAAAAAACAGGACAAAGTGAAAGACTGAGCACTCGTCACATACACGAGTCGAGAAACCTAGTACCTGCCCCTAAAACCATTGTCACTCTCACTTCAATCAGATCAGAATGCCAGAATCGAACCCCCAATTAGATAGGCCCATACTGACTATTGTACCACTTATGATTGTATTCTAGTCGATGAAAAGGTTCCATGCTCCGGCCGTTGCTGGTCATTCAGGCCCCATCATCTGGTGTAATCTCCTTCCTTGGGTCGTCGTGGCTTTGAAAATGATATATGAAAACGTCGCATGGTTCGTTGCTTTACAGAACCACCTAAAGGAGTTGGAGCCGCAGTTATTTATGCTCGGATTTCGCATAAGAGAGGGTAATAATCGCAACATGATCATGCGTGAATCTTGGGATGGACTTGAGGTTCAAAAATTCAATATTCCAAGTTCAACAAGGTAGTAATAGAGAATCGAACTCCGATATACCGTAAATTACACCACTGAGCAGGGTGGGCCGTGATACCTTCACTCATCACCTTCGCTACCTACCCGCAGGAAACGAACATTATTCTGAGTCTCATAATTCCAGTCCACCAACTGTTTCCGATGCATTTCAGCCAGAAATACAACGTAACTACATTTTCGTCTGCATAGCATAATCTTTGTGCAATTAGCGACAACCTCTATCTGCGATAAAAAATGACAAGGTGAATTAATTCAGATTTACCCTTAACTATAACTATACGCGATTGGGGGAACTAGTTCTGGGGAATAAAACCTTTGGGATATCAGTTGGTAAGGCCAGGATGCGGGAATCGAACCGGCAGTGAGATAGAACCATGCTGACAGTTACACTATATTTGATTGCATTCACATCGCCGACAGGCTGGTTCCATCCTCCGTATCGTAAGAAGTGATCCATCTGCACGCCCAATCCACAAGCCCTAAAACAAATCCAACCGGTGAGGACAAGCATATTTCATGTGGTTCAGTAGACGCCTCATGAATCCATATCCTTCGTCTAACTCCAAAACAATAGCTCAGATATGGTAAAACAGCTAAGCACGCATGCTTAAGCTTAAGGTTCAAGTCCCTATATCCGACATCTGGGACATACTATACCTTTTTGGCTCTGCTAATTTCGGTATCAACGCAGAACCAGGGATATAAAGTCGTGAAGCGCAACAAAACCCAAGGGATATACACAGCGACGGAGGTACATTCAGGAGATCAGGTATCGACAGACGCGACAAGGTTATTAGCAGCGGATTGATGTGGACACACCGCAAAGGAATGAGTACCGCCGTCAGTGGGCCTTGCGCTCACCATCCCTTGTGCCCTTTGGACTGCCATGTTTCGCTCAATGATATAAAATAATCACAAAGTCTTCGATTTACCTTTGATGGCAAGTACAGACCAACAACGCCAAAAACTGGTAAACACAAGGATAAATTCAGATACGGGGAATTGAAACAGGGGTAAGCTGTGTCGCGATTACACCATATCCTAGTGTAGACGACAGGACATTGTTGAGTCATCAGTGGACTGGTCTCCAATTCGATATATCTTAATCATAAATGGAGACCTTCGTCGGGCTCTCGTTCTATTCATTCCTCGCCTCGGGCACTCATTAACATTGGTACTGATTTTTTGAACGTATCTTCAGCAGCCAGCTTCGTTTATTCGGGGTGGTTTCTCGTCATTGCACATAAAGCACACTCAGTGACTCTAGAATAAATGCAGGATGTGAGAGACATCCATATCGATATCGTCTGCGGGCAGCCTCGCGTCATCCTCGACGTCCTACCCATCCCTCGATGTATTTGACCTCGCCGGCTGCCACGTTAACCAGCATACGGCGCGCCTGAAATGCAAGCGGGGTAATTAGGAGACAAGGTTTGGCAGAACGAGTATACAATTCGCCGACGGACACGGCACAGTGCTTCGGCAGCAGCTTGACGTGTCAACGTCATTGGGATATGACAAGGAGTAACGTGTGACGGTCGGTGATGTTACTGCACTTCCGGAAAATAATGGGAATCGATCGAACTTTTTTTGAGTTACCCAATTTGGTAATTCCTTTTGCCCCCAGTCTTCCCACCTCAGTATCGTCGTGTAATGCGGTCCCCAGGCATGCGTGTATCATTTCTTACTCATATCTCATCCTC
Organism: Armillaria cepistipes; assembly: GCA_900157415.1. Classification (NCBI taxonomy): domain Eukaryota; kingdom Fungi; phylum Basidiomycota; class Agaricomycetes; order Agaricales; family Physalacriaceae; genus Armillaria; species Armillaria cepistipes. The sequence continues at coordinate 1,322,320 of FTRY01000013.1, read as the reverse complement.
AGTGCCAGGACAGGCACCATAATACCCTCAATAATGGTGAGTGCAGTGGTGGAGGCTCACAAATTACTAGAGTTTGGACACCTGCATCGTAACATGTTTATTCTGGTCTAATGATATTTGCTTTGTTGCATACGTTGAATTAAATGACAAAACGGCCTTCCAGTTCAGAATGGTGCGTCGAGAATTCAAGAAACGAATAATTGCACGGGGAATTACCAAATTAGGCGACTCAAAAAAACTTCGATCGATTCCCATTATTTTCTGGAAACCCAGCAATGAGAGTGATAGAGTGCTCCGGGTGGCGGAACTCTAACCGCGTCTATGAAGGGAAAAAAAGAGGACAATGGATGCGGGATGCGGTGGATGTTTATGGCAGAGGATAAAGAAGCCGAGCACATATAATGTCGGACAGTAGAACAGTGAACAAAGCAGGTGAACATATGCAGGTCCTTGGCATCCCTGCATCACGACGACTGTAATCCACAGTTCCTCCTCTCAAACAGTGACACGATAGCAAACAGAAACGAGGAGAAGATGGCCGAGACAATCCTAGATTAGAACTCTCAGCTCCAGGACGGACCACAGAGCACACCGATGGCCTGTGGCACGCGAAACTAGACTGAACACATTGGCAAGTCCAGAGGAGCTCTACTAGCAAGACTATCTTCCCGTCGTACGGCTGCCCGAATGCTTATCGAGCGTAGGGGTGATAGATTGTGCCCTCCTTGACAGCGAGGTGGGGTGAGATTGCGGCATTCAAAATGCGCGCGTCCTTAGAACCCAAGAGACTTCTGGAAGGATCTATATCTAGGGTTGGCAGAATGCTGAAAAAAAGGGGCAGCATACCTACAAGAAAAACCATCCTAGCACTGGCACTCCGTGGCGCTCCCTTTCAATCTCCTTTTGTTCATTCTCGGCGCCTTGAATCGTGGCCGTCCTTTATAAAAATATGTCGTATATCCTTGAGAACACGGACGCACGGAACACGCAACGCAGATTGGATAAACCGTCTCGGAGTTGACTACTGTTAGCATCAAGACCGGTCATCAAAAAAACACCAAACACCTCGCCACGTACGTGTCACCCAAAGAGATTGGGAAGCGCCCAATCCAAGACCCTCATTCTCCCAGGGTAAGATTATGCGGAACCCTCCGCCGGAGGAATCAGGGAGGCTAGGGGAAAGAAGCGATAGCAGAGGTACGAGAGGGAGGGACGGTGGGTGTAGCTGGCAATGATGGCGGAAGGCGAGCCTCTTCGGCAATCTCCGGATCTATCCTTTTCCGTCTCTGCTAGCCAAAAAATCTACTCTATGATAGAATTGTTTTTATAATTTGCACTCGCACATCCCATGTAACAAAAATAGACATATGCTTTTCTCCGGAATGCCCTGCGAAACGGAAAATGCAGTTGGGTCTGGAGCCCACCATAGATTTTTTTGGGACGAGATAGTCCGACACTGATGCGTGCAGCGTGATGCACTAGTTCAATAGTTCACTGTGCTCCCTCTCCGTCGAGCTCCTTCAAGTATTTCCAGATACGCCCTCCACGTCATATTCCCAACGGACGCCTCGACTGAACATGCGCGTCAGTCACCCCGTCCAAACGCATCCTCATTCGTAGGGAAGAAATAGGTTCGGAGAACTGAAATTAGTCATTAGCTATTAAGAAAATAAGTTGATCTGGGATGCCTGGAGCAGATTTTGAATGTCAAGCAGAATGTCATTGCAGATGGAGGGAATAGAACCTCGAGCTGCAGTAAGATGTCCGGTGTTCACCAGTACATAAACTGGCTGGTTTCACACTCGCCGCAATGATGTACGCCAAAACGGTTGAACCAATACATAGTTTGGGGACGTCGTCATGTCGTGTAACACTTCATCGATTTATCCTTTATAATAGATTCCCTCGTTTCACTGTATCTTCGAAAGTCTCATGTCGCCCAACTCGCTGACTGGTATTGTACAGGAGATGGATCCGGAGTTGGTTATACTTGGGTTTTTGATAAGAAACGGTAATGATCACAATATGGTCGTGCGTGAACTCTAGGATGAACATCAGGTTCAAAAATTTGACGCGAAAACATGGTAGTAACAGGGAATCAAACTCCGAGATACCGTAAATTACACCACTGAGCTGCAGTACTGTACGTTCACTCGTCACATTCGCTACCCATCCACGAGAAACGCCAATAATTCTCAGAATTTGAGTCTACCACTTGTCTCCAATGTATTTCCGCCCGAATAAGTATAGGGTAGCTAACCGTTTCCAACAGAGCATAATCTTCTGTCTAATGGTCAACAACCTCGATCTGCTCCATAACTCGATTAAAAAAGAGAAGGTAAGCTGATTAGCTTTGGCCCTCGACAGTAACTATACGTAATCATCAAGGAACTAGCGCCGGCGCGTAAAAACCCGACATATTTTCTCCCGTTACTTCGATCACTATGCGGGAATCGAACCTGCAACGAGATAGAACCATGCTCGCATCTATACTATATCTGATTGCACTCATAGGCTATAGCTTACCTGACAACACGGTGGCGGCAAGCATACCTTATGTGGTTCAACAGACCGTCAAACAGAAGCTCGGATATGGTAAAACGACTAATCATGGGATGCTTAAGGTTCAAATCCCTATATTCGAAACTGCTCTTGTCCTTATTCTGGCTCTGGATATTTTTCGCATCATGCTAGAAATACAGACAGGTTCATGACACTTTCCACTCTCCAGCCTTCACCGCGACCTTGGATCATCCGCCTGACTGAGGTACGTTGAGGAGATCATATCTGGCAAGATGTCCATTGACAGACATGGCAAGGGTTCTTCCGCAGTGGATCAATCACAGTGATTGAGTGCGGCCATCGATGGGCCTTGCACTCACCATCTCTCGCACTCTTTCGATCCCCGGCAGTGCTTAGTCCATCACAATTTCAGATATGGGGGCTTGAACGAGAGGTAACAGCCGTGGGGCGATTACAGCATATCTGAGTGTGATTACGAGTGGAGAACTGAACAAAGGCAGTACTTGTTGAGTTGTCGGTAGACTGCATCCGATTCGATGTATCTCAATCATAGATTGAGGAAGTCGTCGGGCAATGGTTCTATGCGAGATCGAAGTCATACGTCGCCTAGGTCAGCAATCAATACAGATGGTTTAAGGAAACAACTGGAGATTGCGCATCATCTACTTTAAAAGCTTCGTTCCATTTACGGAGATTCCTCGTCATAACTACGCTGACCTACTCTGGAATAAATGCGGGATGTTTGAGACGTCCGCGTCCACATTGATATCATCTACGGACAGCCTCTCGCATACTCCGACACCATACACATCTGTCGTTGCATTTGACCTCGCAGACTGCCGCGACATCTAACCTACGGCGCGCCCAAGATGCAAACAGGGTAATTGGGAAACCAGGTCTGGCAAAACGACGGTACAATTCTGGTGACAGACGGGGCGCAGTGCTTCGGCAGCGTGTTGATGTGGATACGTCATTGGGTTATCACAAGCAGTGAAGACAATTGGTGACGACTAGGACACTGAGGGAGATATAATGGTCGAGTGGCGGAACTCATGGCGCGTGTATTATGGGAGAAAACCGAGGAGAATGAATGCGGGATAAGATGCATGTTTACGGCAGAGGCGAATGAAGCTCGGCGCACTACACCGAGGGACGGTATCACTGCAGAGGTTAGTGCATTTTCAATCGCCTAAAACGGGACCTTACATGGTTTCGATTTCAGCTTCAGTTTTTATGCCATTATTTTGCACGCTGTAAAACGAAAAGGTACCTTAAGTCCATTGTTCCATAGGGGGAAAAGTTTTTCATACCGTTTTATTGATGGCATTTTCAGGGCCGAGAAAGGCATCACTAAATCAAAACCTTTTAAGGTTTCGTTTTTTACCAGCTAAAATGCACGGGCCTCCGCTGTGTATGATGAAAAATGGGCAAATGTATGCGGCATCCTCGCGTCATCTCCGGTTCCTCCTCTGGAAGGGCTTCACCACAGAAAACGGGAACGAGGAAACGAAAGTGGAGACAATTCTAAATCGGGAATGTAACCTCAGGAAGCGTCACAAATGACACTGGCCACTCGCCTGCTACGACAAAACCGGATTGAACAGACTCGCAAACCCAATGAGCACTACTAGCGAGACTATCCCCTCGTTGTAAGCCCGCCTGAATCATCATTGAGCATGTTGATGATACACTACTGGGACTATTTGGCAGCGACGTGGGGTTGTCTTTGCGATATTGAAGACGGCGGCGCAGAACCCATCAATACGGTGCAACGAATACAGTCCGAGAGATGTCTGAAAGGAGCGGTACCTGGGGTTGGCTAGAGGCTAAAAGACAGACAGCATACCAAGGAAAAACCGTATTAGAACTGGTACTCCTTGGCGCTCCCGTCAAGTCACCTTTTGTTCATTCTTGGTGAAGCCCTACGCTTCAATCGTAGTGTCAAGTCGTTGCTGCCATTGGTCGTCCTCCGAGAACGAGGAAACACAGAGCGTGCAGCGCAGATTGGATAGAACAGCCTGACAGTCGGCTGCTGTTAGCATTGGGAGCGTAGGCACGGTCCGGTTCCTCCGCGATCACACCGTATCCGTAATTTCCCGCTTGTTCGTAGCTACATCCGCGACTATCACTAGCTCTTCCCCATTCCCTCTCTTGGACCTAGCGATACGGTTCCAGCATCAAGATCCGTAATCAAAATTCTCGCGATTAACCTTTCTCCGCGAGAATCGATTCCCCAATCAAAGACCTTCATTCACAGCGAAAAATCATGTGGTAGTATTCGGTGGAGGAGTCAGGGATTGGAGATTTAAGAATCGACAGAGGAACGGGAGGGAGGGACAGTGGGTTCAACTGGCGATGCCTGAAGGTGCCGTGCCGTGTAATGATGAGATGAGGTGAGATGAGATCGTAAAAGGACAGCATCTTCGGCAATAGCCGGCTCCGTCCTTTTCAGTCTCTACCAACCAAAAGCCCTTCCTCCTTAAGGACTCATTTGATACTCTGCTCTCGGACTGCTTGAATCTTCCAGCTTCCCACGCAGAAAAATTTGTGATATGTTTTTCTCACCGAAACGCCCTGCGAAACGGAAAACAGTAATGTCACATATTCCCCACGAGACAGCGTGGATACAGCATTTCATTCACGTCATTTGAATATCACAGTTGCCATTGAAAAGCCATTCCCTTCAATCCCGCCAGACCATGTGTCATCAAACCCTTTTTCACGGGATATTTTAATTCTAGCTTCTCCCGGGTCTTTGTACGTTCGCACGAGTGCTTTGACTCTGAATTGAATGGACGCGATGTGGAGGTGCAAGGATTTGTGGCTAAGACAGCTGTCGTTACCTGGAGCTGTATTTCGTGGTATTGTACTTTGCTTTTGGGGAGCTCTTATTGTTAAGGACAGTTAAGGTTCGTCAGTCCGTATATAGTTTGGCGCGGTAACTGAAGATCAAATACTTAGGTCTGACTATTGAGGTAGCTCACAATACCTGCCCAGCTTCGTAAACGCAGAACGTTCTGTCAATGTGTTACTGAGGCATACATTTGAGGTAACGTTGTCAGTTGTACAATTCAACCCTACCTTTGGCGGTCGCTAATAGGCCTGATTTGAAGTTTTAAACATATTATGGGCTTTGGGGGTGAATGTGAAGACTGCCCGTAGCTGCCTATAATTGATGAATTTTTGACTAGGATGTGAAATCCAAGCCTTATCTAGACATACCAGAGTAAGTCCCGAGGTATGGCATGGTAAAACAACGGAAATGGTGGTAGTATACTACAATGAATGAAATCACTAGATATACGCCATGTAAGACGACGGGGGTGATAGGTGGTATCGATTGCTTATACCGAGCCATACTTGATATCCTTGCTGATAATCATCTTATCATACGCAATGACCAATGACATTAATGATCATTCATACCAGGCGTGTCCGACTCCCAGACTGTCATGAAATGCACATGTCCATTGAATACGTGACAAGCTACACAGAACGAGCGTTAAATGCCACCGCAGCGGAGGCTGTCCATGCTTTTATGGTACAGAGCGCCTAATGATGGGATCAAGAACTGTGTCATACTCCAGTCCCTGATCGTCGACAGGAGACCAGTAGCGTGTGAAATGCCCCCGATAGATCGCAGTTGAAACAGATCCCTCCGCGACGATCTCGAGGAAAGATTATAAGGGTTCGTTCGTGTGCCTCTGGCTAAGATCAGCCGGAGGATTATGAGAAGATTAACCGGAGTGGTCACAAATTGTCACACTCATCGAGTAATTTCGTATGGTATCCGAACGATCTTGGATGTCAGTTGTCGTTGTTCCCCCGCTTCACCGAAGGGCGTCTGTCACCACCCCGCGTATGCCGCTCATCGACCGACACATCAGTCACAGCACTTATCAGAAATGAGTTCATTTTACTCAATATTACTTGTAATGAATAAGTAGTCCACTTTTGTGCCATTTTCCTGATAATGTCGTGCTCATCACATATGATGGGCGGGAAGTCAGTAGTCGCTGGCTGGAGTGAGCACAGCATCGGCACAAGGGCGGAGCGTGACAACGGGAATATATGACTCCGAAACCGACTTAAGCTGACCGTTTAAGATTTTGGCACTGGAACGGATCTAGCCGGCGGCACACGAACGGGCCAAGAGGTTCTAGACTGTCGTACCCAAGGCTTCAAGTTCCAGGTAGAAGAACAAAGTGACAATATAGCAGATAGGTGGAGAAGCCGTCGCTGTGAGATCCTGACTAAAGTCTTCTGATGTATCCACAAAAATGTGGCCTAGACAGGGAAGTACAACAACGGAAGCTGAGAAATATGACAGATGTTGATATAGGCCATAGTGAGACTCGTCATGAAGAGGTGATCCACTTCCCTCACTCACAGAGCCTTCCAGGTTTGAAAATTTCATGAGAATGACCTTGGTTGATAGATATGACATCGAGAAGACTAGCCTTCTGGCTGAAGATAGTGGTGGGAGGAGGGTGAGCCAGTAGGATAACTCGAGTCCTCATTACGCAAAAAGCGTGGGTATGGGCCGTCATCTGCTGCTATTTGGTACCTCGACTGATTCCTTGGGCCTTACGATGACTTATGACTTGTCCGTAGTATCATGTGTACTCTCGCCATTTCGGAGACCAGCGCCCATGTTGATGGAGAGAAGATTATGAATGATGCTGAAGACGAACAATACGAGGAGAAACAGTGTTATTTTCTTAGACTAACCGAGATACGCGTAGTGTCCCCGCGATGTGATTGGACACGGCTGCAGAGGAGACTATGAAACCAGCCAGATCTCCATTATAGCTCCCGAGGCTGGGCATGACAGCACGCAGAGTGATACAGAGTTAGATCCGGGGTTGTTATGACAAGCGGGAAGTGTAATGGTCGAGATAGCACATGTGCGCTTTACTCATAAAAGGACATCCGTAGCCGAGAGATTGGCATTGCAGTCTGCCGAACAGGCGTTATATAGTAGTGATCGAAGCAGTTGGAAGTTGAACCCTTGGGCTTGGCTTCCATCGAGGGCTTACACGCTCTCTCTTTGCTCGGCCACTCTCCCACGCTCAACTGACATTCGGAGACTGACACCATGGTCGCGAGATCCATTGCTACGAAAAAAGAGAGAAATTAAACAGAACAAAAGAAGAAGGCCTGTTGTCATTTGTCAGAGAAGCGAAACGGTGTTCGCATTACAGACGAGGAAAAACAGAGTGTCGTTAGAGACAAAAAGAATGGGGATCGTTATAGAGAACATAGACGGCGTTGCGCGGTATACACAAACTGTGTGTGGTTCGGAATTATGCAACCTTCATAAAAGAGGATTTCGAGCGTCCGAGCTTCAGGGAATGCCGTACGTAGAGTTGACAAAGAGTTGATTTCCCTAATCGGAGGCTGGAGCATTTCCATTCGGGGAGTGATAGCCTCACCATCACTTTTCGCAGCACAGCCGGATCATTACGTTTCATAGATGCTGTCTGCGAGATAATTGATCCGTCATGGACTCGAGGTAGATTCTGGAACATTATTGATGCCATGGCTGCCCAAGCTGATGTGATATCCAGTGAGCCCGAGTTGTGCTAAAGTTGAGTAAGAGACAGAAAGTGCTGGGGATATCTGACGCCTTGCTTATCAAGCCAACCATTTGGGCATCCACTGTCACCTTGGAAGTCGGTAATTCCATGACTATCTTGTCTGAAGGAATTGTTGCAGCACTTGTGTAGCACTATTAAGTATCTGTCAACTCCGTACGGTCTTCTACAAGGTCAGAAATCGAGAGATTTTGTAAGAGTCAGTACCTCAAAATTTTCGCTCGCACTCAGATTTAACTTCACGCAGACAGAATGACGTACACACCGAATGAAACGCAGATGAACACATCCGAAAGGCATGGAAATACAGACAAACGCATCCACACATCACGCAAATGCAGAATTCTGTTCGCCCAATCTGGAAGCACGATACCCTGGGTAGATAAACATGAAGGTTAATACACATCAATTATATGGGCGTAATGGGGTACAATAAATCGGATAGGCGCAAGTTGTTTTTTCTGATCGCAAGTTACGTATTTGGAAGGGTACGAGTTCAATGAACTTCTATGAAGATATACACATTAGCCTCAGCTGCTACCGCTGCATATCTGCATATGCGCGTGGATAGAATCTAGGGAGCGGGTTCGGAGTAGGACGATGTGGTTCAACCGGCAGACCTTATTTCAACGCTTCACAGATGTCTTTCCTCCGTTGTTATGGTAGTCCGAAGTCCTTCAGCTCATCCACCTGCTTTACCCGCTTCTTCGTGTCCCTTTCACGTGGTGAATTCAAATTTATGTCCCATCTCTCACCGGTGTTTGTTCCCTGGATTTGAAGCTCTTCAGTAGAAGTCTATCCATGATCCTAGAATTGAATTAAAAGCATGCATGTCTTTTGTGCCATTATTTGTTTTGAAGCGCACATATCTTCCGACACCTTCCAGATCATCAATTCTGGATTCAAATGCACTTTGAACTTTAGAAACTGCGAGCAGAGGAGAAATCAATTCATTGAGCCCAGTGATACGCGTTGAGAATAAAATCTCGGAGAGTTCAAGGGTTCACGGTATGGCCGGCTGAACGGCGTAGGTACCACAGTATTCTTTCCCAGACATTTGGCATCCATACGGTACACAATCAACAATCAGGTACCTGGGTGGTGGGACGGTGAATCGATATTTCCGTATCACGGCCTAGTTCTTATCCCCAGACTATAGTAAACACCAAAGTTGTGCGATAGACTGGAAGATGAAAATAGACTTGTAGATTAAAAACCAAACTTGTGTCGGGAGAAACTTATGCCTATCCGATTTATTAAATTCCGTTACGCCATATAATTGATGTGTATTGATCTTCATGCTTATCTACCCAGGGTATCGTGCTTCCAGATTGGGCGAAGAGAAATCTGTGTTGGCGTGATGCGTGAACACGTTTGAGTCGAAGTCCATCGTACATAGCCCATTATTGACCCTTTCATTGACAAAACAGCATTTGTAGTGGCATCATTTAGAGAGTATGTGGGTCTATGGTTTACCACTACTTCTGTTGTGGGCAGAGCCTGCGCTACTGTATCTTTGCCCTCCGCTCTCGCCAGTTCCCTTAGGCGGATAAACAGGCTTGCCCCCTCCAGGAGTACTAGAAGCTGAGGAAGTGTTGGTCTGCTTTCCATGAGAGGTGCATCTGTGACCGGCGTATGATGTCAGCTCGTGTTTCGGGTAGTGTAGAGTCCACATACTCTGGGTCGCAGTCTTCTGAACGCCTAGCAGAAATTTAGTCAATGCAGAGAGGCATAATCGAATATGTTGCAGACCTCAATAGTTCCCTGCAATTGTCACCGTGAGGATGGATTTAGAAACAAGAAATGAAAATATTACACACGCGTCATATTGGAAGTCTTCGTAAGAAAGGTGCATGTTGGGAGTGGTGTTGCTACGGTTTAGCTTGAATCAGAGTGTCACTTCTTATATTTTTTTGCCAACGCTTTTATTACCAATTTCCGAGGCGCACGATAGCTCAATAAGTTACAACACTCCATCTTCTTGACTGAATAGACTGAGACTAAGACTATGGGCGGCCAATTGGAAGGATATTCATCATCGATCATCGCCTGCGCAAAGAATGTCGGAACCAGATATCTATTACACTGTTTTTTGTCTATGGAGATATACGTGTGCCTTACACAAAAGCAAAGCCGGCGGTACCGACTGTTTATGCGCAGCAGGATCCAGTACTCCAAGGTTGATATTGCGTCAGGGATGGAAAAAATTCTAACGATGCATCGTATTAAGTATGCGCAGTACATAGCGCCTAACCGCCCTTCCTGCGCGCTTAGTAGTTCCTCTCATAACGAAGATATCGTGCATCATAAAACATAAAAACAACGGCTCTGAATGAACTAAGGAACGTAGGATGCTGTCTCTCGTGTCCGAAGCTGGTGGTAATCCTAAGAGCTCCCCGTTTAGAGGAATAATGCCATGGATGTAAGGTTATCTTCACGTATTAGATGATGTTAGCCGCTTTAGCGATAGTACTAGGACCGCATAACCTTCCTCCCTGAATTCAGTTTAGACGTGCGACCTGAGCTTGAGTCTTAAAAATATCCCTACGACAACTTAGTTCTTTTGTAAGGGTACATTCAAAGCTTACCTTTGCATTGCAGGTACGATGAGGCGAACAAGCCACATTGAATATTGCAAAGCGGACCGGGGGAAATACTTTCGCCCCGCCCAGATTCTAAATAGCGGTCGCTTACGATGTGATACTCATATATGGGTTAAAGCGCATACAACGAGGGATGTGAATAGTGTCTGAGGAGGATGATGCGAAGCTGCGTGCAGTCGATATCAATACATCTTGTTAAAATGAAACCCGTCACTACATACCGAGAGTGGACGTTAACTCTTGCATTTGGCCCGCGCCTCAGAGGTATGCCCTGGCTGCTGCCAAGATCATCGAAAAATTCAATGAGAGGCGGCGATGTTTTGACTTTGGGAACCACCACATCATCTAGCCTACCGCACATCAATACCGTGAAACGATCGTACAATCTAGTCTATTGTTTAACGCGGGGGGGCGGGTTTACTTGCAACCGTGTTATTACAAAGCATGACATAATTTGATTACTGTCTATCGTCACTGCGCCAAACCGAAACGTAATTGAGGATACCGGCGGCAAGTTCAGAGTGCCGATTCCACGCCGGTGAGCGCGTCTGGACAGAAAATATTGCATGTACGACCTTTCCCCTTCATAATAAATTCATTTTATGCGATACGAGACTCTATATCGTGAATTTATAGCATTATATAGCCTTCAAACGCGTCCCAAGACCGTGAATAAATCAGCTACACGCTGCCGGCTTTCCATCAAATTAATAATAACCGGGTTGCAAGGCAGATGGCCCGATTAAGCAGCAGACTGCATGTAGAGCGTCCCTTCCTTACATTAATAGGTCTGTATCGTTGTCTGTCTACGAGAGACTACGCTGATACCAGTAGACGCAACACAGTGCTTCGGCCGCAGTTTGACATGGATACATCATTGGGATATCACATGGGAGTGGCGGCAGTTATGTGAGAGATACAACGACCTGGGCAGCAGAACCCGTGGCGCGTCCGTTAAGTTAGAGAAACAAGGATGATGGATGCGAGATGAGGTGGATGTTTATGCGTACGGCTGAGCAGATGATCAATGATCAATGAAGCTGGATTCATACACTGAGGGATAGGCGCCCTTGCGTGCGAACAACAGAACATGCATCTCCGCATCGACCACGGTTCGAACGTTCCTCCTCTCAAAAGGCATCCCTATAGAAACCGTAAACGAGGAAATAATAGTCGAGACAGTCCTAAATCGGAAATGTCAGCCTGAGGGTGGATCACAAAGCACACTGACAAACCATCTGCAACACACGAAACCGGATTGAACACCCTCAAGTCGATAGGGTGCCGAGAGTAAAGACCTCCTTGGCGGCGAGATCGGAATGCGATATTGAAAAGACGCCTTCTTTTCTCTTCAGTGCGGTGGAACAGAAAGATATTTCTGGAACGATCGGCATTCAGCATTGACTGGGCAGTATACATACCTTCAAGAACAATCATCCCAGCACTGGTACTCCGTGGCGCTTCATTTCAGTCTCCTTCGGTTCATTCTCGGTGACTACAATCGTAGCGTCGAGTCATTTTATCGTTGGTCATCCTCCGTACTCCATATATCCTAGAGCGAGGAAACGCAGAGCACTCCACACAGATGTATCTGAGAGTTGGCCACTCTTAGTATCAAGACCGGCAATCAAAAAAACCTGCCACATACATTTCCCCAGCAGAAACAACGCTCCGAATCCAAGGCCTTCATTCGTGGGGGATAATCATGTGGTACACTTTGGCGGAAGGAGTCAAAGTAGCCGGTTTCGAGAAGAGATGTCACTTGTACGACAGGGAAGTCCGGCGGGTGCAAAAGGAGATGATCGTAAAAGGAGAGCATCTTCGGCAATATCCGGGTTGGTCACCTTTTCCGCTTATTTATTCAACGTCCATGCGTCCGATGTCATCGACGAACAAGCAGCTGATGGCGTTCTTATGGCATCTTCCCAGCGGCAAAGTCGAAGGCAATCTTTTTCTTCCGAACACCCTTCGAAACTTATACAGGACCACCCGAAAGTGACCGATTCTTTCGAACATGATGGGCTCGTAATGATAGGCATTTAATGTTATCTGAAAGATGGGCAAAATACAAGACATCACGGCACCCCGCATCGGCATGTATGATTTGTGTTGTCAGGTCCGGTAACGGACCGGTAGGGAACCGGCAGAGAAGAGCCGTGACACGTCATTCCACGTGGCAACACGTCATCGACACGTAGTTAGATTATCAGTATAAATACCCCCACGAGAAATGAATAGATAGCTTTTACACACTTACAGATTTAAAACCGATTATTTGAGTATCTCTGAATATCTATTCAGACATCTCACATGAGTCACAAAAAGTTACTCACGCACAACATATCAGCCAGAACCATCTTATCAACGCCATCACTGCCGAGAACGGCCATCCGACCCGTAACATTTCACACCATCACATCATCACATTGAGCTTCGAAATCAAAGCTCAATCACACGTTATACACATCGACTACTGCTATCTACCCTGAGAATCATCAAGAGAGCTCAATACTACTATCAAAAACCATCTCATCTCTACTACACGAAGCTTCGCCAAACCCATAGCACTCGTGTTTCTCCCCCATCGAACTACCGTCAACGCACAGACTTATATCTGTGCACGGAAATCAACTAACCCCGACTTCCGCTGACAATGTCTGTAATGATGTCGATACACATGCACCCACTTGTCCAGACCTATGAGCGTGCCTGTTAGTTATTGAGAAGACAAATACATACTGGAAGGTGTACCGTACGCGCGCACCTCCAAAGTCTTCGACAGTGAGACGTCGCAAATGAAAACACACATTGGAATAATCTCCAGAGATACGTAGCCTTTGGATAGCGATGTTCGTCATATCAGCAAAGTCCTAGCCTGGCATCACAGCCATCCAATAGTCACGAGAGACAGGGACCTGACACGCCACGCACTGAAACGGGGATATCATTCACCATGAACGCGTAGGCCACGGTTAAACATGAACGACGGAAGTCGAAGTATCCGTCCACGATTATGAAGAGGGACCCGATAGCGGCTAGGCAGCCAGTATCGAAGGAAAGGAGCGTTGGTTTGCGTTTCTGGTCGGTGCCAAGGGTGCCAGTGGCGATTCTCCAAAGGAAATGACGAGCTATGCGATGGAGGATGTATAATGGATAGCAGTTGCAGTTGCAGGAGGCGCAACAGGTGCATTGAGGCGCAGTAGGAAATGAGCGAATCCGACTAGCTTGGGAGTGCAGCAAGACACACGTATTGCCAAAAGACGTACATCGCACCCGCTCGGCAACGGATTGATAGTGCCGATGTCGTCAGGTACCGCCTACGTAGTCAACGGACACATACGCTCCGCCTTCAAATATCCTAAATCAGCGGTCTTCGACCACCCAAGCAGCCAGGGTGCTCACCAGATCCTGCTCAGATTAGCTCGTCTCGATCATACTGCGTATTCCACAACCAGCGTTCCACTATCATTCGACTCAGGCTTCTCGACAGCCGAGGAAACAAACGGAGTGTCGCACGAGGGGTGGACATAACGGCACGGGTAACCAACGTGGCGGTTGGGAGAAGAAGGGTGATGTGGCTGTGCGCACGGATCAGTTGTTGGATCAGACCGTCATCATTCAAATTGTGGTTCGACGTTTGTTCCTAGAATACCTTCTACCGCCATCGGTGGATGAGCCTTCTTCATAAGGAAGAAAACTCTGTGAATTCGGACGAAAAAATCACCCGACCCGGACATCTAACATTCTTTGTGTCATTGCCCAGTCAAATATCCAGAGGACGTGCTATGTATTTCTCCCTTTTCGCGACCTGAGTATTTTGTGTAGGGTAACAGCGAGACCTCGGTTCCGTGTTAGATTCGGACCGTGCTCTTGGACTGGGGCGCAACAGGACACCGGCCGGGTGGGTAACCGATTATCACGGTATAGCTGTACGAAATTGTAACTCAAGCAAGACGGATAGTACGACTTGCACTTCAAATTCACCTCTATGGCAGCAAGACACTGCGAATATCTCTTCGTCATTCTATACAAGACAACAACTACAGCCTTGATGTTGTCACAATTTTAAAATCGTCAATGAGACGTATGGTCATTCCGCATTGGTATATGATTGTGTAAGCTCGGGTTTCACATAACCAACGGTAACTTACTGCATTGCTGTGCATGAACTTTGGGTTTGACTTAGTTTAAAAATTAAAGTACTGACAGAGAATCGAACTCTGAGTAATCGTAAACCACACCACTGAGCCGTGATGCGTACTTGCGTCATTCCGGTCACTACCTATCTCCAGTGTATGAATTTGACTTGGCCCCCTGTATTTCAGCCAGAAGTATAGGGTGACTAACCTTTTGCCGACATGACATAATATTTGTGCAACTAGCAACAGCTTCAACGATGAAAAAAATGACAAGGCGAATTTATTCAACTTTTGTCCTTGACCGAATCTATACGTGATCAGGAGGGAACTAGTTCCGGGGAATAGATTCATCAGGATGTCGCCTTGTTAGACTAGAATGCGGGAATCTATCCCGCAATGGGATATGGCTATGCGACTAGTTATACTATATCTGGTTGTGTTCATACCCCTGACAGGCTTGTTCTATCCTCCGTATCATAAGCAGTGATCTGTGATCCATCTGCACGCCTTCTCCACAAGTCCAATTAAAAATTCCGACCGATAAGGACAAGCATATTTTACGCAGCTCTCATAAATCCATGTACTTTGTTCCACTCCTAAACAGCAGCCTCGGATATGGTAAAATAGCTAATCATGGATGCTTAAGCTTAAGGTCCAAATCCCCATATCCGAAATTAGAGCCGTTGCCAAACATATCTTTTTGGCTCTGCTCATTTCTGTATCAACGCAGAACCGTGGATATGATGACTTCATGAGCAACAAAACACAAGGTATACGCACAACGATTGAGGTATGTTGAGTAGATAAGGTATCTCGATGGACGCGGCAAGATTCTTAGCAGCCGCTTGATGTGGACACACCACAAGGGAATGAGTACGGCCGTCGATGGGCCTTGCGCTCACCGTCCCTTGTGCCTTTTCAATTTCCATGTGTCGGTCGATGATATAAAACAACCATAAAGTCTTCGATTTACCTTTGATGCCAAGTACAGACCAAGAACGCCAAAAAAACCGAGAAGCACACGGATGAATTCAGATATGGGAAATTGAACCAGGGGTGAGCTGTGTCTCGATTACACCATATCCCAGTGTAGACGATAGGGACAACGTGGGTTGTCCGTACACTGGGCTTAGATTCGATATATCTTGATCATAAATGGAGGCTTGTCTTGGGCTTTGGTTGTATGCGATAACGCAGTCATCCGCCGCCTCTGGCATTAAACAATACTGATTGTTTGAAGAAAGCAACTGTAGAATCTGCATCATTACTTTCAAAGCTTCGTTATATTCGTGGTGGCTCCTCGTAGGGCACTCTCACTCAAGAAAATGCGAGATGTGATAGACATCGACATGGACGTAATCTGTGTCCAGTCTCGTGTCATCCTCACAAGCCATTCCTATCCCCCGTTGCATATCACTTCGCCAGCCGCCACGTCATCAAGCATACGGCACGCCAGAAATGCCGGAAAATTTAGTAGGAGTGTAGGAGAAAAGGCTCGGCAAAACGACCATACAATCGACAGCACCTTGACGTGGATATGTCATTCGGATATCACAAGGAGTGAAGACGGTCGGTGACGATGATGAGAGCATAGAATTAATAGAATAGGCTGGATGGCGGAATCCTTGGCGCGTCTATTGAGGAGAGAAACGAGGACAATGGATGTCGGATGAGGTGGATGTTTACTGCAGGGCGACTGAAGCTGGGAACATCCACCGAGGGACAGTATGATGGTGAATGAAGCGGGATAACACAATGGGTCAGTGCGACGGCGTACGCATCCTCCTGTCTTCCACGGTTCCTCCTCTCAAAAAGCGTCACGATAGCAAATAGAGACGAGGAAAAGGTAGTCAAGACAGTCCTAGATTAGAGCTGTCAGCTTCAGCAAGGATCACAAAGCATACCGATGACTCACCTGCGGCACGCGAAACCAGTTTAAACACGCTTAAAAATCCAAATGAGCGCCACCAGCAACACTATCTCCCCGTTGGACGTCCCCCTGAACCCTTATTGAGCGTATTCGTGACAGATTGCTGAAAGCAGTGCTCTCCTTGGCAGCGATGTCGGATTACGATACTGACAATGAAAATACGCCCAGCCTTCTCGTCAATGCGATGCGACAGAATATTCTGAGAGCATTTTGTGAGAATTGATGTCTAACATTGCCTGGATGCTACAAAACGGGCCGCATACCTTCGAAAAAAACTATCCCAGCGGTGATATTCCGCGGCGTTTCCTTTGAGTCTCTTTTGGTTCATTCACGGTGACTCCAATCGTGGCGTAGAGTCGTTCTGTCATTGGTCGTCCTCCTTGTTCCATATATCCCTCAGAAAGAGGAAATGCAGAGCACGCCGCGCAGATGTGTCTGAGAGTTGGCTATGTTGAGGATATTCAGCCTACGCCTGGTTTATTTTCTATTTCTTGTCTCGATCCTTCTTACTATATTTAGATTAATTCCCCTGATTCGAGCCGTTAACCACGGCCGATCAGTTCAAACGCACCTCAGTCGTTCACTACGATAACGTGTATCTGACTGAGGTGCGTATACCATACTTACTTACTTCGCTACCTTTTCTTACTTACCACATTATCTAGTTTTGCTTGTCTTAACAGGTAGTTTATATTAATAACAGTCGTTCACTACGATAACGTGTATCTGACTGAGTTTTGCTTGTCTTAACAGGCTACTGTTAGCATCAAGACCAGTCATCAAAGAAACCCTGCTACTTACATGTCTCCACAAAAAAACCGGTTCCCCCAATTGAAGACATTCATTCGCCTGAGGGAACATTATGCAGTACGCTTCGATGGAGGAGTCAGGGATGTGAGTTTAAAGAATCGACAGCAGAGGTACGAGGCGGACGGCGGGTGCAACTGGCCATGGCGGTAGAAGGAGTGTCTTCGGCAATATCTGGGTCCGTGCCTTTCCGCCTCCGCTGCCCTAAAATCTACTCTATGTTGGGACTCATATTGATAATCCGCTCCCGCAGTTCTTTAGGCTTCCATGCAGGAAAACTAAATGCATTTCCTTGTGAACCGGAAAACATGCTTGTTTCTGGTGCATGGGATGGATTTTGTGAAGAGATAGGCCAGGTGCTAGGTTAATAGTACAGTGTACTTTCTCCTTGTCGATCTCCAAGTGATTTATCATACACCAGCAGTGGCATATTCTCATAGACTGAGCATTGAGATATATGCACATCACCCTGGTCAAACGCATCTTCACTCCTAGGAAAAAAGAGGTTCGGAGACCTCAACGTAGCCATCAGCTATGAAGAAATTACATCCATGTGCGATGGTAGAACAAAAGGTATTTCCCATCACGTCATTGCAGACAAGGGGAATAGAACCCAGAACTGCAGAAAGAGGGGCGATGTCGCCCGCTTTGTAAACTAGGCACACGAAAATAACCGTGGAAAGGACTCTGGGCTCCTACTTCGTGAACACAGCACATGTATATTTCGGAAACGAATTGAACAAAAAAGCGACTCGCATAGAGCACTATTCAGGAAAGGGGAATCGAACTCTTCAAGGTCGTCATACAGACGACGGGCGTTAATGTTAGCCTTTGAACCATTAATCCTACTAATTTCAAAGTAAATACATGTGATACTGGCCATTGTCGTATGCCCGATCTTAAGATGGCCGTCTATGTTCTTCTTCACGCGTGCCTGTTTGTCGCCGAGTTAAAGTTCAACCCAGTATCCTCTTCACTGTGCCGCAAACAATGGAAGAGTAAAGGGATGACGTAGCGACGGAAGAGTATATGGCAATGGTGACACGGGACGCAAAGGCGTAATGCGAGGAACGGATAGGGAGTCGTGGGTCGGACCGCGGTCGGTGTGGTATTTGTCTAAGACGGCAGTAAACAAAACGCAACTGAAGGATTCACTATATGCCGAAAATACAGATGAGCATCATCGATAATCTCCTCCTGAAAGCCATCCGTCTTTGTATTAAATATATCGCGATCTCTTGATTGAGTGTTCGTATTGCAAAAATTGAATATGGTCACGCCCTTCTCGAAGCTTCAAAAGGACTACTAGACAGAGTGATTGGCCGGAGACAGAAATGAGCAGCATACCGACAACGAAGACGATCATACGATGGCAGCCACCTTTCGTTCATCCGTGGTCAATTTCAATTGACTCGCGCAGTGACTCCTCGTCGTTCTTACCATAGAAAGCAAGGAAACACAGAGTGCGCAAACAAAGAGCAACGGGACGCTTCAGTTCATCGCCGTTAGTATCAAAAGCTGCGATGCATATTTCGGGAAAAGAAAAGTGAGGGTAAAGGGACGAGAAGGTGGTGGAGGAGTATCCCATAGTAAGAGGTGATGGTACTCGTCTAACCGCTGGGGAAGTGGACAGAGAGTGCGAGACCGAAAGTAGATGGGGCGTCGCGTGTAGGTGCGGACGCAAGGGGTATTGGTCTAAGATGCCAGTGCACAAAATACGACTGAAGGATCCATTATAGACGGCAAGCCCAGACGAAGATCACCGACGATGTGCTCCCAAATGGTTATCGAACCATCTGTTTTTTTTTTTGATAGATACGTGGAGATGTCCTAATTGTCTTCCAGTATCTTAAAATCCCAAATTGGGCACACCCTTCTCGTGAATTCGAAAGGAATACGAGCAAGAGCGATTTCAAGGATTGGCCAGAGACAGAGCACGAGTAGGATACAGAAAACGAAGGCCACCCTCAGGCCAGAGTGACGGTCATCCAAAGTAGATCTTGAATCTAGAGGTGTCGAGGAAACCTTGAGCAAGGGAGAACAAGAGTCCGGTAATGGTGGAAGAAGGAGAGTATCTTCGGCAATTCCCAGCTGGATCTGATATCCTATCCTTTCATTCCTCTTCTACACGAACTTTACACCAAAGAAGAGGCAGTAATATATTTTTGGCTCCTGGGTACAGATAGTTACAAAGAAGTCATTCATATATTGTGTAATGGTCAATGGTATCGTGTTCACATCTAGGCGATATTTCGGGGTTCAATTCTCTATCTATGATTGAACAGTCGTGATTTTGATTTTGGTGTTATGCCACGTTACACTGTTACTCCCGGCAGCCAAGCCTTCAGGATTAAGCCGACCACAAAGTCGAGATATTCATCCGTTTGGTCTATTAGTATGAGTATACACTGCCCTCGCAATAATCCTGATTTTTGTTCACTCAAATATGAGGCTACATAGGTCAGTCGAGCTAACAGATGGCCTATATTGTTCAATATGAAGATCCGCAGATACCATAACAGAGTTCGAGAGAGCCATCATGAAGTACCTAGGCGGTAGTCGATAATCGGGCATAGTTCTGACCGCATACAGTGAGAATAAAAATGGTATCAGCGGTGAGTGTCGCCAAATTGGCGAATCAGGATAAAGAGACGAGTGTGAACCGTAAGGGATCTAAGGTCTCACCGACACGGGGAGACTCATCCTCAACCAATATATATTCCACGCATAGATTATCATAATCTGTTGGCGAATCTCAGCTGCGAGTAGCGACACCTATTAAAATCGCAAGTTTATCGAACCAATTCTGCGGCAGAAACGAGAGAAACATACATAGGGAGGTCTCATTAGCTATAGAGACAGTACAAGAATTCTTAAGCACAGGAAAGAAAGGTACCAGCCGTAACAGCTTTTCATGCATATCCCTGTGACGGAGGCAAATTTAGAACGAGCCCTTCGAGTGACTGGAATGGACGCCGGGGCATACCTCTGAAGCGCGTGCCAAATACAAGAGATCACGGCATCCTGCATCTCGGCATGTATTGACGAGACAATCTTTTCCTTTTACCAAGATCCACCGATATCGTCTGCAGGCAGCTTCGCATCATCCTTCTGCACGATTCCCATACATCATTGTATTTCACCTCGCCAGCTGCCGCGTCATCAAGCACACGGCGCACTAGAAATGCCGACAAAGTTTGTAGTGTAGGAGATAGGGCCCGGCGAAACGACCATAGAATCCGCGGCACAGTTCTTCGGCAGCGGGCTGCCGTGGATACGTCATTGAGATATTACATGGAGAGAACTTGAAGATGATTGGTGACAACTATGATAGCGCCAGAATCGTGGGTGGCTGAACTCATGGCACAAACAAAATCGATGTGGGGATGCGGTGGATGTTTACCGCCAGGTGAATGAAGCAGGGCGTATACACTCAGGGACAGGATGAACATATGCGGATCAGAACAACGGTGCATACATCCTCCCGGCCTCGACATCCACGGCTCTCCCTCTCGAAGGGCGTCATCATAGAAAACTGAAACAAGGAAACGACGTTCGACATAATCCTGAATCGGGAATGTCAGCCTAAGGAAGGATCACAAAGGACACTGACGACTCACCTGCAGTACCGGAAACCAGATTGAACACATTTGCAAACACCGATGAGCAGCACCACCAGCAACTGTATCTTCTCATCGTACGTCCGCTTGAATTCTTCTCCAGGGTTTTGGTGATAGTCGATAGAGTGCCGAGAGTAAAGATCTCCTTGGCAGCGAGGTCGGAACGCGATACTGGATATGCGCTTGCCCTTCTCGTTAATGTGGTGCAACAGAAAGAGCCCGAGAGATTTCTGGAGGGATGATCGATCAACGTCTAGCGTTGGCCGGACGCTACAAAACAGCCAGCATACCTTCCAAAGTAGTCATCCTAGCACTGGTATTCTGCGGCCTTTGGTTCATTCTCGGTGACTCCGAATCGTGGTGGTGGCGTCGAGTCATTATGTGGTTGGTCGTCCTCCGTATTCCATATATCCCTCAGAACGAGCAAAGACAAAGCACGCCGCACAGATGTCTGAGAGTTGGCTACCGTTAGCATCAAGACCGGTAATTAAAAAATCGCGTCATGTATATTTCTCCGAAAGAACCGGTATCCCCAATCCAAGACCTTCATTCGCCCGGGGGAAGACTACGTGGAAGCCTGCGACGGAGGAATATGGGACGCGAATCTAAAGAAGCGATGGCAGAAGGACGAGAGGGAGGCATAGCGGGGGTTACTGGCGATGACGGCAGAAGGAGAGCAACTTCGGCAATATCCGGCTCCGTCCTTTTCCGTCTCCGCCCACCAACATCTACTCTGTGTTGGAATTCGTTGTGATAATCCGGTCTCGCACTTCTCGAGGCATCCCATGTAGAAAAATGGATGTATCGCTTTCTCCCAAAAGCCCTGAAAAACCGAAAACACACTTGGTTACCGGTTAGGGCGCATGCAATGGAGTTTTTGGAACGAGATAGGCTAGCACTAATGCGCTGGATTAATAGTTCACTGTACTCTCTCCCATACAGAGCTGCTTACAGTGTTTCCCCATAAACCAGCAGTGCCATATTCTCAACGGCCGCCTCCACTGAACATTAAGATATATGCACTTCACTCGCCTGAGTACCCCGTCCAACGTATGCTCACTCGTAGGGAAGAAATAGGTTCGGAGTCCTCAACTTGGTCATTAACTATTAAGAAATTAATTTGATGTACGATGTCTGGAGAGTATGTCATTGCAGACAAAGGGAATAGAACCCTGAGCTGCAATAAGAGGGACGGCGTTAACCGCTAGATAACCCGGGCACGCGTTATTTTTACACTTAAATTTCAGAGCGTAAAATAAAGACGAGCATATTGGCCTTACTTGATCATACATAATTCCGAAAGCACTGAGCGATGTCGAGGAAATGAGTTGAACAAAAGGCAAGATAAATCTCGACTTATTCAGGAGTGGGGAATCGAACCCTTAAAGTCGTCACATAGAAGACGGTAATATTAGCTTTTCCACCACTAATCTTAATAATTTCAAAGCAAGTACACGCTATACCGGCTATATATGCTGTCTTGGCATGGCCGTCTATGTTCTTCCTCATGCTCCCCCATTTTCCCCCCGATCGAAGTCCAACCTATAGCCTGTCAGTATGGTCGCCACTGAGCCGTGGACAATACAGGGGTAAAGGGAAGACAAAATCGTGGGGGAGTATACAGGTGACGGCGCACACATAGCTGCTGGGGATAATGGCGTAGTGGACACGGAGGCGTGAACGAGAAATAGATAGAGAGTGGAGGTCACCGGCTAATGCTACAGCCGTAAGCTCGCAAAAATGACACCATGGCCCTCAAACACCGGTGATGTCATCATGAACTTTTATCGAGGTTGTAATCAATACTCTATGATCTCCTGATCGAGTGCTTGTATTGCAAAATTCGGAATAGGCAAGCCCTTCTAGTGAATGCGGTGCCTCAAAGGGAATACTAGAAAGAGTGATCAGACAGATTCCTAAAACGAGCAGAATATAAGTGACGACAAAGACAATTCTAGAATGACGGTCACCTTTCGCTTTCGCTCATCCGTGGTAAATCTGGAAGCTTGAAGTTTCAATTCATGCCGTGCAGTGACCGGTCATCGTTTATATCAATATTACATGGAGCCCGAAAACAGAGAGCGAAGGACTGCCTTCACAGTTTGAAAACTGGACGCAGTCAATCCCAATCACCAGCAATTTTAAAAAAAGCTGTGACGTACAAAGCAAAGCTCCAAAACCATGTTTCACAGGGAGAAATGATATGACGCCTCAGGGTGGAGGAAGCGGCAATGCAGATTGAAAGAAGCGATGGAAGAGGCGTGGAAGAAACCTCGAGAAATGGACCACGTGAGAATCCAACCAATGACGACGATGGTGGCAGAAGGAGAGCATCTTCTGCAATACCCGGCTCTGACTCGAGCGACAGCAATAACCAAAGTGGCCGATGTCTTTATTATCCTTTCTTACTTCCCAGTGCAAAGTTGAAGGAAAGGCTAGTCCCTACAAAATTCCAAGACCTGGTTGATTCTGTTGGATGTTTCGAACACGGTGGTCTCCTAAGCGAAAAGGTTTTTTTGGACTTTGTTGCTCGTTTTCAAGTAGGATGATAATTTTGATCTATATGCGGCGAGTTTGAAGTAGAAACCAGTTGCAAATGGAGCGGTGGCTAACTCCCGGGTAATTGCCAGTCGTTCGAATCCCAGTCCAACGATAATGTGCTTTCCCATATAAATTGTTTTAATGCCATAGTTTCCTGGTATGTAAGGGTTCGCAGTATCCGTGAACCTTTTTCGGTGCACCGTAAGACCATTGGCCAGTTCTGAACGTGGTATTTGAACTTGAAGGTACAGTTCGCACTCGCATTTCCGGGGTCCCAGATGTAGCCGAAACAGGTTGTCGTCGAGCACAGCAGGTCTCCTCATCTCCAGATCTCCTTTAGTAAAACGACGACTGCCTCAATTTCAAGCTGCTATCAACCTTATCCGTAGATCGATAACTAAGAAAAGGCAGAGTGAGTAAATAATCAGTCAAAAGTCCCAGTTCGGGTTCAATTCTCAATCACTAAGGATAACGAAACTAGTGTACGGGACGCAGAAGACAGAGACCGAATACATATGTACAATCTACAGTGAAAAATTCTCGTTCGAATAATCAGTTTCTTCCAGCTCTTTGATATCGTCTTCGATGATGATCCACAGACGAAGAAGACAGAAGCAGTGATAAGATCACATTATTTTGTGCCTGAGTACCAATAGGAAGCGTTCGCATATGATGTAATGGCCAACGGTATCGCCCAACTCTTTCAAAGCGGTATTTGGTGGTGTTCAATTCCCCACATATGAATAAGATGGTCTCGAAATTAGGCTTTTGTGCGCCGTACAGCCATGCGGACCCAGCTGCAGCTATCTTTCTTTAATCATTTCTTTTCGTCGAATTAAACCTGGATGCATAGATGTAATCATATTAAAAATGAGACAATTCTCTGGAAATGAAAAAAGTGTCAGTGATACATATATGCACTGCAAGCGAGATCCTTACAGTACAGTCTCGAGCGGCGTACATTCAAGTCTGTTTTCCATGCTGCATACGTTATTAAAATCTCCTAACTACGATTAGCGAGGCCTATGAATGTGGTAAATTCTTCAAACGAAATCTATGACAGACATCGGAAACATAACAAGCGAGATCTGATCACTCTCGAGACGATGTGAGTTTCTTTAAGCATAGGGAAGGATGGTATCAGCTACAACCGCATTTGTTGCATATCTTCCGAGAGAGGGATGTTAAGAATGAGTTCCTCGAGTGATGCTAGGACATCTGAAATCAGCTCTAGATGACACGACAACAACCGAGAAGCCGGGGGGGTACCTCCAAAAAGTGCAAGAGGTCACAGCATCCTGCATCTCGGCATGTATCGACGAAACATAATCTTTTCATTTGGCCAAGATAGGCATATGTTAGTCGCCATAAGGTTACGCCGATAGGCATATAATACCTGCCAATATCTGCGAGCACCCGTGTTAGCTAATATGCGGTCAGATACAGAGAGACGAACCTCGACCGTGCACTTCCAAGTCTTCGATAGTAACAGGTCTCAAAAGAAAGCGCATATTAGAATGACATCTGGAGATACGTGGCCCTGGATAACGATGGGTATCATCTCAGAAAAGTCCTGTGGTTCCACATAACAGCCATCCAATTCCAGAGACGCCGTTGTATTCTCGACAATGAAGCGAATGAAAGGGCCTGATCCGCCACTCACGCGGACATGTTTTATATTGTTCATTGATGCCAAGGCCGAGGCGAGTGACGGGAGACGGAAATCGAAGTATCCATCCACGATGATAAAAAAGGACCTGACAGCTGCTAGGCGCTCGGAATCGAAGGAAAAGAGGTTGGACTTAGGATTTCGGTCGTACCAAAGACGACTGTGACGTTCCTCCAAAGGAAATCACGAGCGATGTTATGGAGGATGCATTTCTCTGTGAGACAGAGACCGCGCAGGATATCGGGATCGGCGAAGTGCATGATATACGAGAGTAGCTCAGGTGGGAGATCCAACAGGTTCATTTTTGAGGGGCGGGTAGGAAGGAGACATCGGCAGGGCTTGTACGTTCATATACTCCAAATTAATGGGTGCATACAACTAAGGTAGGCCTCGGTCTCCTATGGCAGAATGAGCAAATCCGACTGGCTTGGGAGTACAGCAAGACGTATTGCTCATGGTAATCAGATGACTATTTGAATGCGTCAGGAATAGTGGTGTTGCCAGACAACATCCAAAACGAGCGGTCCTCATGTGTATACAAGCGCCACGCAGAGAATGAATGGGCACATACAGCTCAAAATTGTAAATCCGACGAGTTTGGGATGCAGTCAGATGTACGTCCCACCAAAATCATTGTTTGACCGGGAAGTCCGACTGTGCCAAGTGCTTGCGCGTGAAAATGCAGGAGATAATGCTGGCGTCGGACACGGAGCCTTTGAAGACTCCTACTTAAATGAGTGGTCTTATAGCTCCCAGTAGCTACTTTACTTACCAGGTCTCACCATATCCCGACTTCCTTGGTAACAGAACGGGTAATCGATGTGGTGGTTGTAAAAATAAAAATAAAAAAACTGGTGTGGCTGTACACACGGATCAGTTACTGGATCAGAATTGCGGACTCCTGACTCGCGCGTGCGTAACACACAGCTGGGGGGCGACTATTTGTGGATGGTCAAAATCAAATCAAAATCCGAGATACCGATTTTGGGTGAGGCAAAATCCTGAGATATTTCCTTATTAGGTAATTCCCCGGATTTTGACTGTGGCAAAATCCGGCATTTCGCACTTTGATTCTATTTTGACTTGTCCAAAATAGTCGCCGCCCATCTGTGACATCCCCCGGCTCGTTCCTGTCCATTCTCCCGCAGCGAAATAAAGATCTGCTATTGTATTCGCAATGTGCATATCAGTAGATCATACACCCCGCGTTATCGACACACTCCGATACAACCCCAATATCCTTCTGCCATATTCCTTCACAGACCACATCCCAACACGGTGTCCTATATCTCAAGTGATAGTCCCCATAGCACTAGTGGTAAATCACTCATCCAAAGTCGGAAAAATAATATGCACAGTGAACGCTACTGTAGGAGGCGCTGAGGACGAAATGGTATAATGATCAGGCTTGGGTTCAATTCCCCACTCATGCACATCTCAAAATGGTGATCTGTTTTATTGTAAATACAAATTCAACCAGCCGTTCTCTAACAGTTTCGATTTTGACACCATCTCCAAGTTCAAATGGTTTGTGACCGCATTCAGCTTCGATAAAGCTTACAATAATCGGATATCCCCGCTGGAATGAGAACAGGCATCAACAATTAGCATGCCGTGTATAGAGACGAACTGTTCCAGTCTCTCATGCCCAACGGCGCGACGTTAAAAAGCCAGGATCAAGCTACGAAGAATGAAGTCCTGCACTCAAACCATGCATCGATCAATCCATTTTTGAAGAGTTTGGTGCCGTTCGAGCGAGCCGATAAGAAACAAGTGTCAGCCACAATATTCGTGTGGCATAGGAGTCTCACCTGCTTTTAAGTATGTGTTTAACACATATGGATGGAACGGAAAAACTCTCCGTAGTCCGTTAATGAGCCATATCCACGACGACAAAATCCTCGGAGACTCTCAAACGGTCCCGACATCACAGTTATAAATGCATACCAAAAGTGACCTAGAGTAAACGAAGCGAGAATTCGTAAGCATCGGAAAGGTAGCCGTCCCTTACGATACACAGAGAGGGTTATCAAGAACGAGCTTCCTTAGTGACGAGAGTTCGGCCTGAGGTATACGAAATTAGCTCAGCCTACGCGTCAAATATGTTGTCCTACCAAAATCGGTGTCGGTGAGTTGCCAAGAAACTAACCCAACAGTCACTATCCATACACGTTAGGCGGAGTGTAGAGCATCAACCGTGGACCTTGCACATAAGTCCCAAAAGCGGATGTTCGAATATGGGTATACACCTCGAACTCCACCGTGCAATTCTAAAGTCACGAGAGCCGCCATCGTATCCATATGAATGAGTGGAACGTGATCGTGCGTGAGAATCCCTGGGTAAAAGATGAGAAAAGACGATGGAAATAAGCTGCAATAGTTGTAAATAATAATCTGATAGCAGAGATGCACCAGGTATCAAAGTCAAAGACGTTAGACTCGAGCTCAGATTTCAGGCTAGTGTCGAAGATATTGTACAGTAGATATTGACGTGCCATATTGCGGACGATGCCATTCTCTGTATACGGAAGCGCGAGGAGTCCAGGAGGGTATCATCATTGCGGTCCATGAAGCTAACGATCTGCGATTTGTGACAGCACATCCTGTCGGAAGTGAAGATGGCGCTTTGGTCGGTATAGGCTGGAAGCCAGTATTGCTTACTCATATCCCTTCATATATACACAATACGAAGTGTAACTGAGTCTCAATGACAGGATGAGAAAATCGATGACCTTGGTAGCACGAGAGAGAAGACGTGGAAGTCAGGTACATTGATCGTGTCCACAGCCACATCGGCCTTCTTTTCGGTCTCGTGGTGCCCAGAACCCCGGTGTTCATCATGATACTGGTGTTCTAACTCAACCATATCCATCAACCGCACTATTCGGAGTCCAGCACAGCGTCAGACCCACCAGGATTCTGCATTCATGGTTACCGTTAGGCGTCAGTCAGTAGTGGAATACGATGGACGCTAGTTCTGGGGATTTATGCCGGGACGGGAGCGGGATGAGCTGAGTAGTGTACCTGCTTGGAACGACGAGAATTGTTGATTTCTGATGTGCAGGAAGCCTTGCTGTCCCTTAGTTGTAACCTGTACACCCTTACGGCATACGTTCAGCACAGTGCACCCCTTGCCGTTATTCGGTTTGATACCGGCAGCATTGAACTCATCACCACAGAGGATGTACATCTTTGAGTCGTGTTCCTGAACCTATCAGATTTACTCATTCTTCGGTGGACAGCATGTTGGGTCTAATTTGTGATTATCAATGCCAGCTAGTTCCTATTGTGTAGACCGACCGGCGGTTCGGATGACCCGTCAGCATCTGACAAGACCCGGGAAATTTCGCTTGTACTGATTGTGGCTCATCACACTCACCCCTGGTTTCTCCTGCAATTACAAGGCGGTCGAAGATGGGAGATACGCGTCAAAGGCGGGCTAGGATCTTTGGCGACCTACCTTACACCGGAACACATACTTGCATACAGTACCAATATCCCCTTGCGCTTGCAGATCGCGCAGTAACCGAATGACGCAGCGATATTTCAGCGTAACTGCTTGACATCCCAGTCTAAATGTCCTCGGCTCGTGGTCGACTTCACGAACCATGATGCCCTCTTCGCCCTGCTTCTCTCCTGTAGTAATGTATCTTCTACGTGTTGACGTTGCTGCATAAGGTTACCATCATTGTTTACCCTTATCCGTATCAGTTTTCCTTCGATTTCGGGTATCTACCAAATGTGGCCTACGTTGAATGAGCGACGCTTCGCCATCTTCGCGGCTGAGGAAAGGAGGGAGCAGGTTTCTTCGTTCGGCGCTTCGACTACGTAACATTGAGATTGGAGCAAGATCTTGCTTATACGTCGTCCGTCGATCTCCGGAAGTTCTGTATTTTGTGAACCGGGCTTCGTTGCGGACCCGTCAACGTCGAGGAATTTGAAGTTAGGTTCGTCTCTCTATATCTAGTTTCTCATATACACTAACGCTTTTATGCTAGGGTATGTGGATGGCGGATGCATGCGTATAGGTGTAGCTACCAAACAGGTATCTTGTCAATCTTTAGAACGCCAGTTCACCTTATTGATACACGCCTCGAATTGGGGCTTCGAGACGTACTACACCCGACGGATGTTTTGGACGTAGAAGTACATGTAAGCCCTATTCTCTCTACTATAATGCGGAGCCAATAATAGTCCCAAGGCTCAATTCTCAGATCTCATGGGTTTGTTCTGGACATCCAGATACTGCGCGATACGGTTCAAAGGCAGGATCTGAGTTTACTTTCTTTAAGATTTTCCACACTGTCTGTTCTCGAACTTCTAACTATGCTTCCATTGCGATAATAATGGAATCGTACTCTGAATGATTTCAGACTCGCAAACATGATATCTTCAAAAGCGTTTGACTCAATACATGTTTTGGTAAGTAATAATGCGACTTTGAATCTTCATCGATCATCGATCATCCTTCATAGACTCCCTCATTTCACCAGAGGCTTCTCTTACCCGACTGTGGTATTGATCGCACACTTTCCTCTCTAAAGGAAGGATGGAGACCTATGTTTTGTAGACGTGCATACTTATGCTTGTAAGAATTCGGTAATTCTCAGCAATGGAAATTCCAAGACACCACCGCAGAAATATAATGATAACACTCCCAAAAAAGGGACCAAACAGCACATAAGACAGGGCATAAAATGAAAATTATTTCGGCCCTCAAATCAGAAGGCGGGAATCGAACCCGCAAAGGATAGGACCAAGCTTGCCGTTAAACCACTTCTGATCGTACTCTAGTCGATGATCAGGTACCACAACAGATTCTCTCACCTTACTTATTTTTTTCCGCAGTCTCCTCTGAAACATCTCGTTGCGATATAGATCTAGATTCCGGACACTGACATCTTCAGAAATACTTGTCTCTCTGGGAGGGGCCGCAAACCCGTTCTTTGTGTTGCCGAGGTATTGGAAAAAGGTTGTTAAGTCGCTGAGTATCCAGATTTTGTTTAAAAAAAATCTATATCAGGGGGAGCCACAGGTCGCATACAATCTTATATGCTCGGATTTTACATGCAATACTGGTAATTCTTGGTTGTCAGACGAGCTTAAAAAATCTTGGCAACAGCACGCATGCCGTATCAGAGAATCGAACTCTGCGATAACACAATTTCACCACACTGTCATGCCTGCACTCTTTGTCGTAGCCACGTTCATTACAAACTAACATCCAGCACATTCCAGCCAGAAAGGTAGTCACATTTTAACAAGTGTTCTTGAGCTACCTAGGCCTGCGCACTTCTCGATTACAAGAAAGGGGCAAGGATATAGGAATCGAAACGGCAATGAGGTAGAACCATGCTAGCAATTATACTATACATGACTGCATTCATTGACTACAGCTTCCCTGTCGAGTTGGTTCCATCTTTCGCGCAAACACAAGTAATCCCAAGAAAGAAATTCCAACCGGTAAGGCGGTTCATCGAACTGTGAGAGACGTCCACATCAATATCATGTGCGGACAGCCTCGCGTTGTATCTGACCTCGCCACGTCATCCACCCTACGGACACCTGAAACGCCAACTGGGTAAGTAGGAGTTAGGGTCTAGCGAAACGACCATACAATCCACTGATAGACGCGACACAGGGCTTCGGCCGCCGCCGTTTGATGTGGACAACTCATTGGGAATTTACAAGAAATGAAGACGGTCGGGTACCACCATGAGAGTGATAGAATGGTCCGGAAGGCGGGACACGTCGATGAAGGGAGAAAAAGGAGGAAAGTGAACGCGAAATGAGGTATGTGTTTGCAGCAGAGGCAATTGAAGCTGGGTGTAGACACTGAGGGATAGCATGATGGTGAACGAAGCGGGTGAATATATGCCCGCCCTCGGCACCTTTGCGTTCAATATCGACGGTTCCTCCTTGCGAAAGGTGTCACCATAGAAGACGAAGACTAGGAAATGACCGTCCAGACAAGGCTAAAGTGGAAATATCAGCCTAAGGAACGATTACAAAACACACTGACGAAGTACTCACCTTGGAACACGAAACCAGATTGGACGCACTCACAAAGCCAGATGAGCACCACCAGTGACTCTATCTCCTCGTCGTACCCCTGCCTGAATAGCCATCGAGCGTGTTGAAGATAGAGTGCTGAGAGTAGCGGTCCCCTTGACAGCGGTTTGGATCATATTGCGATATTGAAAGAGTGCACACCCTTCAATGCTGCGCAACAGATACAGCCCGAGAGATATCTACAGGAGCGATGTCAGGCTTAGCCGGACGCGAAAAAGGGCGACATACCTACGACAATAGACTATCCTAGACTGGTGCTCGGTGCTTCAATCATGGCGTCGATTCGTTGATGTCACCGGTCCTCCTTCGTATATCATTGAGAGCGAGGATGCACGGAGCGCACAGCGCAGGCTTCACAGAACAGTCTGACGGTTGGCTGCTGTTAGCATCAAGACCGGTAATCAAAAATCCCCGCCACGTACGCGTGTCCCACAGAAATGATGCGCCCAATCCAACACCTTCATTCGCCCGGAGGAAGACTACGAGAAAGCCTTCAATGGAGGAGTCAGGGCTGCCAGTTCAAAGAGACAATGTCAGAGGTACGAGAGGGAAGGACGGCGAACGTAACTGTCGATGATGGTAGAAGGGAAGCATCTTCGGCAGTATCCGGCTCCGTCCGTTCTCCGTCTTTGCTGACCAAAAGTGCTCTCTTTTCTTGGCCTTTGACGCATTTTCTCTCTTTGTATTCCCTCGCCAACATGTCTCCAGATCTATTTGTTCCAGATTACAGTATCGGGCGAGGCCAAGGCTCTCGAATATTCTATGCAACGTTCCTTTTTTTCCAAAAGATCTATCTCAGCAGACTCCAGAGTCTCTTTGTTATCAGACGTCATCTGTTTCTCACTGAACTCTTCCCTTGTATCAAACAGTTTTTCAATACTTTCCATAAGCTTCTGATCAACTTAGGAAAGATCTCATGGAAATCCTAGGCCTCGTCCGCATGAGGAAATGAACATTTATGTTGAGCAACGCCACAATAGTACACGGAGCGTTTTCTCAGTAAAAGTGACTCCTAAGTCTATTCCAACATGGGGCAACGTAGATTGTTGAACCTCCGTGGTGATGACAGCCAGACTATCGGAGTAAGGATGTTCATGAGAGTCGTGTCCGTACTCGACACATGCGGATAATACAGACTTCGTTATAAACGGGCTTCGATTTGATCTTGAATATCAAACCTTATTCCAACCGCATCTATGTTTTCTAAGATTACTACTGTTTCTCACATGTTCTAAAAATGTTTCAGCGGATTTCATCATGTTTCGTACAAGCCTTGCATGATTTGAACTGTCAATCTACGCACAAATTAAGGTGCCTTTGGAACTTATACCGATCTTTGTGATGGTGACGCGAATTCTGAGGCTTTTCTCAATCGATAATCAACAATTTATTTTTCACAACACTTATAGCATGCAAAACGTCGGCTAAACTGGACTTCCACCTACAGTCTAGCTTAAGGCGACTAAAAATGAATGAAGAAGCATCTTTACATAAATTTGGGACTATTCTCGTCAGATCTCAATTAATCACTGAGTAGTACTGAGTATGGAGCTGGAGCCTAACGCCTGACGAGTAGAGTTTGGCTGTGGAAGCGACGTTTCAGAGATGATCTTCCCTCGCCAGACAAGCAGAATTGGTAGCACCTTCCGGCAAGATTTGTACACAGAAATTCGACGCTCACAAGTGGGCATCCAGTAGGCTAGCGGCGTGATAAGGAAATAGTTCGAGGCATGTGGTACGTGTCCACTGGTGACGAGACACGCGACGTTCATATTCATGTCCACGCTCTTTCTGTTGATAATTCGACACATCGGATTCACGGAAGTTAACTAGAATCCGATGCACCGTATGCAGTGTTGGTGAGAAATAAGCCACGTAGCAGCGGGTGCCCGGACCGTTGTTGATTCTTCGCACGTTGACCGACCTAATGCCGCGGAGTTGTCTTTCGATTACCCCAAGCTGCTATTCAAGACTATATGCTTGCGCATGCTGTGCATTTCGGTGTTCTTCATACTTTGTGGATCCATGTTGGAGCCCGAGCCTTCTCATGTCAAAATGTCGACCATTGACAATTATTTCCACGGAAATTCACCACCGGCTATCAGACTAATCTGACAGCGAAAGGCTACCGTGAGTTGCCGGGAATTTTTAGTTCGACATCCTTGTGGGCAGAGGACTCGTGATAGACGATTTGAGAGCTTGGCACGTACTCTCCTGAGTCGGAGGTAGGTGGCCCCACGGAGCATTACCATCACTGCCACCTTGTCCGAGTTCATTTTGCAAAGGAGATCTCCCGTAAGCATCCGTTCCCCTTGCACGTACCTTACTATCTCATGATTTGCATCAAGGTGTAGCTGTGGTTTATTTTTGAAGTCTATGCCTGGACTCGGATGAGGACCGAAACGGCTCATAAGGTCGCTGCTCTATCAAACTGTATGTATAGTTACCTACATGGGACACCATGATGCCGCTGGAACCAACGTGATACCGGTTCTATGACTTTATATCCCAGTAAATCCGACCCGTTGCCGTGTCTGCGGTCGACTGTATTGCACACTAGAACCCAGCTGTGACCTACCATAGAACAAGTTCGGATCCTGGGATGCTCTCGCTAGCTCTCGCCTCGTCACTATAGCTGCGTCACGACCGGGACTTCACCCTCACGCTGCCACACGGAAACTCGGTTCCCTCACGTGGACTTAGACGAGCGTGAATGACAGTCACAGGATGCTACACCTCTCTGTCCGATAGTATGCCCATAACAAGCTGCATCAGGGGTTTCGTTTCGAATGCCAGTATTGTGGTGAGGCGCCAAGGAATGTCGAATTATCACGAGCGCTTCATATGATCAAGAAAACTGGGCACCACGCTTTTGGCGTCCCAAGGGAATTCCATTCCAGACCTACCAAATCCTGATGATCTCCCAATTTTTGAAGCATGAAAGCCCCATCGAGCTATGCCAGCGGATGTCGATACCACGAGGAGTGCGTGCAGATGTCTGAGAAGCGAGTCAATGTGGTCTTTATTGACCGCGGCAGTTCGAGAGGGGCGGACGCGAATGCCTGCGTGTTCAGTCTTCGGGATAAAGTGGGCAGTATAAAATCTGGATGCCATGTAATGTCTTCATCACTAGATCCCCTAGTTCCTTCACCATGGCGCCCAAGTCCTACAGGCTCTTCTTGATCGTAGCTCTCAGTTACATCGTCACATTTGTCTCCGCCCTGGGGACTACTTGCTCTTCTCCTCTCACATCTGGGAGTGCCGCTCCCTCCGACCCTTACTGGCTTCAGAACATCAAACACCAAGGCACCTCTGCGTTCAATTCTAACCCAGGTTCATACAAAGTTTTCCGGAATGTCAAGGACTTTGGTGCAGTTGGAAATGGAGTAAGTCGCGTCTGCAAAAACCCAGCACCAAACTCATCGCGTTTGGTCCCTTATTAGGTTACCGACGATACCGCTGCCATCAAGTACGCATTCAGAAAAATCTTAATGGGTGACGTTGTCTAATCTCTCTTGTGCAGCGCCGCGATCAGCAGTGGAAACCGATGCGGCGAAGGAACTTGCGCGTCTTCGACGTACGTGCTTCTCTGCAAAAAAAAACTATGTGCCAAATATAACTTGATCACAGAGTTACACCCGCTGTCGTGTACTTTCCGCAAGGGTACGCGCCCATAATGTTATTATTTTTGATCAATTTTTAAACCAGCCTTGTAGCACATACCTAGTTTCTAGCCCGATCGTTGCGTACTACTACACAGAGCTTGTCGGAGATGCCAAACATCCGCCGACTCTCCTTGCGGCACCCTCTTTCTCAGGAATGGCTGTCATCGGTACGCGTCAAGATTTATTCTTAGTTTTTTGACTGAGTTCCAATTTTATCATTACTCTAGATGCGGACCCTTACATCAAT
Source organism: Armillaria cepistipes (assembly GCA_900157415.1). NCBI lineage: Eukaryota > Fungi > Basidiomycota > Agaricomycetes > Agaricales > Physalacriaceae > Armillaria > Armillaria cepistipes. Next base: position 1,286,907 of record FTRY01000013.1, on the reverse strand, counting down.
GGAGGTGGTGGTTCTCAATGGTATACGAACCAGAACAACTTGTGCGTGATCCCTTGCATGCTATCTCAGTTGTAGCTGAAAGACCGTCGTTTTGTAGCTTCCGAACAGTTAGGAACTTCGTCATTGATGTTTCTCGGTGAGTACAAAACATTCGTCTTTGTGGTTTCTTAGCGAGTTTCTAGGATGCCCGCCACGAGTACTGGTACCGGTATCCATTGGCAGGTGGCCCAAGCCACGAGTTTGGCAAATATTCATTTCATCATGTCTCAGGCACCCAATACAGCCCATCAAGTCAGTAAAATTCTGTCGCATGTGTTTAGAATTTCATTCTGATCGTACATTATAGGGTATCTGGATGGAGAATGGAAGGTCTGTCTTCATTTTTGCATGACTACTGCCGAGTCGTAACCATAGCTCTTATAGCGGAGGTTACATGGGAGACCTCGTGTTCACTGGTGGTAAATTCGGTATGTGGGTCGGAAACCAGCAGTAAGTCAGTCCCACTCTTTGGAAATTTCGGAGAACTCAGTTCCAATCAGATTCACTGTCCGAAATATCACCGTCAACAACGCTCAGACTGCTGTCTTTAGTCACTGGAATTGGGGTTGGACATTCCAGCGTGTCACGATTAACAACTGCCAAGTTGGGTTCGACTTGCTTACAGGTGGGTTGACGGAGAGCACGCAGACGGTCGGAGGCGAAGCCATCATCGACGCAGTTGTTACCAACACTCCCATCTTCGTTCGAACGTCGACCACTAACAACTCCTTTGCTGGATCGATTGTCCTCAACAATGTCCAACTGAACAACGTTCCCACTGCTGTTGGTGTTGTTGGCGGGGCAGTCGTTCTTGCAGGAGGAACGATGAAGATCAACTCTTGGGGACAAGGAAACGTCTATACTGGAACTAGTCCAACAAGAAGGTTCGTTCGGAACAACATCGTGTCGACCGCTAAGCCGGCGTCATTGCTGGACGGAAACGGATTCATTTTCGGAAAGACGCGTCCTCAGTATGCTGATTATGCTACCTCCCAAATTGTCAGCGTGAAGGATCACGGTGCGCTTGGCGATGGGAAGACGGATGACACTGCTGCTCTTACTAGCATATTCAACCAGGTATGTGTTGTTGATGTCATCGGGGTCTATGGTGACGTTACCTTCACTATAGTACGCTGGATGCAAAATTATCTTCTTTGATGCCGGAACATACATCGTTTCCAGCACGCTCACTGTCCCTGCTGGTACACAAATGGTTGGCGAGGCTTGGTCCGTAATCGCCGGCAAAGGTTCTGCCTTCCAGGATCAATCGAATCCCCAAGTCGTCGTTCGGGTTGGTGCCCAAGGCTCTCAGGGTACAGTTGAGATCTCGGACATAATTTTCAGTGTAAGGTCCTGGCAATTACAACCATTCTCAGTAACTGATATCTTTTTCTAAAATTAGACTATCGCTCCTGGTACGGTTTTCGATCTGTGGTCAGTCGCTCGCTATAACTAAGAGGATCTATCTAGCACCTGGCGCTATCGTCGTCGAATGGAATGTCAAGGAAACCTCTCAGGGAAGCACAGGAATGTGGGATTCTCACATTAGGTATGTACCTGAAAAACAACCAATGTTACGATGCTGAAATATCGTATACAGGTTGGGTGGTAGTGAGTATCATCTACGAATTCTTCCAAACTAAGCTCACGTCATTCCAGCTGCTGGAACAGGTCTGGGGGCTTCAACTTGTCCATCAAGCGGTGCTGGCGGATACAATAATTGCTTCGCAGCCTTCCTTGGTCTACACTTAACGCCTGGGTCGACAGCGTACCTTGAGGTGAGTTTTCAATGGTTTTCACAGTTCTGTTTATGCTTAGTTGTGGTGTGAAGGGCACCTGGGTATGGCTTGCCGATCATGATCTTGACGTAAATGGTATCGCACAACCACAACTATCGATTTACTCAGGTCGTGGAATTTTGTCCGAATCTGCAGGACCGGTGTGGATGATTGGAACTGGTAGGTCATTTTCCTTCCATATAGGTTATTTTCCTGCTAACGATCAAAATCTTAGCTTGTATGTATGCTAAGCATCGAAAGTCGGCATGTTGTAAATTGAAACCTTTGACCAGCCGAACATCATGTGTTGTACCAGTACAATTTGGTCAACGCACAGAACCACTATATGGGGTTGATTCAGACTGAGACAGTAAGCGATTTGTGGTGTACGAAGACCTCGTATTTAACGGTTATGATGTATCATCAGCCTTACTTCCAGCCTTCGCCTCAGGCGCCCACGCCTTTCAGCATCAACTCCAATTATCACGATCCCACATTTGGAGGCGAATTTACTATGGCCCTGGGACTGAGAGTGGCAACGTCCTCTAATATCCTAGTGTTTGGTGTGTGAGCTTCTGTATGCTCCAAGCACTGTACTGAATATTACATATGTAGGCGCTGGAATCTACAGCTTCTTCTCCGTAAGTCTTACCGTCATGAATTAACCTGGTTCTGACATTAATGGTCTTTCCCTAGAGCTACTCTCAGACCTGCTTGCACTCGAGCAGCTGTCAGATGCACATCGTCAGCATCGATTCTAAATCTTCGGTAACCATCTACAGCCTTGCTACCGTCGGTACCACATACCAACTGAGCGTCAACAACGCGGGTGTCATCAGCGCGAACGACAACGTCGATGGTTTCGCATCACTCTTCACCGCTTGGAGTCCCGCGTGAGAAATTTGATTGGCCCTGGTGTACATAATTATCTATCTGGCGTAGGATCTTGATCGCGGAGCGCATGTATTTTAGTATTTGTTGCTGTTTTTGCTTTGCTATAGTTTTACTCGCTTATTATTTTCCTCGAATGATTGTTCTGCGTAAGATCGTTCACCTCGCAAGGCCGAACTAGCTCACAAAGTGATTTCAGCGCCGGTGAGACAGTCCATGACATAGAACTCTAACTATCGCACGCTTTGAATCCTTTTACCAGTTTGACTCGACACAGAATAAGTGACATTTATCTCGAAAGACTCGTAAACAATCGTACCAGTACTATATCATTAGATTCATTAGATGATGCACGGTAAGATGTCACCTATGCAACACCTGTGTCCTGGAAAACATGATTCCAAAAGGCTCCAAGCCGCTACTGACCGATATTCGCATCCGACCGGCTTCTCATACATACAACAATAACATTCTATTTCCACTCTCGCCCTATTGAGATTTCTCTTGACTTAGTTAGTACAGTTCCTTTTTCTGCTAATTACGGCCAACTGGATATCTGATGACGTCAGCCACTGTTTGACCATGATATCATTCATCTTACTTCGCACTTCGAGGGTTCTTCGAAGGAGAAGGGATTGAAGCTCATGACACGATATCATGCACGCTCGTCACTATCAGTACTTCATCTCAGTTAAAAGGGTCGTCTCTCATCTCTAGCATATGTCAATCCGTTCTATCAAGCCGCAAGTACACTCATAGGTTGAAGAGGCCACCTGAATGGGCATGTGAAACATCTCTGCGATACTCAGTTAGCAAGGCTTATGTGCGGCGGAAATTCCGCTGTTAGTAAACCGATCAACTGGGAATGTTAGCACTGAATATCAGCTTACCTGACGCCAATGTCGGAAAGGGTCTTTTTTCCGTCGTATGGTGCTCCAGTGCATCTATTTGCACGTATTCTTCGATTCTATTCAAAGGTCGATCTGTTCGGTTCCTGGAAGAGGATAAAACTCGCTGGGTGATACCGGCTCGCCGTCTTCCATCATATTTTTCCGTTCAATACCAGATCTAGTTCTTGCTGTTTTATTTGCTGCACCTTCAATACCCACAAAATCGACAGCAATACCCAACGAGACATCGACCCGTGAACCGATCTGGCTCGAAGCTATCAAACATCAGGGTACTTCCCCCTTCAATCTGGATCCAGGATCGTACCAGATTTTTCGCAGCGTCAAGGATTTTGGTGCCGTGGGTGACGGTACACACGACGATACAGAGGCAATCAAGCGCTTATCAAGTGTTTCATTCAGAATTATTGTTCTCGCTAATCATAGACACAGTCAGGCTATCTCTCAAGGTAACCGATGTGGAGAGGGAGAATGCAATTCTTCTACCACCACACGGGCCGTTGTTTATTTTCCGGCGGGGTATGTATCTCCTCACATTCTGCTCTGGTACTAGATTTTAACTCGACACAATGACGCAGGACATATCTCGTCTCAGACTCGATTATAGCCTACTATGGCACACAGCTCATCGGCGACCCGGAAAATCCGCCAACATTGCTAGCTGCAGAGTCTTTCAATGATCTCGCTGTTATGGGTGAGTTGCTCTTCATGGAAATCCCCGTATAATGTCGAATATTTCGTCCAGATGAGAACCCTTACATTGTTCTGGGAAACGGTGCTCAGTGGTACGCATCCACCAACAACTTGTGAATATCGTTGACTTTCCACACATGAGATGCCGCTGAGATTTACCGTAGCTTCTGTTCTGTGAGAAACTTCGTGATCGACGTCACACGGTAAGTCTTGTCTGTTGGCTAAGTCGTCCCTTCGACGCTAAGTATATGTCAGGGTACCAGCCGAGAAGTGTCAAGGCGCAGGTATCGACTTGAAAGTAGGACAAGCCACATCGCTTTTCAATATCAAATTTATGATGTCGTCCGCTCCCAACACTGCTCATCAAGGGTAAGATTTTGATTCCTTCAGCACTCTTAGGCTTATCAGATACAACTTCTCTGCATGATCTGGATGGAGAATGGAAAGCATGTTTTCCCTTGGTCACTGCCCGAGTGGACGATCAACCTAGTAACGGCTCATTTATTAGTGTTGGCCTCATGTCGGATCTTGCGTTCAATGGAGGTCTGTCTTGCTGTCAGTATCAACTCTAGCACTCGAAAAAAACCGACACATACTGTTTCCCCAATGGAAACGACGCCCTCAGTTCTAAACCTTGGTTCGTGGGGAGATATCAAGAAGCACAGGCATATTTTCAGAAGCGAAGGAAGAGGCATGAAAGCGGGGGTGGCAGTGGGAGCCTTGGTCCGATCCGGTTCCTCCGTGACCCTGTGGGCTCTAGGGCAGGTCTCGGAGGTTTCGCCGTACATTCCTGCTGTTCGTAGCTTACCTTTGCACCATCCCATCCATTCTCTCTCTTGGACGTAACGGGACGGTTCCAACGAGAGTCCTTGTAGTAGTAATGGCGGCAAGTGTGCGAGAAGGCGAGTATCTTCGGCGATATCCGGGTCGGTCAGGTGTACAGTCCTTTTCCGCTTATTTATTCAACATCTATCCTTCCGACGTCATCAACGAACATACAGCTCATGGTGTTCTTATGAAATCTTCTTTCCAGCAACAAAGTCAATGGCAATCTTTTTCTTCCGGAGACTTTTCAGTCTTCGAAGTTCGCACCACAAGACTCTGGCAGAGCTATCCTTAGTACCAACGATATACTTCAATGATGGTACCTTAGCACCATGTAGCTTTTCTGAACTCGAACTCGTGCTACATATGGGTTTCGTTTTCCTATACCCTCCACTTCGCGCTCACGACAATAAAAGACACCACAGTGGTTTAACAGTCCAGCTGCTGTAGCCGTCGGTTTGATTCCCAGTCACTGCGTCAGTCCCTCTTCCTTTTGGAAGGAAATCATTTTCATCAAATCTTCCATCCATTGTCTCGCGTCAGCAAAGTCCGGTGTTGATGTTAAATATAACATTTCGCCCCTCGAATGAAAGGAAGGCGCTCATGATATCTATGGCGACGGAAAAGACAGCCTGTAACATCCATTTACGATACGATATTACAACATCAAAAGCTCCGGATCAGGCTATCATTGAGCTACGCGAAAGCAAGATACTACCCCCGTAGCGTGTGTAGATACATTCGTTTTAAAAACACCCGACCTGTTCCAGAGGGTTGCAAAGAAGGATATCTCGGCATCCGATACATTAGGAAGTTCACCGGATCGTAAATACTTATCCAACATCTATGGCGCGAGCTGATAATTGGAGAAGCTTTTGCGTGGTCACAGTTATACAATATACGATTCAAAAAGACAAAGGAAACATACCAAATATCACGTAGGAGACTGAGTAGGAAAGGAAAAGATTGTTTTGATGATCTTCGGGATCATGTGTCAGAAACACGCCCATCTAGGGAGGAGAACTGACTTCGAGGTTCTGCGGTCCCAAAGTAGTATCAGCTTCGTCTGGAAAAGAACTAGACCGTACCTCTAAAGGATGGGCGAAATACAACGCATCGCAGCACCCCGCATCGCCATGTATTAACGAGACATAGTCTTCTGATATTACCAAGATGTCTATAACGTGCTGTCGATATGTACACGTCCACTTCTCCAGGCCTATGAGGGTGCTTGTTAGTTACTGAGAGGACAGATGCAGACTGGATGGCGCACATCCAAGTCTTCGACAGTGAGAGATCGAAAATGAAAGCGCGCATTGGAAAAATTTCCGGAGATACATAGCCTTCAGATAGCGATGTTCGTCATATCACCAAAGTCCTGGCTCAACATCACAGCCATCCAATAATCACGAGAGACGACGTTGTATCCATGAGAATCAAGCGAATACAGGGACCTGACACGCCACGCACTGGAACGGAGTTTTCATTCATCATGGACGCGAAGACGATGGTAAAAAATGATGACAGAAGTCGAAGTATCCGGCCACAATTATGAAGAGGGACCCATTAGCGGCTAGGCACTAAGTATCGAAGGAAAGGAGGGTTGGTTTGCGTTTCTGGTCGGTGCCAAGGATGACAGTGGCGTTTCTTCAAAGAAAATGACGAGCTATGTGATTGAGGATGCGTTTTTCTGAGAGAAAGAGCGCGCAGAGGGCTTCGGGATCGGCGAAGTGCGCGATGTATGAGCGGAGTTGGTGCGGGAGATCCAACGGGTGCTCAGATAGGAAGAAGGCATCTGCAGGGCGCGTACGTTCATATACTCGAAATGAATAGGAGCATACAAATAAGGTAAGCCTCTGGCCACTACGAAAGAATGAGCAAATCCGACTAGCTTGGGATCCATACATTTGAGACCTTGCCGAAAGATGTGGATCGCTCCCGTTCGTTCACAGATTGGTAGTGAAGATGTCGTCAGTTGCTGGCTACGGAGCCAACTGACGCGTACGCCTCGCCTTCGGAATATCCTAAATCAGCGGTCTTCGGCCACCTAAGGAGCCAGTGTGCTCACCAGATCCTGCTCAGATTAGCCCGTCTCGATCATACTGCGTATTCCACAACCAGCCTCCCACTATCATTTGACTGAGGCTTCTCGACAGCCGAGGAAACAAGCGGAGTGTCGCACGAGTGGTGGACATAACGGCATGGATAACCAACGTGGCGGTTGAGAAAAGAAGGGTGATGTGGCTGTGCACACGGATCAGTTATTGGATCAGACCGCCATCATTGTGGCTCGACGTTTGTTCCTAGGCTACCTTCTATCGCCATCAGTGGATGAGCCTTCTTCATAAGGAAGAAAACTCTGTGAATTCGGACGAAAAATCACCTGCATACTTGGTGTCATTGTCCAGTCCAATGTCCAAAGTACGTGCTATGTATTTCTCTCTTTTCACGACCTGAGTATTTTGTGTAGGGTAACAGCGAGACCTCAGTTCCGTGTTACCTTCGGACCGTGATCTTGGACTGGGGCGCAACAGGAGACCGGCGGGGTGCGTAACCGATTACCACCATATAGTTGCATGAAATTATAACTCAAGCAAGGCAGATAGTACGACTTGAACTTTGAATTCACCTCTATGGCAGCAAGACACTGCGAAAAACTCTTCGTCATTATATCCAAGTGGAGAAATACAGCCCCAATATTGTCAAAATTTAAAAATCGTTCCTAAGACGCTTGGTCATGCCGCATTGGTATATGATTGTGTATGCTCGGGTTTCACATAACCAACGGTAACTTACTGCGTTTTCGTGCGTGAACTTTAGGTTTCACTTGGATTTAAAAAAGGCTGCGTTTTGTCAGTCAAAGTAGTGACAGAGAATCGAACTCTGAGTAATCGTAAACCACACCACTGAGCCGTGATGCCTACTTGCTTCATTCCGGTCACTACCTATCTCCAGTGCATGGTTTTGACTTGGCTACCTGTATTCCAACCACAAATATAGGGTGACTAACCTATTTCCGACATAGCATAATATTTGTGCAGCTAGCGACAGCCTTAACATTGAAATAAAGGACAAGGCAAATTGATTCAGCTCTTGTCCTTGACAGAAACTATACACGATCGGGAGGGAACTAGTTCCCAGGGAGAGATTCATCAGGATGTCGCCTTGTTAGACTAGAATGCGGGAATTTATCCCGCAATTGGATATGGCTATGCGACTAGTTATGCTCATCATAGATGCTTAAGCTTAAGGTTCAAGTCCCCGTATCTGAAATCTGTGTTATTGTCAAGTATATCTTTTTAGCTCTGCTAATTTCTGTATCAACGCAGAACCTGGGATATGAAGTCTTCAAGTGCAACAAAACACAAGGGATATTTACAGCGACGGAGGTACGCTCAGTGGGTTAAGTATCAACAGACGCGGCAAGGTTCTTAGCAACGGGTTGATGTGGACATACCACAAGGGAATGAGTACGACGGTCGATGGGTCCTGCGCTCACATCCCTTATGCCCTTTCCACTGCTATGTTTCGCTCGATGATATAAAATAATCACAAAGTATTCGATTTATCTTTGATGCCAAGTCCAGACCAACTACGCCAAAAAATGATAAGCACGAGGATGAATTCGAATATGGGGCATTGAACCTCTGGGTTGTCAGTACACTGGGCTTCGATTCGATATACCTTAATCATAAATGGAGACCTTCGTCGGGCTTTGGTTCTGTTCATCCCTCGCCTCAGGCACTAACTAATACTGATTTTATGAACGCATCTTTCAGCTTCGTTTTTCGGAGTGATTTCTCGCCATTGCACATAAAGCACGCTCAGTGACTCTAGAATAAACTGCGGGATGTGAGAGACATCGATATCGATATCGTCTGCGGGCAGTCCAGCGTCATACCCATCCCTCGTTGCATTTGACCTCACCAGCTGCCACGTCATCCAGCCTACAGCGCGCCCGACATGCCCACAGGTTAAGAAGGAGACAGGGTCTGAGGAAACGACCATACAATCCGCGGCAGCTGCTTGACGTGGATAGTGACGTCATTGGAAGACGGTCGGCGATGTCGATGAGAGATATATAACTGTCCGGGTGGCATAATTCATGGCACGTCTATCAAGGGAGAAAAACGAAGACAATGGATGCGGAATATTTTTGCAGTAGAGTCGAATGGAGCCGATCTGGGAGTTGGCGTACATGTCAAGTTTCAACCAGTGCGCCCAATCCAAGAACTTCATTCGCCCGGAGAAACATTATGCGCATCCCTTCGGCGGAGGAATCAGGGAGGCCAAGGGGAAAGAAGCGATGGCAGAGGTACGAGAGGGTGCAACTGGCAATGATGGCAGAAGGCGAGCATCTTCGGCAATATCCGGCTACCGTCCTATTCCGTCTCTGTCAGCCAAAAATCTACTCTATGATAGAATTGTTTTTATAGTTTGCTCTCAGACATCCTATGTAACAACAATAGGTGCGTGAACTCTAGGATGAACATGAGGTTCAAAAATTCAACGCGAACACATGGTAGTAACAGAGAATTGAACTCCGAGATACCGTAAATTACACCACTGATCCGCGGTACCCGTACGTTCACTCGTCACGTTCACTACTCACCCACAGGAAGCGGAAATCATTCTCAGAATTCGAGGCTACCACTTGTCTCCAATGGATTTCAGCCAGAGATAAGTCTAGGGTAGCTAACCTTTTCCAACAGGGCATAATCTTCTATCCAGTTACTGACAACCTCGATCTGCTCCATAACTCGATTAAAAAGTACAAGGCGAGCTCATTCAGCTTCAGTCCTCGACAGTAATTATACGCCCTCATGACAGAACTAGCACCGGGGCATAAAAAGTTCAGAACTATCGTTTAGATCAGAATACGGGAATCGAACCCATGATGAGATAGAACCATGCTCGCATCTATACTATATCTGATTACATTCATAGGCTATAGCTTGCCCGACAACACGGTGGCGTCAAACATTTCTTATTTGGTTCAATAGACCATCAAACAGAAGCTCGGATATGGTGAAACGGCCAATCATGGGATGCTTAAGGTTCAAATCGCCATATCCGAGATTCTCTGTCTTTGTTCTGGCTCTGGTAATTTTTGTATCATGCTAGAAATACAGACAAGTTCATTGCGCTTGCCACTCTTGAGCCTTCACCGCGCTCTTGGATCATCCGTAAGGTTGTAGCCTGACGGAGATACCTTGAGCAGATCGGATCTGGCAAAATGACCATTGACAGACACGAAAAAGTTCGCTGGGGGCGGGTTGATGTGGATACATCACAGTGATTGAGTACGGTCATCGATGGGCCTTGCACTCATTGATCCCGGTAGTTTTGGTTCTAGTACACTTCTGATCACGACATACTCGATTTACTTTGCAAGTCCAGACCGACAGTATAAAAAGATGCTGCACTCTGGCTAATTTCGGGTATGAGGAATTGAACCTGGGATCAAGCCATGTAGCGATTACACCATATCCGAGTGTGGTTACGATGTAAACGACAGGACATTGTTGGGTTCTCAGTAGACTGGATTTCAATTCAATTTCCCTCAATCAATCGAGGCCTTTCTACGAGAGAACAGAGTCATCCGTCGCCTCGAGCACTGATTAATACTGATTATTTGCAGAAAGCAATCCGAGAATCCGCATCTTCTACGTTTAAAGATTCGTTATATTCGTGTTGGTTCCTCGTTATTTCACAGAAAGCACGAAGCCACTAATAAAAACACAGGAGGTTAGAGACGTCGACATCGATATCATCTGCGGGAAACCTGGCGTCACCCTCCGATGCCATAGCCATCCTTCGTTGTATTCGACCTCGCCAGCTGGGACGTCACCCAGTCTGCGGTGCGCCCGAAATGCCGAAAGGGTAATTAGGAGATAGGGTGTAGCGAAACGACCATACAATCCGCTGACTGACGTGGCACAGTGCTTCGGCAGAGGCTTGAGGTCGATACGTCATTAGGATATCGCAGGGAGCGAAGAAGGTCGGTGACGACTATGAGAGCGATAGAATGGTCCACGCCGCGGAACTCATGGCGCGTCTAGGTATCGTCATAGAAAATGGGACCGAGGAAACGATAGTCGAGACAATGCTAAAGCGGAAATGTGAGCATGAGGCCTCCCGAAGGTCACGAAGCAACACTGGGAACTCACCGATTCTGGCACGCCAAACCAGATTGAACAGACTCGCAGACCGATGAGCATCACCAGCCAGACCATTCTCCCATCGTACGTCCGCCTGAATCGTTATGGAGCGTAGTGATGATAGACGGTTGAGAGTAGCGCTCTCCTCGGCAGCGAGGTGGAGTCGGATTACGGTATTGAAAATGCACACGTCCTTAAAACCTTAGTGACTTCTGGAAGAATTTGATCAATATTTAGGGTGTACCAGACGCTGAAAGAACGGGAAGCATACCTAAAGCAAAAAAACCTAGCACTCGTACTCCGTGGCGCTCCCTTTCAGTCTCCTGTTGTCCATTCTCAGTAACTTCAATCAGGGTTCCGAGTCGTTGCCATCATTGATCGTCCTACTATCCGTTAACATGAGGAAACACAGGGCGCGCAACAGAGATTGGATAGGACGGTCCGAGAGTTGGTTGCTGTTTGCATCAAGAGCGGTCATCTGCATCAAAGAAGACCCGCCACGTACATTTCTCCCTAAAAAAATCCGGTGCCTTCAATCCAAGATCTTCATTCGCAGCCAAACAAAAATCATGCGGTGCCCTTCGGCGGAGGAATCGAGGACGCGAATTTAAAGGAGCGGTAGCAGAGGCGCGAGAGGAATGGACGACAGGTGCGATAATGGTAGAAGGAGAGCAGCTTCGGCAATATCCGGCTCCGTCCTGTTCCGTCTCTGCCCACCAAAATCTACTCTATGTTGGAATTCACTGTGAAAATCCGGTCTCGCACTTCACTAGGCATCCAATGTAGTAGAAATAGGTATTTCTTACTTTCGAAAGCCCCGAAAAACGTAGGACCCGGTCGGTTCTGGCACATGCGATGCATTTTTTACAGAAGTCAGCACTGGAGCGTTGATTTTTAGTTCATTGTACTCTATGCTTCTCCTTGGCTTGTCCAGCGAAACTGAAGTGTTTCCTAATGTATCAGCTGTGCCATTTTTCAATGGCCCCCTTGACTGAGTCTCATATATGATATATGCGCCAACTCCCCTGATTCCCTCCACTGCATTATCCAACAATCACTTGTACTTGTAGGGAGGAAATAAAGGCGGAGCTCTCTCCTTTTCCATGAATATTACCTAATCAAGAAAAGAAAAGAATTTGATGCTCGACACATAATGAAGGGGTAATTGCAGACAGAGGGAATAGAACCCCGAGCTGCAGCAAGAGGGACGATGTTAACCGGTACATAACCCGGGCACACAGAGATACCTCTAGTAGTGGACTCTGGACTCGTAAATCGTATTAGTTCTATATTTAAATTTCAGACCGCACAATAAAGATGAGCATACGAGCCTTCCTTGATTATACAGATTTCCGAAAGCCCTATGTAGTACTGAACAGCGTCGAGGAAATGAATTGCACAAAAAGCAACATACTTCTCGACTTATTCAGGAGTGGGGAATCGAACCCTTAAAGTCGTCACATAGAAGACGACCGGTAGTGTTAGCCTTTCCACCACTAATCCTACGAAATTCAAAGCAAGTACATGTGATACTGGATATGTCGTATACACGATCATAATATGGCCGCCGATGTTCTTCCTCATGCCCGCCCGTTTGCCTCCCGATCGAAGCCAAACCTATATATAGCCTGTAAGTATACTCTGCCGACTTAGCAAAAGTGCCACGGACAAAGTGAGGGTAAAGGGACGAGAAAGTGGTAGAGGAGTATCCAATAATAAGGGATGATGGCGCTCGTCTAACCACTGGGGAAGTGGACAGAGAGCGCGAGACAGAATATAGATGGGGTGTCGCTGGTAGATACGGTCGCAGGGGTATTGGTCTAAGATGCCATGCACAAAATACGACTGAAGGACCCACTATAGACTGCAAACCCAGACGAGATTCACCGATGATGTGCTCCCAAATTGTTATCGAGTCATCTGTTTTTGTAATAGATACGTGGCGATGTCCTAATCGACCTTTAGTATCTCAAAATCTGAAAGTGAACACACCCTTCTCCTGAATTCGAGAGGAATGCTAGAAAGAGCGATATCAAGGATTGGCCAGAGACAGAGCACGAGCAGGATACCGACAGTGAAGACCATCCTCAGGCTAGAGTGACGGTCATCTGCAGTAAATCTTGAATATAGAGGTGTCGAGGAAACCTTGAGCAAGGGACGACAAAAGTCCGGTGATGGTGCCAGAAGGAGAGCATCTTCGGCAATTCCCAGCTCGATCCGATGTCCTGTCCTTTCATTCTTCTTCTACACGAACTTTGCACCAACGAAGAGACAGTGATATATTTTTCGCTCCTGGGTACAGATATTAACGAAGAAATCATTGTATAATGGTCAACGGTATCGTGTTCACATCTAGGCGATATTTCGGGGTACAATCTCCTGTCTATGAATAAAGTTGCCAGTTTGAGTTTGGTATTATGCCACGCTACACTGTTACTCCCGACAGTCAAGGCTTCATGATTAAGCCAAACAAAAAGTCGAGATATTCGTCTGTTTGCTCTATTAGTATGAGGGTACACCGTCCTCGCAATGAGCCCAATTTTTTTTCACTCAAATCTGAGGCTACATAGGTCAGTCGAGCTAACATATAGCCTATATCATTCAATATGAAGATCCGTAGACACTATAACTGAGTCCGAAAGAGACACCATTACGTACCTGGGTGGGAATCGATAATCCGGCCCAGATCTGACCGAATACAGTGAGAATAAAAAGGCATAAGCTATGAGTGTCTCCAACTTGGCGAATCAGGATAAAGAGACGAGTGTGAACCGTAAGGAATGCAAAGCTTTCGCGAAGCGGCGAGACTCATCCTCAACGAATATATGTTCCACGCATAGATTATCATAATCTGTTGGCGGATCTTAGCTGCGAGTAGCGACACCTATGAAAATCGAGAATTGATCTGACCAATTCTACGACAGAAATGAGAAAACATACCTAGGAAGGTCTCATTAGCTTTAGAGACGATACGAGAATTCCTAAACACAAGAAAGAAAGGTATCAGGCGCCACAGCTTTTAATGCATATCGTGCGACGGAGGTAAGTCCAGAACGAGCTCTCTGAGTGACGAGAATGGACGCTGGGGTATCCAAAATTAGCTACGGATGACACAGCAGCAGCCGGGGTATACAACTGAAGTGCACGCTAAATGCAAGAGATCATTGTATCCCGCATCTTGACATATATTAACGAGACATAAACTGCTCATTGTACCACCATACATCGGTAACGTCTGCGGCCAGCTTCGCATCATCCTCCTGGGCAATTCCCATCCCTCGTTGTATTTCACGTCGCCGGCTGCCGTGTCATAAGCATACGGCCTGCTAGAAATGCCGACAAAGCTTGCAGGAATGCAGGAGATAGGGCCCGGCGAAACGACCATATAATCCGCGGTAGAGTACTTCCGCAGCGGGTTGCCCTGAATACGTCATTGGGATATCACAAGAAACGAGCTTGGAGACGGTTGGTGACAACTATGACAGCGACAGAATCGTGGGTGGCTGAACTCACGGCACGTCTATTAAGGGAGAAAAACGAAGACAATGGATGTGGGATGAGGTGAATGCTTACCGCGGGGCAAATGAAGCAGGGCGTATACACGGAGGGACATGGTGAACATACATGGATCAGAACGACGGTGCATACATCCTCCCGACCGCGACATCCACGGCTCTTCCTCTCGGAGGGCGTCATCATAGAAAACTGAAACAAGGAAATGACAGTCGACATAATCCTAAATCGGGAACGTCAGCCTGAGGAAGAATCACAAAGGACACTGACTACTCACCGGCACCTGCGGTACCGCGAAACCAGATTGAACACGCTTGCAAACACCGATGAGCAGCACCGCCAGCGACTGTATCTCCTCCTCGTACGTCCGCTTGGATTCTTCTCCAGGATTTTGATGATAGAGCTTAGAGTGCTGACAGTAAAGATCTCCTACGCAGCGAGGTTGGAACGTGATAGGCAATATGCGCCCGCCCTTCTAGTCAATGTGGTGCAACACAAAGAGTCTGAGAGATTCCTGGAAGGATGATCGATCAACGTCTAGCGTTGGACGGACACTACTAAGCGGTCAGCATACCTTCAATAGCAGTCACCCTAGCGCTGGTACTCCGCGGCCTTTGGTTCATTCTCAGTGACTCCAATCGTGGCGGTGGCGTCGAGTCGTTATGTCGTTGGTCGTCCTCTGTATTCCATATATTCTTCAGAACGAGAAAACACAGAGCACTCCACACAGATGCCTAAGAGTTGGCTACTGTTAACATCAAGACTGGCAATTGACAAATCGCGCCACGTACATTTCTCACAAAGAACCGGGGCCGCCAATCCAAGACCTTCATTCGTCCGGGTGAAGACTATGTGGAAGCATGCGACGGAGGAATCTGGGACGCGAATCTGAAGAAGCGATGGCAGAACGACGAAGGGGAGGCATGGCGGGGGTTACTGGCGATGGTGGTGGAAGGAGAGCATCTTCGGCAGTATCCGGCTCCGTCTTTTTCCGTCTCCGCCCACCAAAATCTACACTCCGTTGGAATTCGTTTTGATAATCCGGTCTCGCACTTCTCTAGGCATCCCATGTAGCGAAATGGATGTATCCCTCTCCCGAAAGCCCAGAAAAACGAAAAACACGCTTGGTTATGGCGTATGCGATGGATTTTTTGGAACGAGATAGGCCAGCACTAATGCGCTAGATTAATAGTTCACTGTACTCTCTCCAATGTCGAGCTGCTTACAGTGTTTCCTCATAGACCAGCAGTGCCCTATTCTCAATAGCCGCCTCGAGATATATGCACTTGATATGCACGTCACTCATCTGAGTACCCCGTCCAATGCATTCTCACTCGTAGGGAAGAAATAGGTTCGAGCCCTCAACTTGGTCATTAATTATTATGAAAATTAGTTGCCGTGCGATGTCTCGAGCAAAATTCGGATGTCAAGGAGTGTCATTGCAGACAGAGGGAATGGAACCCCGAACTGCAGCAAGAGCGTCAGCTTTAACCGGTACATAACTAGGGCACACAGAAAGAACTGTAGTAAGGGGACTCTAGACTCGTAAACCATGTTAGTTCTACATTTACATTTCAGAGTGCACAATAAAGACGAGCATATTGGCCTCACTTGATCATACAGAATACCAAAAGCACTATGTAGCACTGAACGGCGTCGAGGAAAGAAATTGGACAAAACTCTACATAAATCTCGACGTATTCAGGAGTGGGGAATCGAACCCTTAAGGTCGTCACATAGAAGACGGCCGGTAGTGTAAGCATTTCCGCCACTAATCCTACTAATTTCAAAGCAAGTACAGGCGATACTGGATATGTCGTATACACGATCATGACATGGCCGTCTATGTTCTTCTGATTCATGCCCCTCCGTTTGCCCCCCGATCGAAGCCAAACCTATAGCCTGTCAGTATGAGCCCTGGACAATGCAGGGGTAAAAGGAAGACAAAGTCGTGAGGGAGTATACGGGTGACGGCACACACGTAACTGCTGGGGATAATGGCGTAGTGGACACGGAGGCGTGAACCAGAAACCGATAGGGAGTGGAAGGTCCCCGGCTAATGCTACGGCCGTAAGCTACGGCAGTGCACAAAAAATGACTGACAGACCCACCATAGCCCTCAAACACCGGGGATGTCACCTTGAATTTTGATCGAGGTCTTCCGTGTTCGTAATACATACTTTATGAGCTGTAGTGATCTCCTCATCGAGTGCTTGTATTACACAGTCCTTTCCACTCGAGCGTCATCAATCAACAAAGCAGTGGACATCGACATTATCTTCTTACTTCCCAAGGCAAGGTTGGAGGAAAGGTCAGTCCCTATAAAATCTAAGGCAAGGTTGATTGTGTTGAATGTGACAAAGCCTTTCGAAGAAGGCGAGCTCGTAAGCGAAAAGGTTTGTTTTGGACTTTGTTACTCTTTTCAAGTAGGATGATAATCTTGATCTGTACGCGGCAATTTGGAAGTAGAAACCAGTTGGAAATGGAGCGGTGGCTAACTCCCGGGTAATTGCCAGTGGTTCGAATCCCAGGCCAACGATAATGTGCTTTTCCCATATATATTGTTTTAATGCCGTAGTTTCCTGGTATGTAAAGGTTCGCAGTAACCGTGAAGCTTTTTCGTGCGCTCTAAGATTATTGGCAGCTCCACGCGTTGTCTTTGAACTTGAAAGCATGGTTAGGATTCGCATTTGCGACGTCTCAGGTGTGGCAAAACGGAAACTCGTTCAGTAAAGCATGTCTCCTCATCTCCAGGTCTCCATTGGCAGAACGACATCTGTCTCCATTTCGAGCTGCTATCAACCTCATCCGTAGATCGCTAAGTAACAAAATGCGGAATGAATAAGTTACCAGTCGAAAGTCCCAGTTCGGGTTCAATTCCCAATCACTAAGGATAACGAAACATGTGCAAGGGACGCAGAAGACAGAGACCGAATACATATGTGCAATGTACAGTGAAAAATTCTCCTTCGAATAATCAGTTTCTTCCAACTCTTTGATATCGTCTTCGATGATCATCCACAGACGAAGAAGAGAGAAGCAGTGATAAGATCAATTATTTTGTACCTGAGTACCAATAGGAAGCGTTCGCATATGGTGTAACGGCCGACGGTATTGCCCAACTCCTTCAAGGCGGTATTTGGTGGTGTTCAATTCCCCGCATATGAATAATATTGTCTCCAAATTCTATTTTTGCGCCACGTACAGCAATGCGGAGCCAGCTGCCGCCATCTTCCTTTAATGATTTCTTTCGTTGAATTAAACCTGGATGCATAGATGGAATCGTATTAAAAATTCAGATAATTCTCTGGAAATGGAAAAAAAGTGTCAGTGAGACATATATGCACCGCAAGGGATATCCTGACAGTACTGTAGCGATTTAGGCTTGAGCGGCATAAATTCAAGTCTGTGTTCCACGACGTGGTAAATTCTTCAATGAAATCTATGACAGAAATCGAAAAACATACTAAGCGAGGTCTCATTCACTCTCGAGACGATGCGAATTATTTAAGCATAGGGAAGGCGGGTATTAACTGTAACAGTTTTGTTGCATATCTTGGGAAAGAGGGATGTCAAGAATGAGTTCCTCGAGTGACGGGAATGGATGCTAGGACATCCGAAATCAGCTCTAGACGACATGACAACAACGGAGGAGCCGGAGCGAACCTCCACAGCGCTAGCCAAGTGCAAGAGGTCACTGCATCCCGCATCTCGACATGTGTTGACGAGACATAATCTTCTCATTTGACCAAGACAGGCATCTGTTAGTCGCCGTAAGGATACGCCGATACGCATACAATGTCGGTCAAGATCTGCGAGCGTCCGTGATAGTTAAAATGCGGTCAGATACAGAGAGACGAAGCTGGACCGTACACCTCTAAGTCTTCAACAGTGAGAGGTCCCAAAAGAAAGCGCATGTTGGAATGACATCTGGAGATACATAGCTTCTGAATAGTGATGGTTACTATATAAGTGAAGTCCTGTGGCTCCGCATCACAGCGATCCAGTTCTAGTGTCACGAGAGATGCCATCGTATTCTCGAGAATCAAGCGATTGAAAGAGGCTGATCTGCCACTCACACGAGCATGGTTTATATTGTTCATTGATGCGGAAGATCCAACAAGTTCATTTTGGGTAGGAAGGAGACATCGGCAGGTCTTGTACGTTCATATACTCGAAATTAATGGGTGCAAACAATTAAGGTAAGCCTCGGTCCCCTATGGAAAAATGAGTAAATCTGACTGGCTTGGGAGTACGGTAAGATGTATGGCTCATTCTAAGCAGACTAATATTTGAATGCGTCGGGAATAGTGGTATTGCTACATGTTTTATTCACTTTTTGTCTTGCTCCGCATCCCAACACGGTGTCCTATATCTCGAGTGATAGTCCCATAGCACGAGTGATAAATCACTCAGCCAAAGTCCGAAAAATAATATGCACAGTGAACGCTACTGTAGGAGGCACTGAGGACGAAATGGTATAACGGTCAGGCTTGGGTTCAATTCCCCACTCACGCGCATCTCCAAATGGTGTTCTACTTTATTCTAAGTACAAATTCAACCAGCCGTTCTCTAGCAGTTTGAATTTTGACACCATCTCCAAGTTCAAATGGATGGTGACCGCATTCAACTTCGACGAAGCTTACAATAATCGGATTCATATGTACAACACGCGGATGATATCCCCGCTGGAATGAGAACAGGCATCAACAATTAGTGTGCTGCGTACAGAGACGAACTGTTCCAGTTTCTCATACACAACGGCGCGACGTTAAAAGCCCAGGAACAAGCTACAAAGGGCGAAAGTCCCGCGCTGAAACCATGCGTCGATCAATCCATTCTTCAAGTGTTCGGGAGTCGATAAGAAACAGATATCAGCCACAATATTCGTGTGGCATGGGAGTCTCACCTGCTCTTACATATATGTTTAACACGTATGGTGGGAACGGAAAAATTCCCCGTAGTCCGCTGATGAGCCCCATCCACGACGACAGAATACTCGGAGAGTCTCAAACGATCCCGACATCGCAGCTGTGGATGCGTACCAAAAGGGACCTAGAGTAAACGATGCGAGAATTCGTAAGTATCGGAATACCAAGAGAGGGTCATCCAGAACGAGCTTCCTTAGTGAAGAGAATACGGCCTGGGGGATACGAAATTAGCTCAGCCTACGCATCAAATACGGTGTCCTACCAAAATCGGTGTCGGTGAGTCACCAAGAAACTAACCTAACAGTCACTATTCATACACGTTAGGCGGAGTGTAGAGCATCAACACTGGACCTTGCACATAGGTCCCAGAAGCGGATGTTGGAATATGGGTATTGGTATTGGTATTGGTATTGGTATTGTGCCGGCACAAGGTCCCATGGGTATGCATCTCAAACTCCGCCGTGGAATTCTAAAGTCACGAGAGCGGCCACCGCATCCTTAAGAATGCATTGAACTTCTTTGTACGAGAGAATACCTGGGTAAAAGATATGAAAAGACGAGGCAAATAAACTGCAATGATTGTAAATAATGACCTGATAGCAGAGAAGCGCCAGGTATCAAAGTCAAAGACGTTAGACTCGAGCTCAGATTTCAGGCTAGTGTCGAAGAGATTGTGCAGTAGAAATGAACGTGCCATATTGTGGAGGACGTCGTTCTCTATAGACGGAAGAGCGAGGAGTCCAGGAGGGTGTCATCATTGCGGTCCATGAAGGCAACGATCTGCGATTCGTGAAAGCACCTTGTGTGGGAAGTCGAGATGGCGCTTTGGTCGGTGTAGGCTGGAAGCCAGTATTGCAGCATGGTATCCCTTAATATACACAAGACGATGTGTAACTGTGCCTCAATGAAAGGATGAGAAAATCGATGAGCTTTGTAGTACGGGAGAAGACGTAGAAGTCAGGTACGTTGATCGTGTGCACAGCCACATCGGCCTTCCTTTTTTCCGTCTCTGACCGGTGCCTAGAACCCCGGTGTTCATTATGATACCGGTTTTCTAACTCAACCATATCCATCAACCGCAACATTCCGAGTCAAGCACAGCGTCAGACCCACCAGCATTCTGCATTCATTTCTTATCGTTAGGCGTCAGTCAGTGGAACACGAACGATGCTAGTTCTCGGGATTTTATGCCAGGACGGGAGTGAGATGAGCTGGGTAGCGTACCTGCTTGGAATGATGAGAATTGTTGATTTCTGATATTTAGGAAGCCTTGCTGTCCCTTGGCTGTACTTCGTGTACCCTTACGGCATAGGTTCAGCACAGTGCACCACTTGCCATTATCCTGCTTTGATACCGGCAGCTTTGAACAAAAACCCGCTGATGAATTCATCACCACAGAGGATGTACATCATTAAGTTGTGTTCCTGAACCTATCATATTAACCCATTCTTCGGTGCACAGCATGTTGCGTCTGGTTTGTGATTATCAATGGCAGCTAGTTCCTATGATTGTGTAGACCGACCGGCGGTTCGAACGACGCGTTAGCATCTGACGAGACCCAGGAATTTTCGCTTGTACTGAACGTTGCTGTTCACACATACACCTGGTTCCTCCTGCGATTACAAGCAGGTCGAAATTGGGAGATGTGCATTCAGGAACGAGCTAGGATCTTCGGCGACCTACATTACACCGGAATACATACATCCATACAGTACCAATGTCCCCATGTGCCTGCAGACCGCGCAGTCACCCAACGACACAGCGCCACTTCAGCATGACTGCTTGACACCTCAGTCTAGATGTCCTCGGTTCATGGTCGACTTCACGAACCATGACGCCCTCCCTGCCCTGCTTCTCTCCCGTAGCAAGATATTGTCGACGTGTTGACCTTGCTGCAGAACGTTACCATCATTGTTTATTCTTATCCGTGTCTATCCTGCCTCGTTTTCTGGTATCTACCAAATGTGGCCTGCATTAAATGAGCGGCGCTTCTTCGTCTTCATGACCGATGAAAGGAGGGAGCATATTTCTTCGTCCGGAGCTTCGACCACGTAGTATTTGGTTTGGAGAAAGCCTTTCTTAAAGGTCGTCCGTCGATCTCTGGAAGTTCTGTATTTCGTGAACCGGACTTTGGTTCAGACTTATCAACGTCGAGGGATTTAGAGGTAGGTTTGCCACTCTGTATCTACTTTATCAGAGTAACTGACGCGTTATGTAGTATTACCGAAGTCTGTTTCCATTGCGATCAGGACGGAATGCATCTCCAGCGGTGATGTGTGAGAGAGAGAGGCAGGGCCAGGAATAGCGGGATCAAGACAAGGAACGATCTCAACCCTGATTCAATGGGCTCGCTGCTACCTAAGAATAATAGCAGTGCATGTTCGGGTGTTTCAATCCCTTCAAGCAGAAGCGACAACGGCCGTCCTCTCTACGAATACAGCGCACGAAGTTCTTCCCGTGGCGGCGCAGTTGTTCAAAATGTAAGAGGTGACGACATCCCACCTCTCGGCATGTATTGACGAGATATGATCTTATTTTACTAAGATGGGCGTCTGTTAATGTCCGTAATGTTATGCCGATAGGCATACAATCCCAGTCCAGATCTGCGAGCGTCCCTGTTAGTTCCTGCGACGTCAGATACAGAGAGACAAACGTGGATCATGCACCTCCAAAAGTTCGACAGTGAGAGGTCCCAAAAGAAAACACATATTAGAATGACATATGGAGATATGTAGGTCCTGGATAAAGATGGGCACCACATCACAAAAGTCCTGCGACTCCGCATTACAGAGATCCAATCCCAGGGGCATGAGAGACGCCATCTTATTCTCGAGAATTCAGCGGATGAAGGGGCGTGATCCGCTACTCACACGGACAAGATTTATATTGATCATGGACACCAAGATCGGGTAAAATGATGAGAGAGAGACGTCTAATTATCCGTCCACGACTACGGAGAGGGATCTAATAGCTGATAGGTGCTCAGAGGGTTGTTGGTTCGATTTCGCGTATTTCAATCGATTGAGAGCTTATGCGAGAACAATGTCGTCTCCTCGGGCGCTGATTAAAACCGAAAGGCAACTGGAAAATTCGCATCTTATCAGTTCAAAGCTTCGATATATACATAGTGGTTCCTCGTCGTTAAACATAAAGCATACTCAGTCACTGTAGAAGAAAATGCGGGATGTGAGAGACATCGACATCGATATCATCTGCAGGCAGGTTCGCGTTATCCTCCAACGCCATTCCCATCTCTCTATGCATGCAGCTTCCCCATCTAGCCTATGGCGCGCGCGAAATGCCGACAAAGTAAGCAGGAGACAGGGTGTGGCGAAACGTCCATAAAATCCGCAGCACAGTGCTTCGGCAGCGGCTTGACGTGGATCCGTCATTGGGATATTACAAGAAGTGAAGACGGCCAGTGAAGACTATCCGGGTGCCGTAACTCATGCCGTGTTTATCAAAGGAGAAAAACGAGGACCATGGATGCGGAATGAGGTGGATGTCCATGCACATGGCAGAGGCGAATCAACCTGGGCGCATACACTGAAGGACAGTATAACCGTAAGCCCTCGGAACCCCTACATCAGGACGACGAGACAACCCTAAATCAGAAATGTCAGCCTGAGGGACTCACCGGCACCGGCACGCAAAACCAGATTGGAAGCAGTCACAGACCCCAATGAGCACCACTAATGACTCTATCTCCTCATCGTACGTCCGCCTGATAGCCACCGAGCGTGTTGAAGATAGAGTGCTGAGAGTGGCGGTGGCCTTGATAGCGATCTGGGTCATATTGCGATATTGAAAAGGCGCCCACCCTTCAATGCTGTGCAACCAGTACAGCCCAAGAGATATCTGCAGGAACGATAGTCGGACGCGAAAAAGGGCAACATACCTACAGCAGAAAACCATCCTAGGATTGGTACTCCGTGGCTTCTCGATGAAGCTCGGTGCTTCAATCATGGCGTCGAGTTGTTGATATCACCGGTCGTCGTTCGTATACCCTTGAGAACAAGGATACACGGAGCGTGTAGTGCCGATTGGACCAGTACAGTCTGGCAGTTGCCCTGCTGTTAGCATCAAGACCGGTAATCAAAGAACCTCGACACGTACATTTCTCCCAAAGAAACGATACCCCCAATCCAAGACCCTTAATCATGAGAGAGAATCATGCAGCACGATTTGGCGTAGGAGTTAGGGATGTGAGTCTAGAAGCGATGGCAGAGGTGCGAGAGGGAGGGACGGCAGGTGCAACTGGCGGTGATGGTAGAAGGGAAGCATCTTCGGCAATATCCGGATCTGTCCTTTGCCGTCTGTGCCGACCGAAAGTCCTCTCCGTGTTGGAACTCATTTTGATAAGTAATCTGCTCCTGTGCTTCTTGATGCTTCTCAAAAATAGACCTATGTTTGTCTTCCGAAGGCCCTTGACTTGGACATCAGAATCTGCTTGTCGTTACGAATGCTCCACGACACCTTGGACATATCGTTGATTACGACAATTACCGCCTTGTTTCCTTACGACTTGAAAGTCTCTTTCAATTGTTTGTTGGAGACCGACCGCCCTCTCACCCACTTTTCCTTGACTTCGTTTGCATGGAATTCCTGTTATTTTCCAGAGTGCAAACGCCTTAGGTATTCGTTTACGCCATGATCTGGATTAAATCCAGATGCCCTGGGGTGCGATATCAAAAAACGACATCAAAAACCGCATGTATCGTTGAGTTCTACACTGCAACAACATGAGTATTGGGAAGTGAGACTTTCATGAGATAGGCGTAATGACCATGAGAAGGAGGGTAAGGACAGACCCTCATTTGATAAAGAGACGACTGAGAAAAAGCAACCAATGCCCAAAAGAGAGCGTGTAACAAGTGTGATATGTGACAATTAAAGTGGGTGACTACGGCATGTACGGCACGGTCAATTGCAGGCCCCGTGTCATCAACACGCACCGCCATCAAGATCAAGATCCTTGGGTTCGTACACCGGATTTAGAATGCTCCGTGTTGACAATGAGACCGACAAAGATGAGCCCTATTCATTCATCCACGACGACTGATCAGATTTAAAATTGCCATAGAATCCGTGACACTGTTCTGTCTCTCCGGCTATGCTTTCTTGATGGGGGAGAACAACTCTTCGATCCTCTATAAATGTCGTCCAACCACACTCTCGGCGAAGATCAGTCCCACCATGGCCAACACCATGTCATCAAACTGCCCTGTACCCACTGAGAACCCTATCATCTTGGATCTCACTTCGACTTATGGCTCTCTTCTTGTTGGATCTTGGCTCGCCTGCGCGATGTGGGGTGTATCAAGTCTTCAAGTGTACGTCTAATCCAGAGTAATTCTGCAACATGCTTGACCTTCATCCCTGGCTCAGCTTTATATATTACATGAAGTACGGTCCTGGCACTTTATTGGAGAGCGTGCACTGACAGAAATATCCTTCAAGCTCCGGCAACGTTGATCCACGGTTTCTGAGAATCTTGGTAGATACATTTCATTCTTTTGCGACGGCTAATGTTAATTTCTGGACAGATAGGTGTACTCTGGCACGTACTTTCTATTAATAGAAAGGAGATCTATCTATTGACATGTCGATAGGGTGTTTGATACGACCAATGGAATTCTCATTCTGAAAGGGCGTGAGTATACACGGGATGCGTTCTATGACTTGACTTCCAATCCTCACTTTAGAATGGAGTGTTCTAATACATCAGTACGGGAGGATCGCGGGACTAGAAGAGGCGCCACCGTATGTCAATGACAGACCCTTTCATTACAAGGCTAATGTCTTTCGCTCCTCTGTAGGGAGATTTTGGTATGCTATTCGAGCTTTTTGAAATAGAACTCATGATTTGACGGTTCCCATAAAAGCATCACATCTGGGTGGAGGTGAGTAAACAGAGAGCCTAACTACCAATGAGTCGTACTGATGTTCTCGCAGACCATCGTCATTGTTATTGTACAGTTATACTTCATTCGAAGAATCTATATCTGTGAGTGTTGCAGACAACACCCGAAGATAAATTGACGTCTTTCAGTTTCTAAACAGACCTTTCGTTCAAAAATGCAAAAATACACCACCGCCGCATTAATTGTCATCATGGTTAGCATCAATTAAATTTATATCGCTTGCACTTTGAACTCTTTGTTAAACTTCAGATTACGCTCTCCTGTTGGCAAATAGGTGCGTGGATTTCATTCATGATTTCTCTTATTAAATATTTTTCAATGCACAGTTGTAGTCTTCGGTAAGTGCATAGATATTGCGACATCAAGAAAGCTCACTTCGTGTTTTGTTCGCAAGTATATCTGATAAATGTGTGGGTGACGTGTTGGTCTTGTCTGTCGACATTATTTACCTCTATATAGGTATGGAAAACCCTTGGAAGTCGTACCGGCGCCTCTGATAGTGGTCCGTAACATGTCTTGCCTGGCTTCCATTGTACTGACGGATTCTAGGGGTTCAACATCTCTTATATGAGTGCTTCAATCGCTGTGGATGTTGTCGTATCCTTTAGCATGCTATTCCTTCTAACTCGCACGGGAATGCCTACTATCCCCAAGTGCGTTTTTGAATACCTTTCACAGCCACCTCCTACCACATCCATTTTGTTAGAACGAAGCGCCTGATATATCGCCTCATTACGGTCATTGTTCTGAGCGGCGCATTGACAGCTGTCACCGCTGCCGTCGCACTCGTGCTTGTTCGTGGTATCGTCTTTCCATCGAGTCTTTGATACGCTGAACTACTATGATGCCAGCTCACAATCTACCCCGCTGCGCTTTATTATAGCATCGTCGAATATTCGCTCTGCTCCCTCTATTTCAGTACTCTATTGGGAAATTTGAATGCGAGGGCATACATCCAGTCACCTGATGGAATGCTCACGATATCAGCATTCAGTGCAGCCCCCCGTAGCAGGGACAATGACACTCTCGCTCTGGGCTCGTTGACTCACCCCCGCAGTGGAGTGAGCGGTATTGCCACAACGACTGATGGAGGAATTCAGGTGAGTTCGGTCACTGTTTAATAGTAGAAGATGTATTGAAGAAAAAAGATACAGCGTGAAAGAGACACGAAGACAGGCAATCTGGAAGTGCTTCCACCTGTGAAAGTATGTGTGCGAGCATCCCAATCTTTTTCTGAGTACTCCTAGGATAAACACACGGCGGGTATTTCTTAATAGTCTTTCCTCTAAAGCAATAATGGTACCATACCAATTGCAAAAAAAAGGATGACTTTATGGTGGGGATGTGATTGCAGCTCCTTAGGTAGATCGATTGTTACTATGTCTTAGTTAGATATCTATTGTTTTCATTCATGTTCGCGATTCTGCGAGTACCCCATTTCATTGATGAATATCTTATTGATGGGCACTGAAACTCCCTCCGTGCCGGTGATCGATTCTTGAGAGCATCACAGACACAGTCATGATTATGCTAAGTATCGACGAGTCCTAGCTGCGAGTAGCGAGACACATTAACCTCGTGAATCTTTCGAACCAAATTTGCGGAAGAAATAAGAGAAACATACTAAGTGAGGTCTCTTACCTCTAGAGACAATGCGAGAATTCTAAACCATAGGGAAGGTAGGTATCAGCTGGAATGGCTTTGGTTGGTATCCCGCGGGAGAGGGATTTCACAAACAAGCTCCTCGAGTGACGAGAACCTACGTCGATGTATCCAAGATCAGTTCTGGATCACAGTACAGTAATCAAGGTATAAGGGCTTACCTCCAAAGCACGGCCAAATGCTAGAGGTCACGACATCCTGCACTTCTTTTCGGTCTCTGATGGCAGTGACATGTTTCGTGGTGCACAGAACGCGGTGTTGGTACCGGTTTTCTAACTCAGACTGAACTACTATATCGATCATTCAAACACAGCGCCAGGTCCCTCGATTAATGCCAACATTCTGCATTCATGGTTATCAGTCGGACGCTAGTTCTGGGGATTTTAGACCAGTATGGAATCAGGTGAGTAGCGTACCTGTTTGGAGCGACGAGAGTCATCGTTTAGTTCGGATGCGCAGAAAGCCTTGCATCCATGTCCCTCGGCTGTACCCTTTTGCATACAGTCACCTCAGTCCACGTCTTGTCGTTTATTTGGTCTAAAACTGCCTTAATACCGGCAGAATTGAATAAAAACCCGTTGACGAAGTCATCAAAATAGTGGGCGTACGTCTGCAAGTCATATTTCTGAACCAATTGAATTTACTCATTCTTCGGTAGATGGCTTGTTGCGTCTGGTTTGTTATCGATAGAAGGTTAGCTCCTATTGTGTATCCCGACCGGCGGATCGGATGACGTGCCAGCATCAGATGAGAACCGGAAAGCATTGCTTGTCCGGTACGCGGCTCATCAGATGCCCACTTGTTCCCTCCTGCTATCACAAGCAGGTCGAAATTGGGAGATGTACATTCAAAACCCGTTAGCATCTTCGCGACCTACCTCAAACCGGAATACATACCCACATATTGTACCACCATCCCCCAACGCGTGCACACAGTGCAGTGACCTACACGGCGCAGCAATACTTCTTGACTTCCTAGGCAAGGTGTTCCTGGCTCGCCATCGACTTCACGGACCATGATGCCTTTCTCGCTCTGCTTGTCTCCGGTAGCAAGGTATCTTCTACGTGGTGACCCTGCTGCAGAACCTTACTATCATTTTTTACCCTTATCCATGTCTATTTTCCTTCGATTTTGGGTATCTAGCAAATTTGGCCTACGTTGAGTGAGCAGCGGTTCGCCATCTTCGCGACAGAGAAAAGGAGGGAGCTAGTTTGTTTGACCGGCATTTCGACCACGTAACATTAGGTTTGGAGCAAGACCTAGCTAATTCGTCGTCCGTCCATCTCCGGAAGTTCTATCTTTCGTTAACCAGCCTTCGTTTTCGACCTGTCAACGACGAGGATTTTGAGCTAGGTTTGTCTCTCTATACCTCGTTTCCCATATAAACTGACGTGCTTTAGCTAGGGCATGTAGACGGAAGATGTATGCATATTAGTGTAACTACTAGACGCATATCTTGACAACTCTCAGAAGACCACAGCACCTTATCGATACACCCCAAAATACCAGGCTTCAAGAGATCTTACACTCAATGTGTGCTAGGCGGTTAGAGGTACGGGTAAGCCCTATTCACTATAAGACCCACTTGCTGGATGAGCTCGCTCTGGACATCCAGATACCGCGCGATAAGGTTCAAAAGTAGGGTCTCCATCTCCCTTACTTAAGAATTTCTGCGCTGTCTCCTCTACTATGAAAGAGTGTCGAGAATTATGTTTCCATCGCGATAAGGACGGAATCGTACACTGAATGGTTTCAGACTCGGAGCACCCATATCCAGAAAACTTGAATCAATACATGTTTTGGCAAGTGATATTGCGATTTAAAATTCTCATCCTTCATACCGGATTTCCTCATTTCGCCACAGGCTCATCTTACGCTACTTGCTAACTCTCCAGTATCGGTAGCCTTTTTTTCATGGAGATCTGTGTTCCGTAGACGTGTACTTACACTTATGATAGTAAGAAATCTTAATTGAAGTATGCTCAGCGACGGAGAATCTAATTCCAAGATACCACCACAGAAATATAATGCAAATGCTCCGAAAAAAGGGACAAAACAGCACCTGAGACCGGGTATAAAATGACAATAGGTCGTACCCTTTAGAATGCGGGAATCGAACCCGCAAAGGATAGGACCAAGCTAGCCGTTAAACCACTTCTGATCGTACTGCAGTCGATGATCAGGTACCACAACAGTTGCTCTCATCTTGCTTATCATTTTCCGCAGTCTCCTCTAGAACGATATGAGTAGATCTGGACTGCCCCGGGGCATCGACATCTTTGAAAATACTAGTCTGTTTGAGAGGGGGCCGAAAACACCATCTTCGTGTCGTCGTGGTATTCGGCTATCTGGATGTTTCTAATTCTATAACAGGGTGAGCCACATCTCACAAACAATTCTATATGCTCGGAATGTACATACATGATACATGCCGGTATCTCTTGGTTTTCAGACGAGCTAAAAAATTCTGGGAAGGAGGGGACATGCAGTGACAGAGAATCGAACTCCGAGATATCACAGATTGTACCACTACGCTGTGATACCTGCACTGTTTATCGTCGCTTCCCACAAACAAAAAATCTTCCTGCAGCATATTCCAGCTAGAATTACAAACCAATTTCTGGAGATACTTAGTCGCACATGTTTCTCTATGGAAAAATGAACAAGGCACATTGATCCTTCTTTCGTTGCCACAAACGGTCAAACTAGCGTGCCAGGGCATAAAAAACTCAGTGAGATTGTATAAATCAGGTCAGAATACGGGAATCGAACCCGAAGTGAGGTAGAACCATGCTCGCAGTTATGCTATACCTGACTGCATTCATAGATCATAGCTTCTCCTACAAGCTAGTTTCATCGTCCGCACCATAACAAACAATTCACCCACATGCCTAATCTACAAGCCCTATCAAAGATTCCCGCCAATGAGGACCAGAAAAATTATGTGCTCTCGCAGACATCTCATCCAACTCCCGTTCAGATATTGTAAAACGGCTAATCATGGATGATCAAGCTCAAGGTTCAAATCCCCATATCCGAAATCCGATAGTTCATCGTATCTTTTGGCTCTGTTAACTTTCGTATTACGCAGAAATACATCGCACTTTCCACCTACCAGCCTCCACCGCGCCCTTTTGGATCTACACACACTATTATCTGGCCTGGGAGAGATACATTGAGGAGATCAGGGTCTGGAGAAATGTCCGTTGACAGACGCAGAAAGATTCTTTGGCAACGGATTTACTACAGGAAATGAGTACAGCAAGTGTATGGGAGATCTACGAGCCTTGCGCTCACCATCCACTCTGACCCAGTAGTGTCGCCATGTTTCGCTCGAGCATATGTCTGATAGCAAGATATTTAATTTACTTTATCGTGTACAGGATTGGTGCAAAGTCCAGTCCAACGATATCAAAAAGTAAGCTGGAAGACATATTCAAATAATGGGAATTGAACCAGGGGTAAAGCCGTATGGGGATTACGCCAGATCTGAGTGTGGGTACGATGTAGACGAGAGGACAATGTTGGGACGTCAGTAGACTGGACTCCGTCTCGATGTAGTGCTTTCTATTCGAGAACAGAGTCATTCGTTGCCTCGGGCACCATGTAATACTGATTGTTCGAAGAAACAAACGGGAGAATCCGAAGCATCTACTTTCAGATATTCGTTATATTCATTGTGGGTCGTCGTTGTGGCACACCAAACACGCTCAGCGACTCTAGAATAGCATGCGGCATGTGACTGTGAGAGACATCTACATCGATATCATCGGACAGTCTTGCCTCGTCCTCTGACGCCATTTCCGTCCCTCGTTGTATTTGCCCTCGCTAAGTCGTTGCCGCATCATTTGGCGTACGGACGCCCGAAATGCCTACAGAGTAAGTGGAATTAGGTTCCAGCGAAACGACCATAGCCTCCGCTGATAGACGCGACACCGGGCTTCGGCCACAGTTCGATGCGGATAATTCATGGGGAAATCACACGGAGTGAGGTCGGTCGGGTACGACTATGGGAGTGATGGAATGGTCTGGATGGCGGGACGGACAAAAATGGGGAAAATGAATGCAGAATGAGGCGCATATTTACAGCAGAGCAAAATGAAGCTGGGCGCATACACTGAGGGATAGCATGATGGTGAATGAAGCGGGTGAATATATGCGCGCCCTCTGCACCTTTGCGTTCGATACGGAAACGAGGTTATGACCGTCGAGACAAGGCTAAAGCGGCAATGTCAGCATAAGGAACGATCGCAAAGCACACTGACGAAGTGCTCACCTTGAAACACGAAACCAGATTGGACGCACTCACAATCCTCGATGTACATCCACCTGAATAGCCATCGAACGCGTTGAAGATAGAGTGCTGAGAGTAGCGGTCCCCTTGACAGGGATGGGGGTCATATTGCGATACTGAAAAGGCGCGCACCCTTCAATGCTGGGCAACAAACACAGCCCGAGAGCTTTCTGCAGAAGCCATGTCTACGGTGAACCTGACGCTAGAAACGAGCAGCATACCTACAACAAAAAACCATCCTAGAACTCGTGCTCCGTGGCTTCTCGATGAAGTTCAGTGCTTCAATCATGGCGTCAAGTCGTTGATGCCACCCGTCGTCCTTCGTATATCCTCGAGAACGAGGATACACGGAGTGCACAGCGCAGGCTTTACAGAGCAGTCTGACGGTTGGCTGCTGTTAGCATCAAGACCGGTAATCAAAAACCCCCGCCACGTACGTGTGTCCCACAGAAAGGATGCGCCCAATCCAAGACCTTCATTCGCCCAGGGGAAGACTACGCGGAAGCCTTCAATGGAGGAGTCAGGGCTGCGAGTTCAAAGAGGCGATGGCAGAGGTACAAGAGGGAAGGACGGCGGACGTAACTGGCGATGGTGGTAGAAGGAGAGCGTCTTCGGCAATATCCGGCTCCGTCCGTTTCCGTCTTTGCCGACCAAAAGTGCTCTCTATGTTGAATTTCACGTCGATAATCCGCTCCCGCACTTCTCGAGGCTTCTCGTGTAGAATAGATGTATGTTTATCTCTTAAAATCCCTGTGAAACGGAAAACACGCTTGATTCTGGTGCATGCAATGGATTCTCGGGGATAAGACTTAGATAGATCATCCGTAAGGCGTTGTTTCACAGTTCACTGAGCTCTATCTTCGTCGAGACTCGAGCATCTTCAAGTATTTCCTGACGTGCCGGCGGTGTGTTTTCAGGAGCCGCCTTTCCTGATCGTTGTGGTATATGGGCGCCATTCCCATGCTTCCCTCGTCCCAAGCACCCATCATCACTCGTTGGGAATAAATCGGGTGGGGGCCCGAAGCTTTGTTATTAACTATTAACTAGTAATCAAGAAGAGACTACTGGGGATGGAGTAAAAACAGAACGAGATATGGAGAGGACTGATTGCAGACAGAGGGAATAGAACCCCGAGCCGCACGAAGAAGGATGACATTAGCCACTATATGACCTGGGTACACAGAGATAACTGTAAAAAGGAGCCTAAGAGTCGTATATCCTACGAGGAACACATGTATTTCAGAGATCACAGTCAAAATGAGCATACTCACCATACTAGAGTTCCCCAAAACATCGTGTATCTGAACGGAATCTTCAAGGAAACGAACTGAACGAAAAGGCTCTTCGTAATTTGCAACAATTCGGATTGGGGGACTCGATCCCTTAAAGGTCATCCTATATACTACAAGGGGCAATGCTAACCTTTACGCCATGTCCGAGGATAATCCTACCAATTTACATGTATGACAAAATTAATATTCGTTCTTGACTCCAAAGAAAAGATGCTGGAATGAAAGGTGTCATGTAACAGAACGAAAATTGACTTTTACCCTATCCTGCGAAGATAATATCATGGCACAATGAATAGAGACTGCTTGGTAGCTATGCACCAAATCCCCACATGGCCGTCCATTTTCCTCCTCCTCGTCGTTGACGCACCATCTCTTCGCTCCCTGTCGAGGTCGTCCTTTTGTTTATACGCATCCATTCCATAGCCAGTGTCGACGTGCAGCTTCGTTCACTCCATAGGTACCAGACACAGGCACCACCGGGTAAAGGGGAAATAAGCGACGGCGAGAAGGGGGGAATGAAGATAGTGATCTGGTGATCTGGGATAGCCACTGGGGAAATGATGTAGTGGACATAGAGGTGCATTTTGGCCGGAAATTAGGTCGATGTAGCGGCATCGTCGGGTATAGATGTTGTTGCTTGATGCTGAGGCTTCGATGATGATGCTTTGATGAATGTCCATCATTCAGATAAACCCTCGCTGGCAGGACCATCATCAAATGCTCGGGGTATGATATGTTCGAGTTCGTATTACCCCACAACCTGGATAAATACAGCACCAGGCTATGGTATTGGAGTTACTGGTGGCTGTACGAGCCGTCGGAATCAACCGGCTCCGAACCCGTTATTTACTGTACCCGTAGCTTTTCTTTCTTTACCGTTTACCACCATGTCGACATACTAGGTCTAAACGAGTTGCTCTTTTCGTTCCCTCCCGTGCTCGAACTACAACATATGGCACACATAAGTTCCCATCAGTTCACAATGGCAAGCGGTCACTGCGCTGGCATTCCAGGTTGTTGAGCGAATCATAAATTGGAAATGTCAGCGAGAAGGAAAGATCCTAAAAGCATGTTTACAACGGACCTGTAAGCGCACGTTGATGAGCGAATTCAATCTGTTAACGGCCATTCAGCTACGGTGGCATACAAGACACGATCGAACAGACTGAAAACCCCGGCATCTCCGCATCTTACGTTCTTGTCATTGCGATCTTCTTGGAAGCTGGTATTGCAATATCGAAAATTGGCCAGTCCCTCGAAAGGAATACTAGTAGAAAGAGTGATGTCAAGGGTTCGTCGGATACTAGTGCGGAGAAAGAGAGCCGTCTACCTACCGTACTATAACAGACACTCTGTGACGCTCGGCGTAAATTTGCCATTCCCTCACTGGTGAGAAATCTTGAAGATCCAATCGGTCCCGTAGTTAGTCATCGGAACCTGCAGGAAACGCGGATCACGCGAACACAGAGGCAACGAACCCTTCGGACAATGGACAGTCTGAGAGCTAGGGACCGTAGTACTAAGTATAGCGATCAAAAAAATCGCCACGTACGTTTCCCCGAACGAAAAGGTGCCCTCAATCCTGAGAAGAAATCGTTCGGGAGGAGAGCAGGAAGTAGTTGAGGCGTAGTTTTCAAGCAACCATGGGAGAGATATGAAGGGAAGTAGGAGGAATGTGTACATCCTTCCTCGCCGTCTCTTCGTCCCTGTCAACGTCGTCCGTATAAGAGTATGCATCCATCCCACAGTCAGTGTGGCATCACTGAAGTCCGTCGCTTGCTCGATAGGTACCAGACACAGACGCCGAGGACAATACGAGGGGAAAGGGGAGAATGAGGGAAAGAAGATGGTGGAGTATGGATGGCGTATACATGGTCTGCTGGGGGTGACGATGTGTCGTGGACATAGAGGCATGTTTACGCAAGAAACAGGTGGCGGGCGGAGCGATGTAGTCGCATCGTCGGGTGCGGATGAAGTTGATTGATACTGAGACATTGACGATGATGAACGTTTGAACGTGTCCCGCCTTCAGAGAACCCCCTTGCTGGCCGGCTGATTATGAATACCTTGCGATTTCATACGGTCCACACCCAGGGTAAACACACCGTCAAGCTCCAACACATGTAATCTCCCGTCAGGTCACAATGGAGAGCGACCCCTGCGTTGGTATTCTGGGCAGTCGAGGGAATTCTAAATCAAAATATTAGCGAGAGGAAAGATTCTAAAAGCACAGAGTGATGACTCACCTGTAAGTTCACCTCAATGAGCAACTCTGATTGCGTTGCTCGTTTAGGGTGGGAGGGTAACCAAAAAATACAAACTTCGGGTAGGACAGTGAGAAGCTAAGGGAAAGAGCGAACGGTATGGCACTTACCTGGTAGGACAGTGAGAGCGTGAAGGAGAGAGAGATGTA
The DNA here is from genome assembly GCA_900157415.1 of Armillaria cepistipes. Lineage (NCBI taxonomy): Eukaryota > Fungi > Basidiomycota > Agaricomycetes > Agaricales > Physalacriaceae > Armillaria > Armillaria cepistipes. Next base: position 1,251,583 of record FTRY01000013.1, on the reverse strand, counting down.
GCCCTTCTCTTCTCTGAACTGTCTTACCAGTAAATATGACGAGAACTTTGCGAGGACAAGGTCTTCGAGCAAGTGATCGATTCAGATGGTCACGAGGATCTCCGTCCTTTGAACGAAACAGGATCCGGTGAGTTCGCATGACATCCCAGTGCACTCTGGGTTCTGCTCTTGCCACAATTAGACTTGCGTAAAGCAAGCTTTAAATCCGATCAAATTCAATCTATTAACGGCCATCAGCTATGGCGCCACACAAAAAACGATTGAACAGACCGCAAACCCCGGCATCTACCCGTCTTACATCCTCCGTCGAGCCACTATCTGTCTCGTCGTGATGACCTCCTTGGCAGCTGGTATTGCAGGATGGAGATCCTTGTTGTCGATGCGGTGCCTCGAAGGGAATACTAGTAGAAAGAGCGAGGTCAAGAGTTCGTCAGGTACCAGTACTGAAAAATGGAGCAGCCTACCTACCATACTATAATGGATACCGTGTGACCCTCGACGTTACTTACTATTCGCTCACTGCTGGAAATTATTGAAGATCCGTGCGACGCCGTAATTGGTCGTCGTTTGAGAACGAACACGAACAAAGAGATCAAGAGCCTTTCAGATATTAGGCAGTCTGAAAGTTAGTGACCGTCAGTATCAAGACTAGGAAGCAAAAAAAACTGCCACGTACGTTTCCTCGAATGAAAAGATGCCCTCAATTCTAAATTCTCCTGCGTTCGCGAGAAATCATGCGGGAGGAGCAAGGGAGGAGAGCAGGGAGTAGTTGAGGTGCGATTTTCACGAAAATATGAAAGATATATGAGGGAAACTAGTAGGGAGGGACGACGAGAGTCCTAGGAAGTAATGGCGGCGATGATGGCAAAAGGAGAGCATCTCCGGCAATACCCAGCTCGTTCCGATATTCATTCAACTAGTGCTCTCTTCTCCTCGAGGCTTCGGTCCGGCGTCCTCGATAAATAGAGTGGCTGAAGAGATGCTGTTATCGTGTCTTATTACCCAATAATAAAGTTGAATGCAAGCTCGCGCCCTTTACAGCTATTTGCACATAGCTTGAGTCTTGACAGTAGCGTGCGTTTTGCGCGAGAGAAGAGAGTAATTTTGGACTTCGTCATAAACCGGTTCAGGGGCTCGATGCCGCGTTTGTCAGCGATTTATAGCTATTTCGGCGATTTCGGAGGCGATTTCATGCGCTTGAAGTCCCAAAACCCCCGATTATGGCGAAGTCCGACTTTCCTTTCATCATCCGCGAAAATGCCCCTGACTGTCAAGCTGTATGAACACAGCTGTAATCAATGGCGCAGTTGATTCTGCTGGATGTAACAATACTTGTATTCTTTCGAACATGATGGGCTCCTTATCGTATCGCCTTGTATCTGTACATCACTGGTGGCGTACTCTAATTCTCTGTATGTGTCTCCATTCACGCTCATTATGGCAGCGAGCGTTTATCAGCTCAATAACTTGGGAAAGAAGCGGCATGTCCATGTTATAAAAGGGCATCTTACAACGATCCTTCTCTCTCCACAACAGCCATGTACGCTACCAAGTACAATCCCACAGCCCAGTACAACCCCGCTACTCAATCCCGGCGCACCAATCAGTCCCTGAGCACTACTCGGTCCATGTCCACTATCCAGTCCATGCGTACTACGAAGTCTGTGTCCATTATCCAGTCCGCGCGCGGTACCCAGTCCGTGTCCACTATCCAGACCACATACACGACCCAGCCCATGCCCACCATCAAGTCCCCAAAGTACATCGTCATCACAGGCCTGGGTAAGAGGTGTGTCGCTTTAAAGTCCCAGGTATCCACTTCCCAGGTCTGTTATTCTGAACTTCACTATTGCGTATGATTTACCCCCGTCCGCTCCCTCCCTGAATAGAGCTTAATTAGTTACATACGCGCCTCTTTCCCCGGCACGTATTATCGGTTGCACTGTACAAGCATTCCTCTGCCGATAGTCATCCAAACACGTGACTTGCCCGCCTGCAAGGGATATTTCGTTGATATTCAACCCAATGTGTGGGCGACCATAATCGCTGACATTGATAACATACATATTGTGAGTTCTATCCCGTTCATCGTCCATCACTGGGATTAACGGTTGAAAACCGTTTAGAGTATCGCCAAATCCAAAGCTTAGACAATCATGGTTGTGATTAAACCTCCTGAACTGATGCTATGAATATAGTCCCCACCGTAGACAATGAATGTACTGAATCTCGGCTCTGAAGTGATGAATAAAATTCTTTTTTTACTCCTCGTAAATGATAAACGCCAATGTACCTCTGTTGACTGTTCTCCTTTCATATCAATGGTTTACAAAATATCAGTTTAGGGATTCGGGAAGCGTTGAGTCCTCTCGGTTGATGATAGTGAACAATGTACGTGCGCGCCTTGTAAAGCTGTATACTTATGCTGTACAAGCTGTACATGCTCCACACTCAGCGCTACCATACTGCTGGTTTTGTCAAGATTTCCTCCATCTCTGTGATAGATCCACACACATCAAATTCCAAGAAACAGGAGCGCCTGTGTCAATTCCGTCAGTTGATTGTATTGTTGTCTCGCAGCACGAATAAACCCTGAATGCCAAGTGTTTCGGAGTACTTGTGTGTCTTCACAGGATGATCCTCTCATACTGAATTGAAACGGCACTATCTCTGCATTCTGTCTAGTACGCGAAGGTTCGAATCCTTCACATGAGCTTTATCCGTTGTCGTCGGTATTCCAAGCTACTCACATTCCCTGAGTGTCGTCTGCTGTTTAGCCAACAAATTTAACCTGCCTCAGTTCTCTGAAGTCTTTCCTTGCATGTGATGTAATGAATGAGTTTCATTAAGAAAGAGTACCGAGACTCCCAGAGGGTCCTCTATACCAACGCCAATAGGTCCACCGCTGACTAGTCCTAGCACGACGTTCGGTCGGCATGCAGGTGGGTCTCGGTCAAGAAGACCTCAACGATGATGTAGATTACCTCCGACATTTGGTTTCGAAGGAAACTTAGTACTCTCATGATGATGTACCCTGTTAGCACCATGACATGTCAGCTTGCGAACGTCGACTGGATAGCGAGTCTGCGGACGTGATGAGTAACCACAGGCATCCATTTGTCGAGAGAAATGCTCCTGAATGCGAGTATGAGGGGCTGTGCGCCCGAGTCATCCGCAAGTCATAAGTTGGTGGCATCTTGAGCAAATTTCGAAGTCACTGCAAGCACCTTATGTCCTACCTCGTCTGATATCAAGGATGTCAACTAGACGCTTTAATCTCCACAAGACTTGGATGATGACAGTACTTTACGTTTACTTCTTTCTATTCATCGAAGTTTCACATAAGTGAGCGCTTACCCTATTGATTCAATTCCTCCCAACCCACCGGGACAGTGCTGATACCAACAATTCCTTCAACACACCCTCGCACAGGGAGGAAGAGATAATGGAGCTACTCACCCTTTCTCGATTTAGAAACCGTCATCCTTATCCAAATCTGACCCGGAAAAGCTGTGTCATTCCACCCGCTTCTCCACCGAACATTAACCCTTGATAATGCTGCAGCAATCGGGGTTAAGGAACTTATCTCCAAAACGCGGGAGAGATACAAGACGTCACGGCATCTCACATCTCGGCATGTATCGACGAGACATAATCTTCTTATATTAACAAGCTGGGTGCCTGTGACACGCCGTAACGTGACGCCGATATACATACTCTCGCCGTTGAGATCTACGAGCGTACTCGTTAGTCACTACAAGATTGGATACAGAGAGATGAACCTGGACCTCCAGGTTTTGATAATGAGAGGCCCCAAAAGACGGCACAGATTGGAATGATATCTGGAGATACGTAGGTCTAGGATAGTGGTGGATACCATATCAGCAAAGTCCTGTGGTTCCGCATCAGAGAAATCCAATACCAGTGTCATGAGAGACGCCATCCTACTCTCGAGAATCAAGCGGATGAAGGGGCCTGATGCGTTACTCACACGAATGTGGCTTGCATTGATCATTGATGCTAAGACTGAAGCAAAGGATGAGTGACCGACATCCGAGCATTCATTAACGATTATGGAGAGCGACCTGACGGCTGCCAAGCACCCAGAATCGAAGGAAAAGAGTTCGGGTTTAGAATTTTGTTCGGTACCAAAGATGACGATTACGTTCCTCCAAGGAGATTGTAACACATGTGCTGGAATATGGCAATCCGGCATCATGCCGATCTTGCTTATTAAGGAAGCAGAAGTAGGAAAAGTATAGAAGATTCTAGTAAAATAGGATTTAGTATAAACGTAGGTACAGTAGTGTACATCCTCATGCGTTTGCAGAGCTCAGCCAAGCGCAATCTTATTGGCTTGACAGCGCGCATGTCTATACTGGGAACGAACTGATCCCCCGTTTTACAACAATATGTGATAGAGGTTGCATATCTCTGTGAGACAGGGCGGGTGGAGGGTACCGGGATCGGCGAGGTGCACGATGTATGAGAACAGCTCTTGCGGGAGTTCCAACAGGTGCATTGAGGAGCGGGTAGGAAGGAGGAATTGGCAAGACGTGTATGTTCACATACTCAAAACCAATGGGAACATACAATCAAAGTTACAGAAGAATGAGAAAACCGACTAGCTTAGGATCGCAGCAACACATACATCCTATTAACTGGGAAGACGACCCGAAGAGCTAAGTACATGAATGTGCCGGGAATAGTGGTGACGTCGGACAATATCCAAAATGAGCGATCCAGTGCCAAGCAGAGAATGAGTGAGCGCATACAGCTCAGAATATGACTCCGGGTCTCGTTCTCGTCTAGGAAGAGTGAGCATCCGACGAACTCGGGAGTGTAGCAGGACGTGCGTCTAATTGAGGTTATGACGTCAGTTTTCCAGGAAGCACGACTGTGCTAAGCGCGTGAAAGGCCTCTGCAGGAGTTGGTTGGTGACGTCGGACACATGGCCTTTGAAGAATCCAGGTACTCACCAGGTCCCGCCATATCCGTCCCGTTGAACATCGTGTCCCATTATTGGGAAGCAACACTCTTATTCCGCGAATGCCTCTTGCTTATTCACCGGTCACCGGTTCCCCAGTGAATGGGAACAGTGTGGGTTATCGACATGGCGGTTGAAAAAAGAAGACTGATGTGGCTGTACACACGGATCAATTACTTATTCGATCATCCGTGGTAGCGACGCGTTCCGCGCCGGTCCCCAATTCTTTCCGTCCGCTTCTAGCGGCATCACACATCCGCACTCTGACGAGACGTTTTCTTACTATGATTTATTGGACTGTTTTACATGGTCTGCAAAGTATTTACGGAGGAATCGGTGACAGAGGATTATCGTGCCGAGAACAGATGAATGAAAGAGTAAACAGCACGACTTCGGAGTGTGTACTCCTTCCGCAAGAGTCATACTCTTGGCGTGTCGCCTCGTATTTGATCTTTCACACCACCATCTTAGTCTCGTAAACCAGACTCAACGATCCATATGAAGAAAGTCGTTCAATGAATGTAGAGTCTAGATATTGATCGAAGGGCGGAGGGGGGTTGATGGCTGGTATCTAGCATTGTGAGCACGCAATCCAAATTTGGAACCTGCTCTCACTAACGACGTCGCGTCGTCCCTCCCTTCCTCTACATCATCGTGGTCCTCTCATGAATATAAGCTCATGATTCAACATTATATTATGGATGTTATAGCCCAGATGATGTGTCAATACATTGCTCGTCGCCCACAGTTGAACATGAACCTGAAGACCATCAGCATGCACCTAGTGAGACCGAACGTTACCCTGGTGCATCTCACGATGATGCGCCAGTCACGCCTCGTCAAAAAATGAAGTATTCCTACGTTTGGCCAGCATCTGTTGATCCTTCTGGGCCCAGTCACTTGCTGTATAGTGAGTTATTTGCTGACATGGTCAAATCATTCCCCTCATTTCCTTGACAGAGTATGATGAGATTACATCCTCATATGACTATCCTATGATGGCAAACCAGCCCTTGTTCTCCTCACCTACTTCCCTGACATTCCCAGACTTTGTGTTCAAGAATATGCTCTCCTCCCCTTCTACTATTTTTCAAACTACTGCTTTAGTTTGCCAAGCTCAGGCTCAAAGAGTCTCGACTCTATCCCAGATTTTCAGTGTCAGCTAGAGTGATGATTTCGCTCCGGTCTTTTTGATGATGTCTGTCCCTCCATGAGGCAATGCTTCATGAGCGCAATTCTCGTCACCACATACCCTAGACATTACGGTGGCGAGTCAGCTTCAAATCGTTGTCAATGCATCGTGCAAAGCATGATCTGCAACCATTAGAGCTTTCCCTTTGAAGTTCGCTCTGTTCACCGAATCTGAAGGGAAATATGCAGGGCATGTTTTGCTTGCCTATTGTATTTCTGTTTTCATTTGGAATAGCACCTAAGTCACCGGTGATACGCCGTCTATGCGTTCACACCTAGATTTTGCGATTTTATAATAATACTATTGCATATCTACCTTACATTAGTGATACTTAGAGGACTAAAGCTGAGGCTTCGAGCTGATAGTTAGACTAGTATGCGACTAGTAGAGCCAGGACTTACATGCAATACCACTAGTGGGTTAAATCTACCAGCCGGCCATACTAGTGACTTGAATGCTAGTGGGGCTAAATAAATATGGCCACTAGTGGATGAGTAACATGACTAGCGCACCCAACAAGAGGCAGAGGACACAACTCCCGTGAAGTCAGTCACTAGCGGACCAATCTGGGCACCAACACCTAAGTCAGGTTAACTAGTCACGTGGTGATCTCAAAGCAGGACTTAGAAATGAATTCGCGACGGATTAACCTTGCGGTAGATCCGACTAGCGTGATACAGATCTATTACGATCAGCACTAGTGTAGCCAGGCTGCGCCTTCGATCACGATCGACAGCTGCGACAGGCACATTCGCCAGCCTAGCCATTTATCCTTGACACTAGTGGAGCGTTTCTGCGCCAAGGATACAGAATACAACCATTAGTGGAGCTCCTAGGCTCACTAGTCAGCAAGTGACCATTTCTAGACCGACTATTGCATGATTATTCACCATTATTCGTGACTAGCCATGAAATCCTTATCAATAATACCCCTCTAGTCAGTTATTTATATCTCGATTGTACCTTGTTTGTCAGTATATAAGTAGTAGAATAGGCGCACGCGCGGCTCAGGCAAGCCATCCCCGCAATTGTGACCTACTAGTCAGTACCTAGTGCCCCAATTAAAGGCTTTTGTGCTTAACCTCAATGAAGCGGCGACTAGTCGCTAAGTTACCCATAGCATAGAGTGAATTGAAGTGTCTTAGAGCAATCTTCCGTGTCCTGCAAAGGCCAAGAGTGTTTTGAAGTTAGTTCAAGCAAGTTCTCGGAGTTTAAAGTATTATTCTTAGGCCAAGAGCGCCACTAGTCAGCCCAGAGTGCAACTAGTCAAGTGTCCATCACCTGTAGGAAGCAGTATAGGGCCAAGAGAGCCACTAGTTCGAAGCAGTCCCAGTCAGAGCGAGCGCAGTAGCTCAAGTCAAGCCACTATTCACCCAATTGTGTCATACCCACCCCGCTAGTGCGAGTAGTACGCTTGTATAGCTCACTAGTAACGAATAAAAATTCTTTAAACAACTTTCCTTGATTATTGAAGTCTGCAGAGTGCTTCTATCGTACTTGAAACACCTGAATTCAATACATTGGTGATAAGTGTAGAGTTAGTGTTAGGTTTAGTGTTGTTGGTGTTCATTGCCATTCACTAGTCCTTTTGCCACTTGCCATTACCGATCACATCAGCAGCTAGTGATAGTATCTGGATTAGCTACGAGGTAACAATCTCTCCTCAATGTGAGATGCAGTTACTGAATGACTGGCAGCACATGCTCACTACTTACTCTTGTAACAGTATGGAAACTCTGAACACATTCATAAGTTTCTGCTGAGCATCAATTTCAGTATCTTGTGTGGCCAAACACTTTCATCTACTTGGGTGTCGATTTGATCTTCCCAAAATGTCAGGCCTTGCCTATTTCGTGTTCATGATAGATCTAACACCTTGTAGTCTATATCAACTCGCTACTTGTCATGTACGTGCCAACCCATGTTTTCGACCTCACTAGCAGCTGATATTATCTTCAAAGGTTAAATTGCCGAAGGGACAATCGATTGTCCACGAACGGCGGATCTTCTGAACCGAAAGTCCTGAGATTCACACCTGATGGTTTTCCGATGGAAATCGATAAAGTGGTATGAATATCTCAGACTTCCTCGAGTCCTCCTCTAAGTAATTCGATCTATCATCTTCAGAATATCAGTATTTCGATGAACAGTGTTTACTCTTTTGTTTACACACAAGATCACATATGAAGGCTAATATCGGGCCGGAAGTTGATACTTCATGAACTGTGTACCGGTCGAATAACTAATTTCACGAATTCCCCGTTCACCTTGTGAAATCACCGTTCGGAAAGCATGGGGCCCGACGCCTCAATGGACCATCAGGAAGCTCCGTATTGGAAGAGCTCTACAGCATTGCTCCCTTCTTTGATAGTTTGCAGAGTGACGTAGAAGTACAGTCTGCGAAATGACTGAAACCGCAAATCCTAGAAACGTCTTGGTGGGAACGTATCAAGAGGCAAGATATTGATGAGAAACGGAGGACACTCACAAGCGTTTCAGCCTTGTTTTGATAATCATCGTGTAGCCGTTGGGGCGGGAGTAAGTCCTCGTATGGGCGTAATAGCGTGTAAAAATTCGGACGGACGCAATTTATATTTTTATTGTTGCAAGTTGATTACAATGTCCAACTTTGCTGTTATCTTTTCACAAGTAACAGGCTGTTTTTACACAAGTTTTCTGGTGGCAACAATCATGGAATAAGTAAGCAATAAGAGCCGGGCCGAGATATGTGAATCTTGGTCCGCTACTAGGTTACCTGATCATTGGTTATGTCGGCATGTACACTGATATTCCGAGAAAGAATATCATATGCCAGCACCTACACCTTTCAGCAGGCCGCATCATGAGCCATGAACTCTCTGGTATTTGCTCTCAGACATTGGTTTGTCATCGGCTCACAGAGCGATTGAATCCAGGATTAACCATAGACAAGGTTTAAAGGCATTCCAGGCGAGATATCAAGCATTGCAAAGAAGACATTCATACCATGGATTCGAATCGTCAAAGGTCGTTTTCTACCGATGAACAAACTCAGAGATCAAGAGACCAGACACCATACGAATCTGACTTCATCGCGTGCAACAGCAACAATGAAACAGTCAACGTACTCAGAAGAAAAGTTTAATGGAAACTTAAAGCGCTAACCGCTGAATTGATCTCGGCCCGTTCAACCAGCTCGTCTAGCTCCGAACGCGCTGTCCAGATATCTATGGTAGTACTGACTGGTACCGTTGAATATATTTCCGTAGAAAGTGACTTAACTTACAGGGAGATGCGAACTTGTGTACTTATACATAACTTGCGACCGGAACAAGACAACTTGTCCCGCCCCGAATTTTTACACACTATTACGCCCATATCCTCGATGAGCAGCGAAGGAAACGAGCTACCGGGCGACTGTCTGGCCCTCAACGTACTCAAAAAGCAACACTTACGCTGGTTCACTATTCTGCATATCTGGAATGATCAGATTCTATACCTGAAACCTCACGAGGAAAGGCTACTTTGTGAGCCTTCCTGGAACCACTAAGTCCTGGTATAAACAATGTTTTCAGTCAACCCCATCTGTGCCGCGTTGGGACACCACAAGGATGGGTGGTCTTAAGCGTCGAAGTAGGGATGTGGGAGCAGCGATTGCCTCAGGATTTTCATAGTCTCCGGACCTCCGCCACCGAAACCTGCCACGGCCAATCTGAAGGTCAGTCTTTAGGATCAACAGGTGAGGACCAGGTTCAAGAGCGCGATATTTCGGTGGATCAAGAATGGTACGGGACATAATAGATGCAGTCAACGATAGTCGGGATGCGGGGTACTTTTGGACACCATATCACAAAAGACCTCAAGATTGGACTCTTGATAGCGTGCCGCGGGTTTTGCACCCGAACCGATAGAAGAATATGGTAGCATATGTTTCTCAACGCGAGCGAGACGTTCTGGAAGACGAGTGAGCTGAAGCAAGGCCTGACGCTGAGGTCTGATTGCGCACAACAGCGAGACATATCATCCGACATTTGAAAATAGGTCTTGATTTTGGGGAAGAGGACGACCTCTAGGACGGATGATCATTGGCACAGACGATTTGAAGAAACCGAATGAAATTAGGTATACAAACACAAGAGATATTCAGAAGAAAGTAAGAGAGCGCTGCCTTGGGAGGGCCGTAGCGAAGAGTAAATAGTGACAAGAATATGTATTATGAATGAACAAATTGCGCTAGGAATGTTGCTATGAGATGACGAAGAACAAGATATTAAGGGTGCGTACCTGTAGTACACAAATATCACAGCCGTTTTCCCTATACACAAACGACTTCACTCCGGGCTTAGGTATTGCCATTGTCAGGGGCCAAGAGAATTCTGCGTTCGGCCCCTGCGTGCGTGCGTTCAACTGCGTTCGTCTGCGTTTGTGTAAGTTCAACTTGCGTGCGCTTGTGCCCTGATCGATGCGTTTAGATGTGTGGTCGTCTGATAGCTAGTGTCCCTTCACTAATACGTCGTAATTATGTTTTCTGTTTAAATTAAACTTACTTGTCCGGATTTCCTGGAGATATCTCCATAACTTGTTATGACTCAATAATGAGGTGGAATGGTCTGGAAAGGCTATAAATGCATGCATGTTAGTAACTTCTAGTATCACAATGAATATAGTACCCTCTGGTGTCGAAGTACTTATGCTGTTCTCGATTTTGAGTGAATCAGGCACCTCTAAAATTGACGCAAAGACTCACGCATCTCAAAAATAAGTCACGCATGTGTCCAAACATTGAACGCAAGCGTTCAGATAGCGCACGCATGCGTTCCTTTTGAAAACGCATGCGTCCGAGATTAAACGCAAATGTGTGACAGTGTTGTGACAAATTTGCGTTCGGTGCGTTTGATGCGTTCAAGTCCGAGTTGAACTAGTTGACTTATGATCGCTTCGATTTATCCCGCCCGTAATTGCTTCTAGTCACTCATTCTAGGCAGGTATTCATTTTTATGATGTATTCTAGTCGTGCATAGCCAGGTTGCCGTCAAGTCGTCGTTTTTGAGCCAGGATTTGGCTCAGTTTCTTCTTGGTTTCTTCAACTTGTTCCTCAACAAAATGGTAATGGTGCCGTGGTTTTTACTGATGGTTATCATACATCATAGCCACTAACACTGTCAAAACCTCCAAATGCTCTTACATTAATGGACTCAGCTGTACAGAGACTCTACCATGACAAAGAAAGTTAATTATGGCCGGTGTCGATGTCATACTTGGTATAAATCTAATAAGCAGCAAGTCTTACTTACACTGTAGGTAATAAAATAATTTAACAGGTGTTTGTAAGCCCAAACGCACAAGACGGCCAAGAAACGCATCCATGTCACGCTCACGCAGACGTGACAAACGCATGCCTGAAAACGCAAACGCACGCACGCAAACGCAAACGCAGAATTCTATGTGCCCCCATTGTCAGTATCGGTAACGATGCGGCATTTTTTACGAGTGAATTTCTGATCACTGGTCGAGACGAACAATGGCAGTTTAGGTGCATCCCGCGCCGTTGCATCGGGCTCGTCAGTGCAGCACGTCTGTTTCTTGGCACTACAAACTAAGTCGTCGCCCATTAACTGACAGTGGAGAAGATCTGGCTGGAAGAGCACCAGTAGGGAACGTGTCGACTGTAGAAGGAGCATACGCGCGTTCCATCATTACCACCGAGTGGCCGGAGTACCTAATCATTGACGACGTTGATTGCATTCTGGGTTGAGAATGTAAATAGCCGACATGACTTACATTTTCGTGTCTAAGGACAGGCTAACCTACCTTCCCCTCCTTCTATAGGGTAATAATATAACTATATATGGGGTGCCTAGTCATTGAATTTCATGTCGGTAACTGCTGGTTCGTTGCCGTGTGCATGCCGGACCCTGCTGCGTGTGATTCCGGTGACGAAAAAAGGTTAGAATGTGTACCAGAAGGTACAAATGTATCCATTTTGATCAGCTTGGTGACAAATGCCTTGTGTGGGACATATGAAACTGCGATATAGGATACAGATGGGGTCAGGTAGTTTCGTTTTTAACGTCGGGATCCTCCCCCCTACCCCTTTTGTCGGATTTTACTCACGCATCCCTCTTGCCTGCCTCGGTATCGGGACTATGGTAGGCCGAGGGATGGGCACGTGCTAACAGGCACATTCCGGCCCCCGACGCGACTTACACCTGATCCTCGTGTTGATTCTCGTTTCCAGCTATAAGTATTACTTCCACTCGCTGTTCTACAAAATTCACTGGGTATGCTGCGAGGACATATTTGTATATTGCAATGATCCTCGATTCCACCAGTCATCCGTAGGTTCACACTCAGCTGAAGCAATAGGAACATTAACTTCAAAACTTGTATCCTCGCTTCCGTATTTATTTCCTCCGTTAAGCTGCATCTCAAATGCTCAATCTTACTTTTTTCGATAGGACATTGCCTTTAGTTGACCTCAGAAAGTCGTAATACCAGCCTGTTTCGCCTTCTACCTCTTGAGGACTCCGAAAAGTGCTTGAGCGTACTTAGCCTAGCCTTGATTGATGAAAAACTCACAGCCATATGAGCCTTACCATTAATGGCGAGTGGCTTTGCATCCTCTCAGGCTCGTCTCTTGTGCCGGCAAGACTGGTATTGCCAGGGTCCATCTATCATATTAACCGAGCATTTGGCACTTGTCTGGCACAGTTCCACCCTTCACGTCAACATTAGATTCGCATTCCAACCGGTAGCCTCAGTCTAGATGCCTTAGAATATCTTCACTGTCCTTCCCTCCTGCTATAGAACACGGTACCCCCCGATATTCTTGACAATAACTCTCAGGATCCCGAGCCCATCGACGAAAGAATTACAATGGCTGATGACTCGAACAACTTATCACGAGACACCGTAACAGCAGTAGACGGGCCTGGACAGTCTGAGACTTCGTCACTCCATGGCACCACAGCAGAGAATGGGAAGAATGTACTTTCGCCTGTCGAGGAACCATTGCCACGTCGACCTAGGAAGAAAAAGCCAGCGCTTTTCGCTCTACCGCCTCAATCTGCCAGCGCACCTGTACAAACTGGTATGTGTACTTCGTTAAGCGCTACTACTCTCTCTACAAGTCATTTTTAGTTGATTCTCGAGGATACGCACCGAGCCAACAATTTGAAGAAGCTGCGCCAACGTCCAGCATTTGGCGCGCTTATTTAGACGAAAGCTTGATTTACGATACCGACATGCTTGGAAACCAGAGAGGACAAGTTAATATCCTGCTCGTTTTTGTGAGATCATCCAGTCAAATGCGTGCTTCATGGCATTGATTTTATTTCTCTCACAGGCGGGGCTTTTCTCGGCGATCGTGAGCGCCTTCATCGCGCAATCCGCAGGAAATCTCCAGCCAGACTATGAGAAATTGTCGGCAGTCTTATTATTCGATCAGATCAATATACAGCTCGCGCTGGCCAGCGGCATTTCCCCAGACCGCATCACCACATCTGGCACTGACCCCACTACCCAATTTACTCCGGATCCTTTGGATTCGTGGGTGAACGGCTTATGGTTTTCGAGCCTTACTCTCAGTCTCGCAACTGCATTGTTTGCCGTGCTTGCGGACGGGTGGTATTGCCATTATCTGTCGCCCGTTGCTGGAAACCCCCAAGTTCGCGCTCGTACTCGACATTTACGATATAACGGTCTTCTTGATTGGCGTGTCAGCACGCTAATTGGCTTCCTACCACTCATGTTGCACCTATCCCTATTTCTTTTCTTCGTAGGACTGGTCCTATCTCTCTTACCCCAACAGCCAGACATTGCCCTCACGATAGGAATCATATCCATGAGCACCTTTATTGTCTACGTTGTCACCAATATTCTCCCAATAATATTCCCAGAGTGTCCATATAAAACGCCGCTCTCATCGGTTGCATATGCGATCATCATGTGGATACTTCGACGATTCACCACCATCCTGAGGGCAATTACACCTCTAACATTCCAGTTTCATCCCGAGACAAAAACATTGCAGGGGCTGGGAATCTACGCAGCGGAAAGATCACGTATCAAGCATGAAGTTGACGCGCTTCTTTGGCTGTACGTGAGGTCTTCAACTGCGGCCATTCGTCGTCTAGTAATCCACGCTCTTGCTGGACTGCCTCCGGAATATATCAAGTATACCGAGGAAGCTTTTACCTCTCACTGGGTCGAAATACGAGATGAGAAAGAAAGAATGTTGGTGGATTGTATGGAGCTGACCAGAGATGGGTCTACTCAATGGATTCCCAAGGATATCCCCAACATCGACCGTAGGATTGAGCCACTCCTCCGTTTGGAGAGACTGTTCCCCCCTTCAAGCCGGAAATTCCCGTTTGGCCTCTTCGGAGAACATGATCTAGATTTCTCGAGGAAGGATATCTCAGATACTTTATCGACAACTCTGTCCTCCCTCGACGATTTGCATATCCGGATGCCAGTAGGCCTGGATTCGCAGAAGAAAGTCGCTATGAATGCTCTCGCGGACAATCATTTTCACCATCCTGATGTGTGGAAAAGCATCTTCAATCGTGCGTCTCAGCAAGGGTTATTTTACCGGGAGCAAAGTAGCTTCGACTTGTTGAGGCGGAAGCCCAAGTACTCTGCCAGTGGGAATTCTGATCTCACTATTGAGATGTGCCTTAGCTTGGTGACCACCATATACTTTCCCGAAAGGGATTCCTCCACATCGCACAGTTGCACTTTGGCAGACGCGGCAGTATATCATGATCGGAAAAATGTTCTTCGCACTCTTCTCTCCTTCTTCGAAAAATCGGAATTCGACAAATTTGACTTGTATCGAGAATCAGAGAATTACGAACGAAGACTTCTTCTCACCATTATGCGCCTCTTGGTGTCCGACTCCCAGTCAATCTTCCAACCCCGTTTCTCTTCAACTCATGATTATACGTTTTTCAAGTACCAGCTGTTGTGCATCGTGGTACATGCGCTCAACAAAAGTGTACACCCCCCCGCAATATCGCCCTGGAAGTTTGACCCAGACGTATTCAAGGCCATAGCGTCTTACGTTGCGTCTGATTTATTCACTTATTCGCATTTTCGGGATCTTGAGTGTTCCATCGTGCACGCTCTCATATGCATGGCTTCGCTTATGCATCGAGAACCCCACTTTGATCTCCTCGTACCTCCGGAAGAATGGGCAACAAAATCCTTATTTCTGAATATCCTCAACATCCAACAACAAAGCTACCACGAAAAATTTCCTACCTATTCATCAGCCGTCAAATTATCCCCCTTTCTTCAGAAACACTTTGGAAATATGGAGCACTTGGGTATCTTTTTATTCGGTCAAGCGTTCTCCAAAGGCATTCTCGAAGCGTACGAAGTTTTCCGGGAGCAAGGCGGTTTAATGCGCACTGCAGATAGAGAGTATCTCCACCCAAAGGTCTTGGAAGGCTTCCGTGGTTACCTTATCGGGCTCTCAGAAGCTATGAAGAAGACGGGCGACCAGAGCCTTGATCCAGAAACGTTCCCTGGATGGCATATCCATGATCTCCACCGAACAGTGGTCATTCGTTGCATTTGTGCGAGCATCGTTCGCAGTGGCATCCCGCCACGTCCTATCTTATCCTTCGTGGTTTCAATTTATCCTCATCACCCCGAATGGTCTAAAATATTGGACACATTAAATTCGCCAGATGACAAATACTCCATCGAGAAATACAATTTCCACTGGTACCCATCGCCAGACGACAAGGAGCGTTCGAAAAGGGATATGAAAGACGTTGTCAGAATTCTAGATGAGTGTCTCAAGGCGGCAACGGGTCTCAAGAATGACATCAACCAGGTATGCAGGCGATATAAATCATTCAATCTTCCGTTTACTGAATGCTTTCCAATAGCCGTCGACGAGTTTCAACCCTCACAGTGGGTCACCGGGAACTCAGCATGAATCGCGATGGCGCACGTTTATGAGAAACCGAAAGATCCTCAATACGGACATAGAACTTGAGGCCCGAGATGTTGAGCGAGGATGAAGAAGTGACTGGAATTTTCATCAACGGACCCGGCAGGAGCAGGACCAATGTTCTTGTACAAAGTAAGCTGAAGTTATCTATCATCAAAGGTGCAAAGAAACATAATACGAGATTAGGTATAAATCGGTGAGGGATGGTGACACGGTGATAAATATATCTATGTGAATGTATCTTGAATGAGGAGCATAAAAACCATATTACTGGTAGTACCGGAGAGTCTACGACGCATTGTTAGGAACCGGAATTTGAATACCAAGATGGAAAAAACGGACAGGTACCCAACGACATCCCAATATGAACCGCATATTCTCCGAAGATTATTGCAACGTGTTTCCGACTTCCCGCCATCCAGATAGCTAGGGATGTAGAATAAAATGCATACCGATCCATGGCAGGACGCTAAGAGGACGACGAGGTGTATCGGAGTGGTAGGAAAGTTCGAGCAAGTGAACGGAAACTACCCATGCGAGCAAGAACTTAGTGAATGCCCGGGTCTGTGATGATCGCCTTGAAGGGAAATGCGGAATGCTTTTAAGATATGTCCATCAGGCTGCGCCATGCGATGAAGGCTATCCACAGCGCGTATTCATCATGCATATCGAGGCCACTGTACGAGACAGCCTCCGCCTCACAGAGTAGAAAAGTGCAGGGCGCCATCAAGTCGCCGTCGCAGTCCTAATAACCCGCTCGATTTAAACCATTTCATCCTGCGATGTCGTGTCGCATGGCATACCTGATAACCTGTGAGTAAGATGCGGATGATGTTCCGTGTCGAACTCACATCAATGAAGAAACATGTCCACAGAGAACTCAAAAACCACAGCCAATAAGCGAAAAGGAGCTAAAAGCATCTTCAAATAATAATGCTGTAAGCATGGGCCCGGAATACGGCCGAGTCCATCAACGCTTCGGGGCAAAAGACATATAAAATTGATACTACCATCATCTTTGATAATGGGACAGATGGAGGTAATCAGAAATGTGAGCGCCACTTGTGGGCACAAGCTGTAGAAATCGAGACCCCAAGCGTAGTGGGCTTAGTACTTGGACACATTAACGACCAACTAATGTGTGGGTCTTTATGATGTGTGAATTGAGGGATAGCTGTTCGAGAAATAAACCATTCATCGTCCGGGAGCAGCAAGAAAACCTTTGATGATAGCGAATCCCGCACGAATTTTCTTGAATGAAGATAGCATTTGAAGAATCCGGGTACTCACCAGGTCCCGCCGTATCCGTCCCGTAGAACATTGCGTCCCATTATTGGGAAGTAACGTTCTTGTTCCACAATTGGCTCTTGCTTGGCCAACGGTCACCCGTTAATGGGAACGGTGTGCGTTGTCGACATGGTGACTGAAAAAAGAAGACTGATGTGCACACGGATTAATTACTACTCCCTTGCCACTCGCATCAAATCCTCGTAAAATGAGCCTCACCGCTTAAGTGCTCTCTCGGCGCCTAGAGTATCTTCATGTAGTGAGTAAGTTAACCGTTGAAGAATGCAGCATGTACCCTTCCACCGATGACGGTCCTGTCCGGCTCCTCTTGCGTACATCCAAATGGATGTCTTTGTCGACAGCAAAGGGTGTGGACTGTGCTAGCTCACGTATCGTCTGCGGGCAGCTTCGCATGATCCTCTGACACAATTCTCATCCCTCGTTGTACTCTATATCGATAGCTGCCACGTTATTCGGCCTACGACATGCCCGAAATGCCCACAGGGTAAGTGGGAGTTACGGTACGGCGAAACAGCCCTATCATGTCCTGATAGATGCGAGACAGTGCTTGGCCGCAGTTTTTGATGTGGATCCATCATTGGGATGTCACCTGGAGTGAGGACAGTCGGTGATGACTATGAGAGAGATGAATACATAGCGGAACCCATAGCACGTCCAATAACGGAGAAAAACAAGGACAATGGACGCGGGATGAGGCCGAGGCGGCGTTTATGGCAGAGGCGAACGGAGACAGGCGAATATACGTGGGCCGTGGAACCCTGCATCGGAACGAAACTAAATTGAACACACTCGCAGACCAAAGAGCATCACCAGCCAGACTATCCTCCCGTTGTACGTCCGCCTGAATCATTATCGAGCATAGTTATGATAGACGGCTGAGAGTATTGCTCTCCCAGGTAGCGAGGTGGAGTTAGATTACGATGTTGAAAATGCGCGCCCTTAGATCCACTACTAGAGCCCGAGAGACTTCTGAAAGGATAGATAATTAGAGTCGGCCGCACGCTGAAAAAGTGGGCAGAGGATTATGTACTACCCTTCGGCGGAGAAATCAGGGATACAGATTCGAAGAAGCGATGGCAGGGGTACGAGAGGGAGGGACGGCAGGTATAGCTGGCAATGATGGTCGAAGTCGAGCGTCTTCGGCAATATCCGGCTCCGTCCTTTTCGGTCTCTGCCAGCCTGGAATTGACTTTTTGAATTTGCTCTCGCCGATCCCACGGAACAAAAATAGACGTATGCCCTTAACGCCCTGCGAAACGGAAAACGTGATTGGGTCTGGCACATGCGATAGATCTTTTGGAGCGAGATAGGCCGATACTAACGCGCAAGGTTAACAGTTCATTGCACCCTATTTTCATCGAGCTCCTCTTCGTATTGCCTTATACTTCAGAACTGCCATGTTCTCGACGGCCACCTAGACAGAGCATTGAGATATATGCGCGTCAGTCACCTGATTGCCTTGTCCAAACGCATCCTCACTTCTATGGAGGAAATATGGTCGGAGCCTTGACGCAGATAGGAAGAATTAAGTTCGTTTGCGATGTGTAGAACCAAGGGGGTTCCAAAAAATAAAAAAATACATAGGGTCGATTAAATTATTTCGTGCCTCTGGCTGACCCTCCCACCCTATCACATGACCACTATGACATCTTTCATACTATATCAGGCATGCCGGTACAGCCGGATGCGGACTTACCCGATACATCTGCAATATTGGCCTGCATCGCTCTTTACTGCTGCGCAGGATTTGCTCTCTTTGCATTGTAAATCCCTTGTGTACTAATGAGGGACATGTATCACAGTAATATACCACTTTATTATAAATTATGTGACAATACATCAGAATACATGCCTACTTAGAGCTCCAGCTCAGCTTACAGTGCATTATTGGTTGATTATAGGTGTATTGAGGTCATACTGACTAAGAGGATGAAGCCCAGTCAAAAGTCTGGAGACGTGGGTGGACGGCCATAGATATCTATTGATTCATCCATGGGCATCAGCAGTCATCGATAAATGGGCCATTTCATGGCCTTTGAATTGATGCCTATTGACGATCATATGCCCTTATTGATGTTTGATCATCTGTGCGCATCTATAGGCATCTATATAATGAATATATTTTCTCCGCTACAGTACGTACACATCAAAGTTCACCGCCCTGGTCCTTTCCACCAACGGACTCCATCCCCGCAACATTGGTGTCACATAGCGGCATAGCATCCAATCCGTCCATGCAGAGTGTGCACTGGTAGAGCCTGACAGCAGATATAATCAGTGCTGGGGACAGAAGATTGTGAATTCCAACATACATACCGTGGTAGATTATGCAGACACTGCAATATATAGGTACCGGAAAGCCAAAGTCTGGTGCGAGGGCGTAGGCAGTAATAAAGGTGATAAGTGCAAACGGGGAAAATTCAGGACCCATCACGGCTACACCGAAAAAGAAGGTGAGAGAATGGATAAGAAATGAACAAAGCACTCGCCTGATACGTGTCACGTCGTTCCCTTCTGTTCTGCCCCATATACCCACATATATGCGTCGACCATGGCGCAAATAAGTGGTTTTCGTGCCTATATGAGCTCTGGAGATCGTTCTGAGCAAGAAAATAAGAATAGTTAGAGCGTTGGAAACAGCGTGTGTAATGTACCGTTCTCCCAGAATTTATGAAAGTTACGATGAAAGCAGTGCATTATCGGTGGCCTATGGCGATAAAAGCTGTATATAGCGCATTGCATGACAGAAATAGCGACCAGAAGGCAGGAAGACAGGGAAAAGAGACGTGGCGTGAACCGAAGTAGTGGTGATGGTGGTGGTAAGAGGGAAAGGCTGGGCATGGGAATTCTGACTTGGACTTGCTCATGATCTACGTGGCGTGTGCAGCGGTATTATGCATCTCTGGCATCATGATAATCACATTACGAGCAGCCAGACATTTGGGTACAATGAATGTGCATGCCAGGAACAATTTTAAAGGAGTCGCAAACCGACTTAAGTCCAGCACTTGTATGATCTATGCAGGTGCGTGCTTTGTTCTCATTGTATTCATGACGACGGCATCAATAGGCATCGACTGACATATATAGGTAGATAATAAATTGACACATGTCCCTGATTGTCTCCTGACGTCTCCAGACTTTTGACTGGGGATGAAGGTTGAAGTAAAATAAAGATGCAAAGGTCATTTTACATTGAGTTACACAGGAAATTTTCGAAATTTTGAGGGGTCATATAAATTTTTTCGTGACCGGCGCTTGACCCTCCCTTCCTACCCGGTGCTCCGGGCCGACATTCCGGTACCCCCTTGTGTAGAACAAAATTGTCGTTCACTTACGTAATTGCACTTTGAAGACAGGGGAAGTAGAACCCCGAGCTGCAGAAAGAGGGACGTTGTTGCCCACTTAAAAAACCGGGCACACCGGAATAACCGTAGAAAGGACTTTTGGCTCGTACTTTGTAAAAACAGCACATGTATATTTAGAACAGAACAATGAATATGACGATATTGGCCTTACTTTATCATACAGAATTCTGAAAGAACCATGTAGCAATGAACGGTGTCGAGCAAACGAATTGAACAAAAAGCGACTCGTGTAGACCATTATTCAGGAGTGGGGAATCGAACCCTTCAAGGTCATCATACAGATGACGGGCGGCAATGTTAGCCTTTACACCATTAATCCTACTATTTTCAAAGATAACACTCCAGCAAGGGGGAGGCGCGGCTAAATTCCGGCAAAGAGGGTAGGGGGGGAGGGGGGGAGGGGTCCCGACCTTAAACACGATACCAACTTACGTTATATAGCACTGAGAGAGGCCCTAACGAGGCATAGAGTGATAGTTTTACATTAATGGGATATATTGTGAGGTGTTAAAGCATTCAATATGCTTTATATCCCTTTTCAATCCCTTTTCGCATGTTATGATGAATGACGGCAACCCGGCCGGCAACTACGGGTTGACTTCGGGTCATTATATTGATTGAAATTCTTTACTAAGCTATCCATATATGGCTATATTACTACCCTATATGGTAGGAGGGGGAGGGGGGGAGGGGTCCACCCAGCCTTATACACGAAAATGTACGTCATGTCTGCGATTTTATTTCCGCCGCCCCCTTGCACTCCAGGAAAGGCAAATGAGGCGCGTATGCTGTGAGACAGTATGGTATGTAAACGATGCGGGTGAATATATGCGGGCCCGGCACCCTGCGTCAGAACGATGATATATGCATCCTCCTGTGGTCCATGGCTCCTCCTCTCGAAAGGCGTCACCCTGGAAAACGGGAATAAGGAAACGATAGCTGACACAATCTTAAATCAGAAATGTCATCATGAGGGAGGACCACAACACGCACTGAGGACTCACTTGCGGCACGCGAAACCCGATTGAAGGAACTCGCAAATCCGGATGAGCACCACCAACAACACTCTCCTCCTCAGTCGAGCGTAGTGGTGATAACTTGGTGAGAGTATTGCTCTCCTCGGAAGCGAGGTGGGATCGGATTACAATATTGAAAATGCGCGCACCAGCCCTAGAGCTTAGATCTTAGAGCCCAACAGACTTCTGGAAGGATAGATATCTCTGGTTGGCCGGACGCTGAAAAAACGGGCAGCATACCTGCAAATAAAAACCAACTAAGAACTGGTGCTCCAAGGCATCCCGAAGAAGCTCTGTGCTATAGCCGTGGCATCGAGTCATTCCTATCGCTGGTCGTCCTTCGTACATTCCTGTGAACGAGCAAACACAGAGCGCGCAACGCAGATTGGATAGACCGATCTGAGAGTTAACTACTGTCAGCATCACGGCCGGCAATAATAATAAAAACAGCGACGTACAAGATCTCCCAAAACAACGATGCTCCCAATCCAATACTTTCATTCGCGGGACAAACCGTGCGGTTACTCTTTTCAGGAGGAGTCAGAGATGCACGGTCGAGAAGCGATGGCATATGGACGAGAGGTAGGGGCAGCGGGTGCAACTGGCGATGATGGTAGAAGGAGAGCATCTTCGCCAATAGCCGGCTCCGTTCTTTTTCGTCTCTCCGACCACAAGTCCTCCATCTCTACGCTGAAATTCATTTTTGTAATCCGTTCCCGTGCTTCTCGAGAGTCGAGACTTCCTATGTGCCAAAAATAAATATACATTTTCTCCCAAAGGCCATGTGAAACGGAAAGCGCGGTTGGTGCTCGTGCATACAATGAATTTTGGAGCAAGACACGACAGAACCAAGGCGCGAGGTAATAGTTCACTGTACTCTGTCACGGTCTAGATCGTCCAAGTGTTTCCTCATACATCAGCGGTGCCGTATTTTCAACGGCCAACTCAACTGAGCATTGGGATATATTCGTGTCACTCACCTGTCCAGGGCATCCTTCCACGTAGGGAAGACATAGCTTCAATAGCTTCCATTGACTACTATGCAAGCAGAAAAAGAAGGTGATGTGCGCTCGCAGTACTTGGAACAAAAATTGCGCTCACAAGAGTACGTGACAGGCAGAGGGAATGGAACCCTGAGCTGCCGGAAGATGGACGATGTTACCTGCTACATAAACTGGGCGCACAGAGGTGACCTCAAAAGGGACCCTGAGATGCGTAAATTCTGGTCGTCTTTCAAGGCACACACATATATTTCCAAGGTACGGCAAAGATGAACATACTAACCGTACAGAGTTTGTGTATCTGATCGCAACTTTTGAGGAAATGAACGGAGCAAAAAGAAGCTTTTATTGGATTTCACTAATCCGGATGTGGGGATTCGAACCCGTGAAGGTTGTCCTATATACTAGGCTTGGTAATGTTAACCTTTACTCCATGTCCGAACATCATCCTACCAATTTACATGCGTTACCAGCCAATCTTTGGTCTTCTTTCCAAAGACAATATCAGCTCCAAGGAAGGAAAAGTTCATCTTGAAGGGTATTCGCACCGCGAAGCGTAACTTTCAGAAATTCCTGCCAAGGTAATATAGCGCGGTACAATGAAACAGCGACTGCTTGGTAGCCATGTCTCATGGGGATATCCTATTCCCAATCTCAGGACGGCCGTCTATCTCTTCTTCATCGTACTTGACACGCCGTCTTTTCGTCCCCTGTCGAGGTCGTCCCTATGTTACACGCAACCATCCCATGTCAAGTCTCGCTTCCGCCACGTGTAGCTTCAAACTCGGCTCCATCACACCTGCCAGACACATACAAAGTGCAGATAAGCGACGGGGAGAAGGAGGGAATTATAATGACGATGAGTTGATGGCGCACACATTATCTAGAATGACCACCAGGGGCAATGATGCGGTGGACATAGAGGCAGGTTTAGGCAGGAAATAGGTACGGGGCGGATCGATGTGGCATCGTCAGGTACGGAGGTCGTTGGTTGACGCTGAAGCTTTGACGATGACGACGATGGACGCCTCTTCATCAACATTGCTGGCAGCCCCATCATCAAACGCTCGCGGTCGGTATAATATGCTTGAGTTCACATTGCTCGCACCCAGGATAAGGACACCGCCAGGCTCCAACACACATACGCCCCCATCAGTTCACAATGGCGAGCATCCCCTGCACTAGTATTCTGGGTGGTCGAGTCAATCCTAAATCGTAAATGTCAGCAAGAGGAGAGACCCTAGAAGGTACGGTGACGATTCACCTATAGGTGTACCTCGATGAGCGACTTCAATCTGTTAACGTCCATCAACTACGGTGTTACAGAAAGCACGATTCAAGGACCAACCACAGACTGCCAATCCCGCCATCCCGTCCTCCATCCAGCCATAATCTGTCCTATGGTGGTGAGCTCCTAGGCAGCTGTTATTGCAATATCAAAAATGGACAGACTCCTCTCGTTAATACGGCAACTCGAAAGGAATGCTAGTAGAAAGATCCATGTCAAGGATTCGTCGGATACTAGTACTAAAAAATTAATAGCCTACCTACCATACTAGAATAGATACTTTGTGACGCTCAGCGTAAAATGAAATTCGCTCGCTGGTGTAAAATCTTGAAGATCCAGTTTACGCCATAATTGGTCATCGTACCAGAACAAATGCGAACAAAGAAGCCAAGAGCCGTTCAGATATTAGACAGTCTGAAAGTTAGTGACCTTCAGCATCAGGGCCAGCACGTAAAACAACTGCCACGTACGCTTCTCCGAGCGAAAAGATATCCTCGATCCAAAACGGTCAAGCTGCGTTCACGGGGAGAATTCACACAGGAAGATTGTCGGGAGCAATTGAGAAGTTATTTTCAAGACGTGATGGAATATTCATCAAGAAAACTAGGAGGAGGGACGACGCGAGTCCTGGGAAGTAATTGCAGCGATGATGGTAGAAGGAGAGCACCTTCGGCAATACCCGGCTTGGTCCGATATTCGTTCAACCAGTGCTCTCTTCTACTCGAAGCTTTGGTTCAGCTTCCTTGATAAACAAAGTGGCTAAAAGATGCTATTATCCCGTCTTATTACCCAGTAATAAAGTTGAATGCAAGCTCACGCCCTTTAATCAATGGTGCATTTGATTCTGTTGGATGTAACAATGTATTCTTTCGAACACGATGGGCTCCTTATCGTATCGCATTGTATCCGTAGATAGCTGTGGTATCGTACTCTGACTCTCCACATTTTGCTCCGTTCACGCTCATTATAACAGCGCGCGCCTATCAGCTCAATAACCTGGGAAAATGCCGCATGCTAACCTTATAAGAAAGCCTCTGACAATGATTCTTCTATCTTCCCGACCATCATGTTCGCTAACATGTACAAATTAGCTCTGAAACGCAAGCCGACTCCCCAGTCCAATCCAGCTACCAAGTCCCAAAAGTACATCCGCATTTCAAAGGGCAAGAAGTACTATGTCTTTTTAAAGTCCCAAGTGCCCACCTACCAGGTCTGTCGTTCTAAACTTCACGATTGTACTCACCCCTCACCCGCTATAGTGGTTAATCTATTACATATGCGAATGCATCCCAGGCATGTATCGAAAAGTGCACAATCGCTTGCATCCTATCCCGATAGTCATCAGAACATATGACTTGCCCTCCTGTAGGGGGAATTGTGTCACTATTCCACCCAGTTGGTGGACAACGGTAATCGCCGACATCGATAACATCCATATCGTGAGTTATCATTTACCGCTGGAATTGGTTGAAATATTTGTAGGTTTAATGGTTACACAAACATGGTTGTGATACAACCTCCTGGGTTGATCCTACGAATTCAGTCCCCACCATAGGCCATGACTCCATCCAAGCACCGTTCCCATGTAATGAATAAATTTCATTTTCCTCCTCGTAAATCGAAGTACGACGACGTATCTAAGTTGACCGTTCTCCTCTCATATCAATGGTCTACGAAATATCAGACACCCGAGTTTGGGGGTTAGGGAAGAGTAAATCTTCTGGGTTGACTATATCTGACAATCTAGGCGCGCGCCTTGTAAAGCTGTATATGTTGTACATGTTTAGCACTCGGGACTACCATACTACTGGGTGTATGAAGATTTCCTCCATCTATGTGTGATACATTCACACCGATCAGCTTCCAAGAACCAGGAGCGCCTGTGTCACGTCCGTCAGTTGGTATTGTCGTCTCGTGCGACCTGATATCAAGCCTTCCTGCATCTATTTCCATCATGATCAAGTCTTCTTTTGTATGCTGTGTAATGAATGAGTTTCGTTACGAGAGAGTACAGTTGAATGTGAACCATAAGGTATTTCCCTACAGTACCAAAGCCGTAGCGACGCACTTGTACTCATCCGCATCCACATCCTCATCCAAATTTACATTCCACGTAATGATCTGTCGCCGAGTCTTAGCTGCGAGTAGTGAGGCCTGTTGGCCTCATAAACTCTTTGGGCCGGTTCTGCAGAATAAACGAGAGAAACATACTAATCGAGTTCTCATTAGCTCTAGAGACGATGTTAGAATTCTTGAGCACGGGAAAGGACGGTATTAGTTGCAACAGCTTTCGGTGCATATCCTGTGAGAATGGTATTTCCATAACGAGCTCTTCGAGTGACGAGAATGGACGCTGGGATATCTAAAATTAACACTGGATAATACTACAGCAACCAGTGCTTACCTCCAAAACGCGCGTCAATGCAAGAGGTCATGGCATCCCGCTTCTTGGCATGTATTGATGAGACATAATCTTTTCGTTTTACCAATATAGGCATCTGTGAGACGCCGTAAGATTATGCCGATAGGTACACAATCACCATCAGGATCTACGAGCGTCCCTGTTAGTTACTATGAGGTCAGATACACAGAGACGAACCTGGACCGTGCACCTCCAAGTCTTCGACATTAAGAGGCCCCAAAAGAAAGCGTATGTTGGAATGACATCTGGAGATACGCAGGTCCCGGATAGCGATTATCATCTCAGCGAAGTCCTGCGGCTCCGCATCGCAGCGATCCGGTTCTAGTGTCACGAGAGACGCCATCGTATTCTCGAGAATCAAGTGTATGAAGGGGCCTGATCCACCACTCACACAAACGTGATTTATATTGTTCATTGACACCAAGACCGGTGAATGGTGCGAGACAGGTCGAAGTACCCATCCACGATTACGTACAGGAACCTAATAGATGCTAGGCGCCCAGAATCGAAGGAAACGATGTTGGGTTTAGGATTTCCGTTGATACTAAAGATGAATGTGATGTTCCTCCAAAGGAAATGACGGGCTATGTGATATAGGATGCGTTTCTCTGTGAGACAGAGTGCACGGAGAGTATTGGGATCAACGAAGTGCACGATGTATGAGAGCAGTTCGTGCGGGAGGTCTAGCAGGTGCATTTTGGAACGAAGGGTAAGAAGGAGGGATCACTGGGTTGTCAACGTTCATATATCCGAATGAATAGGCGCATACAACTGAGGTAAGCCTCGGTCCCCTATGGAAGAATGAGCAAATCCAGCCACATTGGGAGCACAGCAAGACGTACATCCTGTTAACCGAGAAGACGGCCCGTGCTAAGCATATGAATGCGCCGGGAATGGTGGTGATGTCGGACAATATCAAAACTGAGCGGCCCAGCGCCACACCGAGAATGAATGGGCGCATACAGCTAAAGATACACCTCAGGCCTCAGGGTCCATTCTTGTCTATGAAGGAATGAGTAAATCCGATGCGCTCAGGAGCACACTGAGACGTACGTCGAATCGGTATCATAATTGTAGGTTGACTGTGCCGCGTGAAGCCTGACAGTGCTAAGCATGTGCGCGTAAAAGGCCAATGCAGGGGATAGTGCTGATGCAGATGTGGGACACGGGGCCGTTGAAATATACTACATGAGCGATCCTCACGGATCTAAGCAGCTTGTTTACTCACCACATCCCGCTTCGATCAATCCATAACTATCTCAACAAACATCGGGATCCACTATCGGGAAGCATCCATCTTATTCCATAAGGCGCTCTTCCTTGGTAATGGGCGCGGTAATCGACGTGGTGTTTGTAAAAAGAGGGCTGATGTTATGATGTGGCTGTGCCCACGGATCAATTATTTGATCAGGACTCCGACCTGCCTGAGACTGCCTTCGTTGAATCCTTGCAAAATGAGCGTCAGCAGTTACGCTAACGGCTCCTAGAGCGACTTTATCACTATGTAGTGAGTAATTTAATTGCTGGAGAATATGATGTCTACGCCTTGCACCAATGACGGGCCTTTTGAGTACTCGGATGTCTTAGTCCGCAGCAAAGGGCATATACTACTACCCTAGCTCACTGACGAGTAGATGTGCACTAACGAGACTGTTTCGTTCTATTTGCCGCTACCCTTACGAATCAAAAATAATCCTGAGGACACAGAAAAATCAGATTGGGATACCGGGAATCGAACCACGTCTACCGTAAATCCCAGCGAATACACTATGTGATTACAGAGAAGTAAGTATCGTTGTCTCTATACCAAGGAATGTGTAAAGCGAAAGGGGCAATACAATAGGTATTTCATCCGACAGTTCTATTCCGACACTGGTGATATTTCCTGTTAATGTACTCCAGAAATCCGGTGCATAGTGTCCACCCCGGCTCATCCTGTCCATTCTCCCGCTGTTCCATCCGCTATTTAGATAGTGGTAAACCATACTCCGTGCATTATTAACACACATTAGAAGTCAGTATCCCACTGCCATCCTTCAGAGAGAACATGATTTGTCCCTAATTACGGAATGTCAGTGTAACAGTCGCCTTCCATAGAGTATGCGGGTCGAGGTTTAATTCCCCGTATCTGAATAAAGATTCGTACCGCAATATGGTTTCTCCGATTATTTGTCTTGAACCATGGTGTTCCAACATGGTGCCGTATGTCTCGAATAATAGTCCTCATAACAGATCGTTCAGCCCAATTCCGAAAATAAAATGCACAGTGAATGCTACGATAACAGGTCCCATGGTCGATATGGTATAACGGCCCGGGCTGGGTTCGATCCCCAATTCCTATATTTGTCAACTGGAAGATTGTGTTTGTTCCTTGGTTTAAATTCAACAGATGTTCTCCAAAAAATTCGATTTTCACAACAAACGATGGATATCGTATCACTCAAGTGCTGAGGCCTGAGGCTCCGCATTACAGAGATACAACTCTAGAGCCATGAGAAGCGTCATTGTATTCTCAAGAATGAAGCGAATGAATGGGCCTGATCCGCCACTCACATGGACGTGCTTCAAGTTCATCGCGCCGGCAAATATCGGGGGAAAAGATGAATAAACATTATGCTCGATTATAGAGTCCTGTGCGAGTAATTTATTGGACACACTGCGCTAGAGGTGTATACAATCAATCACTTAACCTCGGAAAAATCTCTCATTCTCTCCTTTCCAGGTGTCATCTTCTTGCAATGTTACGATTCCTTGTTCATCCTCTTCCCAGCCCATGCTATGCACTCCTCGCTGGCACAATCTAGAGAGCAGTCGGATTCTCGGTCGAAAATCCCATGATACTATGCATGCTACATATGATTACAACGCAATACGAAGAAGGAAGGACTCACATTGGCGAGGGCGAGCAGGATGGTGAAGCGAATGACTGCTTTGTAGTGCATTGTTTTTGTAAGGGAATAAATGTCTGGGTGGATGGTAATATACCTGCGCGGAACGTGGCTGATCAGCTCAATCCGCAGTGTGACCCAGTTGGCATCTTTCGTTTTGGACAACACTTTAAGTAGACAACTAGACGTCCAGAGTTGCTTGTCATGCATGACCTTGATGTGATAAAAAGGACTGTGAGAAGTGTAAATGCCTTGTCATCTCAGAGAAACAATTCTGCTTACTTCTGAGGGATATCCAGTGGTCCAGGGCTGGAACGATAAATGGAAGTTGACAGGCACGTCGACCGTGTACAGTCACATCGGCCTTCTTTCCTGAACCACCATATCCATCGATCGCATCGTTCAAGGCCGATAATAACAGGACCGAGTGCCCCTCGAGAGATTACAACGTTCTGTATCTCCTTGCTGCGAGTTGGCGTTATACCTCAGTTGAACGATAGTGAAGAGTAGGATACGACGGACGCTGGTTTTTGATTCATATTTTACGCCGGACGATGGAGACGATTTATTCAAGGCGGGATCAAGTAACGTAGCTGCGTGGAGCGACGAAAAACTTAATTTGGTTTATCCAGATGACCGTGTATCTTTGTTCGTCGACTGTAACCCAGCAGTTGGTATAATAACCCTGTATCGACAACCAGCTTTCATGCGCATACGGCCAGCTTATGGCACAATTTGCGGTCGATTGGGTTCAATACGGCATCTACAGCACTCACCGCATCAAGAAGAACCCGTCGATGAACCAATTAACAGAGAAGATGTTCGCCTTGCTTTGCTACCAAGCTTACCTGGATTCGTTCATTCTTCAGTAGACGCCTTGCTTCGGTTGGGCAGTTATCAACGGCACGCCTGCTCCTGTTGTGGATGCCTGTGAGTGGGTCATCAATCCTTTGACGTCACGTCCTGCCTTTTTCGAGACTGGCCGAGGTTCGCTTGCCTTGATTGTACCCGAACCTTGGTCCTATACCTGCTCCTTCCCATGATTACAAGGACGTCAAAAAGCTGGGAGATGCATGTTCGATAATGCGCTAGGATCTCCAGCAACATACCTTATACCAGAGCTACCAGAACGCATACTTGTATTGAATACCAATATCCCCTTATACACACACAGAACGAGGTCACTGGCTATCTGTTGTACATGACGCTTCGATATTTGACCCTTGCACAACTGCTTACCTCCCAGCGGAGGCGTTCTCAACTCGTCGTCGACTACAGGGGCCGCGATACCCTCCACGCTCTGCCTCTCATGCTGACAGGTGTCTGAAACCACATAATATATAGACCTTGCTGCAGACCGTTACCATTGTTCTCGATATCGGGTATGCGGAATGTGGGGAGGATGATCTTGAATGGAAGTGGCGTTAGTGCGTGGAAGTGTCTATGGAGATGAAGTTGACGGTGACTGAGAATCTTCTGATAGGAATAGACGGCTTTATCATCTTTGACGATGTTGATGGTTTCATTGCATTCGTCGTCCTGTGTATACAGGATTCGGTCTATGCTAACCTGAGCCTCTCGGTGGCGGTCCATGATTGCGATAGGCTGAGAATTCGCCGTGCCGTGCATGCCGCGCTCCATCCACGTTCTTGTCACGCGTCACACTTGTTACGTGTTCTTTTTTGAGCACCGATTGCTCTTCCCCTGCCGCCTTTCTGACGATTAATGCTACAACCTTGTGGTCCCGACTCTTAAAGGTCCTTTCGCACGAAATAAGCCCTGCCGTGGGAACGCTGCCTCGCTATTATCCTCCATCTCATCTTCAACACCATGGCGTCTTGACTCTTGACCAAGGGGGGCACGGCTAAAATCCGGCACATAGGGTAGGGGGGAGGGGGGGGAGGGGTCTGAGCCTTAAACGCGAAACCGACATGCCTTATTTAGTACTGTTAAGGCCCTGCTGGAGGTCTGGTTTATGTGTATTTCAACTGATTCATACAAATATACTTTTTTTCATGCTTAAATAGTCTTCTTAGGCAGGTTCCTAGCGAAAGTGAGGTAGGGCAGCTGACCGGCAATGCTCGGCAATGAACCGGCACAAGCCGGTACCTTCCTGGTAGCTTACGAAGCATTACTAAGCAGTCCCAACATGGATATATTATTACTGTATATGGCAGGAGAGGGGGGGAGGGGGGGGGTTGGCCTGACCTTAAACACGAAAATGTACGTCATGTGCACAATTTTATTTCCGCCACCCCTTGCTCTTGACCAGCCTAGTATCCTACCAGCTTTATAAGTTGAATCGTAACAATACGAGGTTGGATACTGGAACGAAATTTTCAGGCTGTTGTCGGAAGATATAGCACTGATAGATGTATGTCCTCCTTCGGTCAGCATTGCAGATGACCCATGTTAAACTACCTCCTAGTGATGCCTACATCTCATCAAGCAGCCTGAGGCCTCATTTGACTTGGACTTGGTAGTTGGCTTTCTCGTGAGCCTCAAGAACCTGCAGTCCTGTGGGAGTGCTTCAGCTTCAGCTGATTCCCCTCATGGTCACCTTTGCAACCCTCCGTTTGACGCACAGATTCTGACACTTGATGTTGCACATTGTTCTTATTGACAGCTTTTTTGGATTCAGGTTGGTGTATGGGGAGGATATAATTGGTGAGCATGGCCATCTATTCATGGTTCCTTCGCAGCATGCTACAATTCTTTCCACTGACGAACACTTTTCCAGCCCAGCAAGCCGACGTCTACATCTTCGATGTAGTGTCGACAAATCAACCATTACCAAGAACGTCAGTGAGACACTCAAGCTCAGCGCATCCATGTATCCCACCTGTATATGTTCTGCCTGTCTATTTTTGTCTTATTACAGACTGTGTTCTTGTTGGTAGCATCTTCACTGATGTTTATGCTGTTCAACGCCTTTACAAGACACTGAGTGAGGAACAGATGAAGGTCTTGGGTTGTCTTCGAGGTGTATAGTTGAAGTATATTCTCCATATCATTGCAGATGACCTGGCCTGACCCCCCTTCATAGATGTACCTGCAACTCATTGAACAGCCTCGTTCGACTTGTGCATGGGAGTTAAATTGTTTGTTCCTTTTGAGTATAACCAATACCTATGGTTGGTAAATTTCAGTGAGTCTTCTCTCTTCGTCTTCATATGTAAAAGTGATGATGTTGTTACCAACTGATCAGTATTGACTACTGTGGTGAGGGAAGCATGGGGTCGTAATTGAATATCAATTTATTATGTTGTTATTGTGTTGAACATGCAATTTGCACCATGCCCATGCAGAGCAGCCCACCTTGGCAAACTTCAGGGCTCGGGTATGCCACACCCTGCGATGGCCCACCGCTTCATTCTTGTGTAGGCATGTGGGTAGGGAGAAGGGAGCGTGCTGATCTCATCTCGCAGAATATGACAGTGTGGTAGTTGTCCTATGTGCATGTACATGAGAATGAAATATGAGGTAAGAACCTGGGAGATGCTGAATGCATTGTCGTTAAAGTATGGGATGAGATCCTTGAGCATCAGAACTGTGTTCGACAACTTTTCTAATTCTCTGGAACTCAGACCAGCTGTCTCACACTGAGAACTGGTAGGAAAGGCCTTGGTAATGTATCCTATTAGTGTTGGACAACGGGCGTTGGCTACGTGAAGAACTGACCATCCAAGCAAAATACAGGGGGACTATCCATGTTACTTTGGTCAACTCTCGAGGAATGGATCCGGTGAACAAGCAGCGGTTTTCATCGTGCTGAAAGACTTGTGTTTGTATCGAAGGTATGACATCAAACTATTGGACATCATGAGCTCGATTGGAAGGAAAACGAAAATACTGTACAATATTCTGTGGATGGGTAAGGCGACACCCATTGAGGAAATCTTCGATATGTGTTGATTGCATGGCTTTGAACAACTACATCTCCATCATGAGTATAGGGCTTTTCTTTTTCGGCTCTGTAAAAAAAAGACTTCGATGCTAATTTCATACAGTATATTGGGGACGGACCAGCAAAATACCAATCATAGTCTCCTGGAGGGAGAGCATCTGTGGAGAGCATAGGTATCTTGGGTCCCGTAGGTAGGATACCATACATCAAGATGCCACAAGTGCGCACTTCCACAGGGCAGAGGTGGAACTCTTTCCAAGATGCCTGCATTATATCTCGTGTCCATCTTTTGAGGAGAGCGCTTGTGACAGGCGTGAGGCGCTGGTTGATTCCTGTCAATGATGGTGCATTAGTCTTTGAAGACCGTCGATGTAATCAGACCCCATCTCACATATAATGAGGTGACTTGGATATGTGTTCGACCAAATGAAAGTATCACACTTGAATTTGGAGGATATTCAGGACAGGATATGCGATGGTCGAGGATCCGTCATCAACGGAGGAGGAAGAAACGTCCGGGTCCGAATAATTGAAATTCCATGTGGAGGAAGCGGGTTGATAATTGCATGAGCTAAGTGTTGAAAGACTGGCTTAAACAGAGTTTGGCTCCAAGTGGCGTCTAGGTAAAATGTGGTATGTATTCGCACATTGCATTAAGTTAAAGGATAACGTGGTCCACGAATAAGATTCCAAGAAGAAAAGAAAAAGATGAGTAATACTTGAGATTTGTGACTGTGGTCGAATAGCGAGCCCACAATGAATGGAATGTATTCCCTCCGGTGCATCAATTGAGCAAGACGAGATACATACCTACGAGAACATTTTTTCGACTCCATAAGGAAGAAAATTCACGTTGCAGCAGTAGAATTCGATAAAGAAGCGACAGTATCATGCAAGACAGAACCGATGGCGGTCAAGAGCAACACATGAAACGTTCGGGCTCGGACAACACGCCAAACGATGATGTTTGTTAGTCATGCCGAATCTGACCGTAGTGTCAATTGTCTGTAGTTTTCGAACGAAGGGAATATAGCGTACCTTCCGCATTATATCGATGCCCAGAAGTATTCAGCCCAGAATTGTCGTTAGGAGACTGGAATAATTGAAAGAGGTAGACCTAATCAACCCGGTTTTGTGTCAATCAGTCGAGATATTCACGCGTGGTAGCGACGCACGTCACTGTTATGGTCCTGTCAATCGAGGCTGATCCTCCCGCCAAGAATCAACCATTGCTTATTTACATGAAGGTACGATGCGCAAGGCACAGACGGGCAGGTGAAGATGCGTATATCCTGAGAAATTTATGTCCAACAAGGACTGTCTTTCGAAGATGCTGGGATTCAGTCACTCGAACATGGTCACAGCTGCCATAGACGAGGGGAAAGATTCACCACCTCATAAGCTTTCCAGTCGAGGAATAGTCAGGCGCTCGAAGGATACTCTGTAAACAGATATCAGATAATCGTTATTGAGGAAGAAAATAGCACGCATACCAGAGTCAATGTCGAGGTCTTAGCACATCGCAGGTACAGTTCACTTTCACATTCGAGCAGACTAGCAGTGGTATGTATTGGAGGGAAGTGCGCCCTTCCTGCATTATGTACGTTAACACGAAGTTACACCGGGCAGTGATTTTCAATGACACTTAGAATGACGCTGCTTTGTAGACAAGAAAGCCGTCGTGTTTCTGGATTACGAGGGTATACTTTCCAACCCGTCAACTTAGGCAACCCGTGAAACGACGATGTCCACTAGGCCAAAGCAAGAGTCGACTCGGTCAAATTGATACCTAATTCCCTCAGCCACAGCTGTACAGAGCTATTGAGGTGATAAACGACAGCTGAGCTTGAAGTGACATGGTTACCGGTCCGGTTATGAGCTAATTCATTCGGGACTCGGTGTCTTTACAAGTACGCCTGCACGCCGATCCAGACAGGTCCTCCTGACACTGTTCACTATTCAGAGGGTGAACATTGATGTCAAAATGCAAGGAGCTAACGGCCCAATAAATATGCATACATGCTGTTAACGAGGTTCAAGAAGGTAACCGCTGCGGACGTTGGGACTCACACTGCTCTGCTTACATAGACCGTTGTCGTAATATTTCAGGTTCACGAATATGAGGATGTTCACCTCCCAATCACCTCCTAAGCTTTTTTATCCCATAGGCTCTTCAAGCGCTCGATGACTACAAACAAATACCAGGCGAAATCGTCAAAGAAGGACAATATCACGCATACCAGACGAGTAAA
The DNA here is from genome assembly GCA_900157415.1 of Armillaria cepistipes. Taxonomy (NCBI): domain Eukaryota; kingdom Fungi; phylum Basidiomycota; class Agaricomycetes; order Agaricales; family Physalacriaceae; genus Armillaria; species Armillaria cepistipes. The sequence goes on along the minus strand of FTRY01000013.1, from coordinate 1,216,011 downwards.
AGCCAAGAGTTTACATCACAGATGCAGGTCATTCTTGCGTTCAAGCCTTACAGTCCAGCAGGGGCATCCATTTGAGGAACCGTGTCTGGTAGTTATGTCCGTCATCGTGGTGACAGTACTGTTCATCTTCATGGTGATGCTTATACGTCTAACTCGGTAGTTGGAATCAGTCATGACTGCACTTATTACATCTGCATTGAATGCAACGGAATTTCATGAACGCTTCGTTTCCCTCATGCAGGAAACAAACGCTACTGTGTATCTTAATGCTACCAGAAATTCAGAAAACGTCCAGCACATTCGATTCAATACTGTAACACAAGCAGCCAGCACAGGTAGACAAGAAAAATTTCCGCCGCTACTACTTTCAAGTTGTCACCGGACCTCCAACGCCCATTTCTGACCCATTTAGTCGACTTGAAGACAAGGTATAATCTATTTTGATTCTACCGGAGTACGCAAGAATGTTGACCGCAATTCAGAACCTTTTTCTTATTCTAGTACGTATTATTTATATACAGTGAGGGAATATTAGCTTGTAAATATATCGTACTTTCTACTGGGGGACCACGATTCAGACGTGGGACAGCTCATCATCGACTATCTTGTTTACAGATGGCGAATTAAGGTATCTGTCATCTTCAATGGCACCGTTCTTTTGAAGAATATGGGACATTTCTGGTTCGAGATCAGGATTCAAAGTAGTCCACCTAAAAATATATATGGAAAGCCTTACCATACTCCTCCTGACCTGGGGGGTCATACTGGGTATGAATCTGGGTCGTGATGTTGACGGCCCTGCAACATGTAACGTATGAGGCCTGATAATGAAGTTATGAAGAAAGGCGCGTACACGGCACTCCGTGTCCTCTGTCCCGTTTGGCCACTGACTGTGGTATTGTATACATCAATACCGGTGGAATGCGCCACCTTGATGAGAAGACACGACATGGACATCTCGATTTGGAGCTTGACGATATACGTGATAGGATGAAACTAGCAACACTATCGTCAGAGAACTCCGCGCTAAAATGAGAACCTACCTGAGTATAAACGAAGGGATTCTTGAGAGTTGTGACGCCCATGAGAAGAATATCCATCCCAATGGAAACAATGATGATACGCTGGTTAAAGCTGTTTTCAAGAAATCGTCAAACGCAGCTATACAACATTCGCATTGGAACTTACCGCATCACCCTGTCGTATTTCTTCAAACCGTGGTCCACAAGGCGGCCTTTTACCATGCGAATGAAGAGGATGTTTAATGCCAGGTCCAACACTGAAACATAAACTATGAGTCTCTCTGGACAAGAGTTCTCGGGTACTCGCGAAGATAGATAGCTTTTTCAAACTTGTCCCACCTACAGGAAGGTGAGGATATCCGATAGACGAGTCGCGAGTACGGCACTCACCACTTATTCAACTGTAAAGGATCACGTCAGTTCTTTCGAACTTCAAAGACGAAAGGATAAAAGAACGTACACTCATATATGACGAATTAATCTGTAACTCAGCAGGAATCCCTGTGTAGTGACGCTGAGGTATAAAGCGCTTTCAAGGATAAGATGTTCGCTCACAAATACAAGACGTAGAAATGGAAACGACAGAAACAACCCCGATAACCACGAGCTTGAGTGTAAGCTATGCGAAATGATACTGTGAGCTTTGATATCTCGAATGAGAAGAAAAGGAGGTGCCTCACTCTCTGAGATGGTTGCTGAATTAGAATACACAACCGGTTGACGATGATGAGCATCAGACATTGAACCTTCAGAACAGCAGTTAGTGCGTTATTAAATAAGTTGCCTTAATGACGCTTACCTGAACAATCCAGCAGATGATGCATGCAAGAAAAAATCCAATGCTGGGGTTGATAAACTTCTGCCTATGATTTCGAAGGGGTTTCCGTGAAGTCGCGAAGCTGAGCAGAGATTGAGAGAGAACCTACAGATAACACCAAGCTATAATCTTTCGGGAAAGAGCGTATGAGCACTTGCCAATGACAAGGATACGATAAAGGCTCACCGCATAGGTTGTGTTCCTGATTTTAGAAAGTCAGACTTCACGACTGCGGTCAACATAGAGAGGAGACATACGCTAGGATTTCAAGCCAGATCATGATAATATAGGCAGAAACCTGTAGTAGATGCAGAATATTAGAGCCGGCAGAAAACCCGACCAAGAATCGGACCCTGCTGGCTCGTTTGGTTTCTAACACAGCACGCCATATAACTTGGATAGAAAAGCCAAACTACAAGACGATTCAGATAAAAGGAAGTATAAAATTCGAGCTCGCACTCACGAAAAAACCGAAGACGATAGAACCAAGGATCGAATCTCCTCTACTCACGTACAGCAGCTCAAACCTAGGGAATATTTACACTAAGTCTGGGCCATAGAACGAAAGTTAGATGACGCATACGGCTTCTCGGTTTTGAACCCGATGTCGAAGGTCTGGGAGTCGGACATTCTTCTAGCTGCTTGCCAGATGCCGTCAAAAGCGAGTAAAGAGCGTGAAAGTGAACTCTGGAGTTCGTAGGAAATATATCCTTCCAAGGACATTATATATCGCAATTTCAGGATAGGAGCAGCCCATCAGAGGTGGTCCTCTACATTCTCCAATGACATGATTATCGGTGGAAACCAAAAGGAACCACTCTGACCAGCAATAGACCTCGACATGTTCACGTTGTCAAGCCGACATTTCCCCGCCAAAAGTACGTATCTAGGCCACCGCAAGCCCTCGACACCGGTTGATACATCTGATGGGTCCAGCCCGTTATGCTTATTATCTTGTATTTTGCATCTCGTTTCGTTGGAAGGTGTTGCAGCAATGCCTTGTTGATTTCTTTTCTTGGCGATACGTACAAGGACCCAAGCCTCCTGATGCGAAAATTTTCACAGATAGAGAAATCCCCGGAGAATGCGGACCCTGAACACAAACACCGCTTGCTCTGGACGAAGAGTTGAAAATTTTCGTTTTCTTTCTCGCTTGGATTGACTCAAGCACCGACGTTCCCGCACTCTCGTGGATTTGGGACTCAATGTGCATCCTTAACACCGTTATCCCACTGTCGTTAAGTTATAAAAATCAGTATTCGAACTATTCACCCGACACGTAATTTAGTAGTCCCATTCATTTCGGTTGATTTGCAGCACAGGATGATCGGACCGTGCCATGCGAGAACTGCAGATCTCTGTTTCAGTCTCCGCTCGCCTGAAGCGGCCCGAGTTCTCCCGCAATGCTTATCCGGACCAAACGGAATCCCTGGGAGAAAACTCACTAGTACACTGACATGCTTCGCTGCTCTGTTTCGACAGGAACCTGTGTATTTCCATCAGAGATTCATGACTCCCATTTATATACGTACATTTAGATCTCCGTAGTCCGTGACGTCGCGGATTGACATTCGTACAAACACAATTGGTTCACAGGATCGCAGTCAAAGTTAAAAAGTGTAAATCCTTACCTACTTCACCGGCTGCAATCGGTTTTTGAAACATTTGATGGAGAAAACCACGCGCAGCAATGCCAACAGTAGCCCTTCGATGTTCGTGATGTTTCTTAAAGATACATGCCCCTGCGCGGCCGCGTCTTAAACGGCTTCGAGATCCTCAGCCGAGTCGCCCGGCCGAACAAGGAAAAAAAAACGGTAGCAATGCTTTCCAGCCCATGGCCGTTTTCCAAGGCAGATAGAATGCCAATAGCTTCTATGATACCTGACACTGAAGCCAAGCGTTCTATGTCAGTCAAACTTCAAGGCCTCAAGTCTCAGCGAAATTGCGGCAAGTGCGGCATATTTCGTCAAATTAATTGGCTGAATGATCTCCTACTTCACCGCACTTTGATAAGGCAGACAACTAAGCGATCACGGTATCTACTACAATGGAAATTTCGATCACAAGTTCTTCGCGACGGCCGCTCCTTCTGTTGTAGACCTTCGTGTCGGTTTCCCCAAAGATCGTTTTCGCCTGTAGAAACTAGCATTTGAAGTACGGACTTATCTTTTCTTGCGCTCGGAACACCTTGGGTTTTTTGTCCTTACGGAAAAGATTCATGAATGAGATCGTATGGTACGACGCGTCGGACTCGCACATGCACTGCACGCGGATCAATCGTATTTAGGAGCTGCAAACAGAAATTCCCGCTGCCTTGGTTGCGGCTTCTTATCCTTTGCTATTGACAGCATTTCTGGCTGTAGATTCGGTCAAATCTAATTGATTCCCCCCTATCTTGGATATTGTATGGCGTGGGTTTTCCAGCCTAGAAAGTCCATTCCGTCGTCCTCTGACTGGAAATGTTTCGGTTGCTGATGAAAAATGATCTCGTTCCAATTCTTGCTGCGCACGGTAGGTAGGTAAGTAGTATTACACGGTAGTGTCCACACAGTGAACGCCGTTCCCAGATATTATGTACACGACAAAGGAAGTAAGTAAGCAGTAAATACGTACATTACAACTTTCATCTGTACGACACCCGGACCCAACCCCCCGGGATCCTGTAATCAAGATCGGTCTGCCATACTGCTCTCAGTTCCGACATCTTTTCGGGGGCCCATTGAATGCATGGAAGCTTTAGGTACACCGTTGCGTTGTCGCTGCGTGTCCTTCGTCCATGAGTTTCAATATGTATCAACGCAAAAGCTGCGGACGTCAGAAACATTATGGACAGCTATTTGTTGTGACCATCCATGAAACACCAGATCGTTTACTGGAAGGGTGACCACCACCGAGCGAACCTTTTTGCTTCTACGCTGTGCTTATTCTCTAGTCTCAAGACTCGAGTCCAACACCTGTACTCATACTCAAGGAGATCTAACCGTTGCCTAAATGCAAGTCAGTCGTCAAAGTTCCGAGTCCTGTGTATACAGGCTCGGTCTTTTGCGGGATTTTGGTTCGGTGGCGGTGCATTCTGGTTAATTACGTGTACGTCGGCCCGCAGGTCCGTACCATGACGTCGCTGTGCGGTTGTCACCGGCTCCTGAGCATCGTTGCTCTTCTTACTTTGTTCTTACTTTTTCCGTTGATATCTGCTTGCAGGCATACTTCTCTCTGCAGCACCTCATATTTGCTTTGATGCACATTCAGTATCCTGCTTTGCGCTTCCAATGTCTGTTAACCTGTGTTTCGCTCTGCTTTATCTGATCTCTCTGCTCCCTGCAGCAGCGTTTCATCAGTCATGTCCAAAATGCCATCGACAGCCCTCATCTGGCACTGGTAGCCGCCTTCTCTATCCTCGTCTTGACTCGCTCGCATCATTTGTCCTGCACCTTATCCGAAATGCTGTATGGATGGACAGGCTGGCCAATCCCATTTCATTCGTCAAAGCTGTATCCACCCTGTCGCTTGTCCATGTATAGAAGATCTCTGAGGCAGGACTTACGGAGGCACACCCGTCTGAATTTAAACATGGAATGGCAGGGGGGTTCCTCGAGTCACTTCGGTGGTCTTCTCTCCGTTATGTTCAGGTTTCAGGTACGTACCTCATGGACTGCATCGACAACACACACATCTCGTTTCTAGCTCATCTATGGCCACTGCCACTCTCAGAGCCAGCCTGTTTGATACAGTGGCCTTGTAGATAGCCTACCATGCACATCCATTTTATAGGCCTTTGTGCCGCTTACCACACTGACGCCTTCTCAGGTATTTAATACTATCCATCGTTTATAATGTACGAATTTCGCAAAGAACGGGATCTTAAGGATCATCGCAATACCGACGGCACACACAAATTTATTCCATACATTAGTGCCCCCACTCTCGCCCTGTCTTCAACGAATCACGGAAAGTATAGTTGGTGGTTTGACTGCTGCCCCTGATGCCGCTACCCCAAAGCGTTGATGACAATGACTTTCCTTGATGCACAAGCTACGCTTAGAGATCATCTCTTGCCGATGAGGTGGACGTACCTTCTAATGACATATAGATACCAATAGCGTGTTTCTGGCGATCCTTGAATCCGGTTGGTACTGCGCTAGGTGTACCCTTATGTACTTCTTGTTACGCTTATGCTGACTCGCTTCTCCAGGTATTCCTGCCGTCCTTATTATGCCGACATCGTTGGTTCTCTTCCTTCACATACCGTGGGATGCGGCAATCGCCTTCCCGGGATAGATGTGCGAACACGCTTTCATCCCATCATCGCTATATGGAAACTCAGAGAATCACCTACCGATAATGCAACCCAGTTGTTGGTTTCCTATCCGGCGCTACCATGCTACAATCGGAATCCTCGACAGGCATGTTCGACGCTTGCCACGGTACCTGTCCTCTACTGACGTCGAGTCTGCAATATTGATTTTGAGAGCGTTATACAAAAGAAGGGGGTCGGAAGAACGGCCTCTCAGCTGTCCATGAATTGAGTATCACTGCATTTGCTTCGTGATCTAGACCTTCCCCCTTCACACAGGACTCGGACCTGCCACGCCCCGCGATGGCCCACCACTTCATCGGTGGTGTTCGTGCCGGCAGCTTTGTACCAGTATTCCTGATAGATGTTATAACGCTTCAAGCTTGTTTGACGCACCTAAATGAAGCCATATGGCCGCCCTGCTCATACTTTGCCTTCTCCTCCATGGATAATCTTACAGTCTCGTCGTCTCTACCTAGTAAGATCGTATTAGACTGTGTGGATCAGAGGATAGCACACGTACGCGCTGCCAAAATCCTAGCGGCCATTTTTCAGCATGCGCGCTGTATCATATCCAATAGACGGCAGCACCTACTCTCGAGTCTAGTCTCACATAGTGTCATCGGAAAAGGACGCAATGATAGTAATGAATATTTGAATAGGTGGGGGGACGTGTTAGATAGAGGGCGGGCCCTGGATACACGTAGTGCCTGTTCTTTCGAAACACCTTTCCATCACCTCTCCACATCGTTGAGGTGGCATTGAACGATCATCCACAGACGAAGAATCAGATAACATTCTTTTGTTCCTGGGCACAGACGGTTACGAAGGAATCATTCGCAAATGGTGTAACGGCCAACGTTATCGACCGAGTACCCCAAGGCGGTCTTTTGGGGTTCAATTCACCGTGTATGAATGAAGGTGACGGCTCCTTAGACCCCAATTTTGGTTCTTGTGCCACGTTACGCCAGGATTCTGAGATATTTGGCAGGTTTGAAAGATTACGCAGTGAAAAAAATCCGATTTGTTGCGAATTCAGTCGGCTGTACCTTCCCTCAGTGATTTCTTTTCTTCGAATTGAGCATGGATGCATAGACGGGAGAATATTAAATATTTAAATAATTCTCTGCCAGAAAGAAAAAACTGTCAGTGATGCATATATGCGTCGCAAGCGATACCCTTACAGTACCAAAGTCGCAGTGACTCATTATCGAGTGGTATACATTCAAATCTTCATTCCACACCACATACATTATGATAATCTGTTGGCGAGTCCTAACTGCGAGTAGCGAAACCTACCAAACTTTTAAATTCTTTGAAACCAATCTACGGAAGAAACGAGAGAAACATACCAGTCGAGGTCTCAATAGCCCTAGAGACGATGCGAGATTCCTTAAGCATAGGGAAGGTAGGTATCAGCTGCAACAGCTTTTGGTGCATATCCTGCGGGAGAGGGATGTCCAAAACGAGCTCCTTGAGTGACGTTAATGGGCGCTGGGGTATCCAAAATTAGCTATGGGACACAAAAGCAACCGGGACCTACCTCTAAAGCGCGCATCAAATGCAAGAGGTCACGACATCCCTCGTCTCGGCATGTATCGACGAGACGTAATCTTTTCAATTTGCCAAGATCGGTGTCTGTTAGTCGCCGTAAGGTTACACCGATAGGCATACATTCATCGTCCGGACCTATGAGTGTGCTTGTTAGTTCCTGCGAGATCAGATACGGAGAGACGAACCTTGACCGTGCACCTCCAAATCTTCGACTGTGAGAGGTCCCAAAAGAAAGCGGATGTTGGAATGACATCTGGAGATACGCAGGTCCCGGATAGCGATGGGTATCATCTCAGAAAAGTCCTGTGGCTCCGCATAACAGTCATCCAATTCAAGAGTCACGAGAGTCGCCATCATATTCTCGAGAATCAAGCGGATAAAGGCGCCTGATGCGCCACTCACACAAACATAGTTTACATTGATCATGGACGCCAACACCGAGGTGAATGATGGGAGACCGAGTTCGAAGTACCCGTCCATGATTATGGAGATGGACCTGATAGCTGCTAAGCGCTCGAAATCGAAGGAAAAGAGGTTCAGTGTCGGTTTCTGGTTCGTGCCAAAGATGACAGTGACGTTCCTCCAAAGGAAATGACGGGCTATGTGACATAGGATGCGATTCCCTGTGATACAGAGCGCACGGAGAGTATTGGGATCAGCGAAGTGCATGATGTATGAGAGCAGCTCGTGTGGGAGGTCTAGCAGGTGCATTTTGGAGCGAAGGGTAAGACAGAGGTATCACTAGGTTGTGTACATTCATATACTCGAAATGAATAGGCGCATACAACTAAGGTAAGCCTCGGTCCCCTACGGAAGAATGAGCAAATCCGATCACACTGGGAACACAGCAAGACGTACATCCTGTTAACCGAGAAGACGGCCCGTGCTAAGCATATGAATGCGCCGGGAGTAGTGGTGATGTCGGACAATATCAAAACTGAGCGGTCCAGCGCCACACCGAGAATGAATGGGCGCATACAACTAGACATACGCCTCAGGGCCTAATCTTGTCTATGAGAGAATGAGTAAATCCGACGAGCTCAGGAGCACAGCATGACGTACGTCAAATCTGTGGTATAATCGTTGGTTGACCATGAAGCTCGACAGTGCTAAGCGTGGGCACGTGAAAGGCCAACGCAGGGGATAGTGCTGATGGGCCTTTGAAATACCGTAAATGAGTGATCCTCATTGTATCAAGCAGCTATTTTCCTCACCAGATCCCGCTTCGCGTTCCGTCAATTTATATCTGTCTCGACAAACATCGGGAAGTATCCATCTTATTCCACGAGGGGCTCTTGCTTGGTAACACGCGTGGGTAAGCGACGTGGTGGTTATAAAAAGAGGGCTGATGTGGCTGTGCACACGGATCAACTATTTGATAGGCCAAGAGAATTCTGCGTTCGACCCCTGCGTGCGTGCGTTCAACTGCGTTCGTCTGCGTTTGCGTAAGTTCAACTTGCGTGCGCTTGTGCCCTGATCGATGCGTTCAGATGCGTGGTTGTCTGATAGCTAGTGTCATTTCAATAATACGTCGTAATTATGTTTTCTGTTGAAATTAAACTTACTTGTCCGGATTTCCTGGAGATATCTCCATAACTTATTATGACTCAATAATGAGGTGGAATGGTCTGGAAAGGCTATAAATGCATGCATGTTAGTAAGTGCTAGTATCACAATGAATATAGTACCCTCTGGTGTCGAAGTACTTATGCTGTTCTCGATTTTGAGTGAATCAGGCACCTCTAAAATTAACGCAAAGACTCACGCATCCCAAAAATAAATCACGCATGCGTCCAAACATCGAACGCAAGCGTTTAGAAAGTGCACGCATGCGTTCCTTTTGAAAACGCATGCGTTCGAGATTAAACGCAAGTGTGTGACAGTTATGTGACAAATCTGCGTTCAGTGCGTTCGATGCGTTTAAGTCCGAGTTGAACTAGTTGACTTATGATCGCTTCGATTTCTCCCGCCCGTATTTGCTTTTAGTCACTCACTCTATGCACATATTGTATTGTTATGATGTATTCTAGTTGTGCATAGCCAGGTTGCTGTCAGGGTATCCCTTTTGAGCCAGGATTTGGCTCATTTTCTTCAGCTTGTTCCATGATAGAATGGTCATGGTACCATAGTCTTTACCGAAGATTATCATACCTCATGACATCTAACACATCTTAAAACCTCTGACCGCTCTTACATTTAAAAGTACAGCTCGAAAATCAATGAATTCAAATGTACAGAGACTCTACCATGACAAAGAAAGTCAATTATGGCTGGTGTCAATGTCATACTGGGTATAAAAGCGATAGACAGTAAGTCTTACTTACACTGTAGCTAATGAGGTGAGTTTACAGGTGTCTGTAAGTCCAAATGCACAAGATGCCCAACAAACGCATCCATGTCACGCTCACGCAGACGTGACAAACGCATGCGTGAAAACGCAAACGCACGCACGCAAACGCAAACGCAGAATTCTATGTGCCCCTATTTGATCAGGACTCCGACCCTGCCTCAGATCACCCTCGTTGAATCCCTGCAAAACGAGTGTTGGCAGTTACGCTGACAGCTCCTAGAGCGACTTTATAGTGAGTTGCTAATCGTTGAAGAATACGGCGTACGCCTTTCACCATGACGGTCCTTTTGCTACATCCAAATCAATGACTTAGTCCACAGCAAAGGGGATAGACGGCGCTAGCTCACTGACGAAAACACTTCATGATAGTTACCGCCACACGCATGAATCAAAGTGATCATAAAAACACAGGGAAATGTCATTGGGATACCGGGAATCGAACCGCGTCTACCATAAACTCAGCGAATACACTATGTGATTGCAGAGAAGTAAGTATTGTTGTCTTTATACCAAGGAATGAGTAAAGTGCATGGAACAATCTAATTGTTACTTCGTCCGACAGTTCTGCTCCGACACTAGCAATATTTCCCTGTTAATGTACTCCAGAAATCCTGTGCGTAGCATCCCCCGGCTCGTTTTGTCCATTCTCCCAAAACAAAATTACGATCTGCAGTTGTATTCGCAATTTACCTAGCAGTAAACTATACACCGCGCGTTATTAGCACACATTAGAAGCCAATATCCGACTGCCATCCTTCACAGACTACATGATTTGCTCCCAGTCACGGAAAGTTAGTGTAATAGTCGCCTTCCATCGAGCAGACGGATCGGGGTTCAATTCCCCGTATCTCAATAAGGAGCAATACTACAAGGTGTTTTCGTCAAGTTTTCTTCTGGCACCACGCTATTCCAATATGGTGCTGTATATCTCGAATGATAGTCCCCATATCAGATTGTTTAGCCTAAGTCTGAGAATGAAATGCACAGTGAACGCGACAGTAACAGGTCCTGCGGTCAAAATGGTATAACTGCCCGGGTTGTGTTCGATCCCCAACTCATGTATTCGTTGCATGGAAGATTGGTTTTGTTCCGAGGTTCAAATCCAGCAGCCGTTCTCCAAAACAATCTGATTTTCTTTAGCACCTATCGTATACTACTTATACACAACACGCAGATGACCGTCCTCTTCGATGGAAAAAGGCGTCAATAACAGCGGGCCTGAGTAAATAGATGAACTGTACCAGTGTACCCCTGATATCTGACAACCCGACGCAGAATCAAGCTAAGTAGAATGCGAAAATACCACTCCCAAGCCAAACGTTGATCTATAGAACCATTTTTAAAGAGTTTTGAGGCCATTCGAGGGAACTGATAAGAAAAAGGTCGCACCCCACGATGTCCTCATGCCATGAGAAGCTCCCCTGCTCTTAAACATGTACTGAACTCGTATGATGGGACAATTCCCAGAAGGCCATTGTCGAGCCCTACCCACGCCAACAGAATCCTTCGAGAGTCCTAAATGATCCAGGCATTATCCCTACAATATGTTTCAAATGAGACCTAGAGGATATGAAGCGATAATTCGTAGGCATGGGTAGGACAGTTGTCCCCTACAATACCGAGAGAGCGATATCCAGAGCGACTTTCCTCCGGCCTGGCGTTTCCAGTCTACGCGTCAATTGTGGAACCGTATGAATTTGCAGATACTTTGAACGCCTGACAATATCGGGAAGCTACGTGTTTGGTGATGCTGTATCACATGCACATGCTTCATTACTATAAGTACTCCGCAAAGGGCTCAACACGCTAACAACGGGAAAGGCAGAAATCGCACGGGAAAGCTTTGGAATCATGCGTCATGTCTTGCAGGAGTGGGATATCCGAAACAAGCTTCTCTCGGGAAGGTAGATGACTTCGATAGGTCTGTGAGGTCGAAAAAGTATAAGTATCGTCAAGAATAGAGCGGTTATGGCTTATCTTCAGTGCGGGCCCACTGCAAGACGCATCTCGGCACCTATCAATGATCTAATTTTACCAAGATGGGTGTCTGTGAGTCGCCGTAAGGTTACATCAATAGGCATACATTCACCGTGCAGGCTGATGAATGGGTTAGTTATTGCAAGGTCCGATATAGAGACACGAATTTGGACCACGGATCTCCAAGTCTTCGACAGTGAGAGGTCCCAAAGAAAACACAGATTCCAATGACATCGAGAGACACGTACGTAGCTTCCGGATAGTGGTGGGTACCATATCAGCGACATCCTGTAGCTCCGTGGCACAGCAATCCAACTCAAGAGTCACGGGAGACGCCATAGTATTCTCGATAATCAAGTGAATGAAGGGGCCTGATGCGCCACTTACACGGACATGCTTTATATCGATCATTCATGCGAAGACGGAGGCGAATGATGGGAGACAGAAGTCGAAGTATCCGTCCAAAATTATGGAGAGAGACCTGATAGCGGCTATGCGCCCATAATCAAAGGAAAAGAGATTCGGTTTGGGTTTCTGCTCAGTGCGAAAGATTACAGTGGCGTTTCTCCAAAGGGTATGACGGGCTATGTGATGGAGGAGTTTCTCTGTGAGACATAGCATGCAGAGGGTATCGGTAGTGGTGAACTGGATGACACATGAGAGCAGCTCGTGCGAGAGGTCCAACAGATACATCGAGCACCGGGTAAGAAGGAGGCGTCACTGTGTCGTGTGCGTTCATATACAAAGCAGACAGACAGAAAGCGCCACGGAGAGAATGAATGGGCGCATACAACTAAAAATAAGCCTCGTCTATGGAAGAATGAGCAATCCGACGAGCTAGGGAGTGCAACAAGACGTACGTGCAATCAGCGTTATAATCGTCGGTTGATCGGGAAGCCCGACCGTGCTCTACATGAGCGATCTAAGCCGCTAGTTTACTCACCAGATCTCGTATCCATCGCCAGGCATCACAGAACTAACTCGTCTCGGTGATCAGGGTGTCCCACTATCTTGTCGTGGCGCTCTTATTCCACGAGGAGCACTTGCTTTGTAACGACGCGGGAAATCGACGTGATGGTTGAGAAAAGAAGGCTGATGTGGCTGTGCCCACGGATCAATTGTGGATCAGGACACCGCCATCCTGGCGTTTGACGTTGGACCGAGCTGTGTACTCAATCCCAACCCGTGAGTGTTGGGCAGTCCCTGACACATTTCTTTCTGTTTCAAATTGTCGATTCCAGATTTGCGAGACATAAGTGATCCTTGCCATCCCCTTAGTATGTAGTCCTTTGAAATTCGGTTCTCCCATCGTCTGCGTAGCTCGGCTTACGAGACAATTGGTACAATATCAGGGTAAGATCGCTCGACTCGTGCCAAGTACGAGTGTATTTGTCACATTCGGGCCCGTTACTTATATCGCTCTTCATGTTCGCATGGCAACCGTGTTTCGAAATACAGGTCTACTTGAGCTCGACGGGAGCTGGACTGAGGCAGATAACTGCCCTTTGCCTAGCTATAAGTACTACGACCTTGGCCTATATTTTTCCCCAAAAAACAATGCATTACAAAGCAGTCATTCGCTACACCGTCTTTCTCTTACTCGCCAGCGTGAGTATTTTTTTTTCTTGTCATTTACAACTTCACAAGTAAGAGTAGTGTTGCGCCGTTGATGCGCGCCCGGTGCGACCTAGTCGTTACGTTACACGCTGGTGCACGTCTAAAGTATGTGAAATCTGGGGAGGATGATCTTGAATGGAAGTAGCGCTAGCGCACGGAAGCGTCTACGGAGATAAATTGCTTGATTTGCTTGTGAAGTAGGGAAGGAAATGTATAGAGATTTGACATATTTGATAACACATGCATTCCCTTGGAGCACAGAGCCATCTGCTACGACGAAAGAGATATCAGCATACCATGACTGAATGTCATTAGAAAGCTCACCGGCTAGGAAAGACATGCAGCGTTTACGGTCGAACGTACTTACTATTAGAGAAGCCTTGGTCGATAATCAAAAAGTATTCAATGTACGACTCTGACAGAAAGGGAAACATACCAGATGGTATCAAGGAGACGATATGATGACGGGAAAGGCAGATATCACTATGACAGGCTTTTAAATCATGTCTTGCGGGAGCGGGATATCCAAAACAGGCACCTCTAGGGAATACAATGGACTTGGGCGGGTCTATAGTGTGAAAGTATCAGCTCCCAGTAATGATAGCATAAATGGAACTCACACCCAAAGCGCTCGTCAAACGGAAGACGTCACGGCATCCCGCATATCCGCATGTATCGACAATACATCCTCCTAATTTTGCGTCTGTAAGTCGTGGCTCATCATGAGGCGACGCCGATATGCTTACAGTCGCCTTCCAGACCTATGAGCGTGCTTGTTAGTTACCACGACCTCCGATACAGAGAGACGCAGCTGAACCACGAACCTCAAACTCCGATCCCAGAAAAGGTACATTAGAAAGACATTGGGAGATGTGTAGCTTCCGAATAGCAACATTCACCATCTCAGCAAAGTCCAGAGGCTCCCGTCAAATTCCAGACTCATGAGAGACGGTATCGACATTGTATTCTCACGAATAAGGCCATCAGGGACGCAACCCTCCACTCACACGAACATAGAGTATATTGATCATCCGTACGAATACTGGGGGAAAGGATGGAAGTCGAGATATCTGAATCCGGCAACGATTACGATTTTAATTTTCGTAGAGGGACCTGATAGCGGATAGGGGTCTGGAACCGAAGGAACAGAGGCTGGGATGGTGGTGCCAAAGATAGCGGTGACGTTCCTCCGAAGAAAATGACGAGCTATGTGATGGCGGATGGGTTTCTCTGTATGATCAATTAAAGAAGCCAACAACCGACTCGGCAGACCGGACCGAGACGGGTATTGCCGAAGGCACTCAGATTCTGCCACTGGTAAGGTTGGTTGCACCCATCGCGATTACACGTCTGCTCAAATTCTCCGTTGGATCTCTGCCATCGACTTTGTACAATCGATCTTCAATACTATCCCTTCTTTTTACACCGCGGGGTGTCGGGTCATCTTTTCCTGCGAACCGAAGTTTTGTTATGTCTTTTTCTTTGGACAAAGGTACACAGCAGCTTGCCTGATTGCTGTACTAATTAAATAAAATTTTAAATTATCTGTTCTTGATACTGACAGTACATATCTTTCGGAGCGTTGCATTTGTGAAGACAATCCGTGATCGTTGGGGCCCATCAGTTAACAATGGTAAACGTCCCATGCGTCGGTATTCTGGCTGGTCGAGCAAATCCTAAATCGTAGACGTCAGCGAGAGGAGAGACCCTAGAAGGTACAGTGACGACTCACCTGTAAGTGCACCTCGATGAGCGACTTCAATCTGTTAACATGCACCAGCTACCGTGGCACACAAAGCACAATTCAAAGACTCACCACAGACTGTAAATCCCGCCCTCTCGTCCTCCATCCAGCCATAACCAGCCTTATCATTGTGATCTCCTGGGCAGCTGTGATTGCGCGATCAAAAATGGACAGGCTCTTCTCGTCAATGCAGCGCCTTGAGATGAATACTAGTTGAAAGAGCTATGTCAAGGGTCCGTCGTATAATCGTACTGAAGAATGAGGAGTCGACATACCATACAAGAACGGATACTGTGTGATCCTCGGCGTAAATTACCCTCTGCTCATTGATGGAAAATCTTGAAGATCCAGTCGACGCCGTATTTGGTCGTCGTTGGATAACAAACACTCGGAACAAGGAGGCCAAGAGCCTTTCAGATATTAGACAATCTGAACGTTCGTGACCGTCAGTATTAAGACTAGCAAGTGAAACAACTGCCACGTACATTTCCACGAAGAAAAAGATGCCTTCAATCCAATACCATCCTGCGTTCACGGGGAGAAATCATTCAGGGGGAGAGCAGGAGAGCAGGGAGTCAATGAGGTATGATTTCCAAGAGACGATGAAGAAACGATGGAAGAGAGACGAACGAAACT